>JARUPZ010000024.1:5565232-5901745 GCA_031213475.1 Nereocystis luetkeana | reverse complement strand
ACCGTAACATACCATACCGTACCATGTCGTTCCATACCATACCATACCATACCATACCATACCATACCATAACATAACATAACATACCATACCATACCATACCATACCATACCATACCATACCATATCATATCATGCCATACCATACCATACCATACCATACCACCATACTCTACCATACTCTACCATACCATACCACCATACTCTACCATACCATGCATACCACACGGTACCGTACCATACCATACCATACCATACCATAACATATCATGGTGGGCAGAGCATAGCATACCGTACCTTAACACTCCCCACCATTTCACTCCCCCCCCCCCCATCCCTCCCCCCCCCCCTCACCCCCCGGTGCGTGTCGCGCACCGTTCCGTCGTTCCCACAGGGTTGGGCCATGCGTCGCGTTCTCTGGCCTTTGCTATCCCTCATGGCGATGCCGGTAATTAAAGCCGGCAGCAGCAAGGACGGTGGTGGCGGTGGTGGTGGCGGCGGCGGCGGCGGCGGTGACAGTGGGGAAGTTTCCCTGGAGCAACAAAGGGCGGCTGTATGTGCAGTCATGTTTGCCGCTAGGAGGGACGTTCTGCGGCCTCTGGGGCTCTGCCCTCCCTGGAACGATGATGAGGAAGAGACGGGGGAGGAGGCGGGGGGGGGAGGGGGGAGAAGAAGACGACGTGGAAGGTACGGATGGGTGTGGGAAGGGCGTGGGAGGGTACTGCGGAAGAGCTTTATGGTAAGGATGTGGAAGGGTTGTACGGAACGGGTACATGGAAGGGAGTGATGAGAGGATGGAGGGGGAGGAGGCGGGGGGGGGCGGGGGGGGGCGGGGGGGGGGGGGGGGGGGGGGAGGCAATGAAAAATAAGGGGTGAGCGTGGGAAGGGTATTGTGGAAGGGTTGTATGGTAGAGATATGGAAGGATCGTACGGAAGGGATGTATTGAAGGGTACCGCATGTGTGGAAGGTTTGCAAGGAAATATTTGATGTAAGGATCTATGGAAGGATATGCGGTACCCATGAGAGGATCTATGGAAGATTGTGGAGAGATGCGAAAGGGTTTAGGGTGATCTGTGGAAGGGTATGGAAAATATGGAAGGATTCCTGGCAGGGAAATGGAGGGACATGGAAGGACACGAAGGATGCGGGAAGAGGGATGCACATGGATTGGTATGACAGGCAGAGGGAACGATAAGGAGTCCTCGTCCTCACCGACTTTGTTTGCCGTTTTGTGTTGGGAGAGCAGGAGAGCTCGTAGACCAGAAACACTCACACGCATATGATGTCAATACTATAACCATAGCCAGTTACACAACAAAATGATACCCCCCCCCCCCCCCCCCCCCCCCCCCCGCCCCTTCCCCACAAGCGGCTCTTTTTTTTTTCTCTTCTTTTTTCTCATCCCCTTCATTGTCTTCGCACATCTTCTTCTCTCTCTCCTTCCAACTCGTAACTCAGATCCGGGGTCACATATTACGGGGGACCATAGTTAATAGGACCAAATATTGTTAGTAAAAATGGTCAAGTATATAGGTTTTTATGTATACCATAGGTCCTATTAACTATGGTCCCCCGTAATAGTAGGCTCTTCTCCCCCCTTCCCGCTACGGTACGTGCCTTCGTTTTTATCGCGAGAAGATTTCAGCCTTTTCTCCCCTCGTCGACTCGCATCGAATTGTGCCTTACCCACGCTGCAAGGCGCTCTCAACAATTGAATCCTTATTTATTTTTGCAAATATAGTCAATATATAGTAGGATGCAGCTCACCCTTCATGCGACTCGCCAAACACCCCACAGCCCCTCGCGCTCGGTGCAAGCAATCAGTGTATGCCTTGGTCGGTGAAACTCGGACGCGAGGAGGGTCTATGTTCACACGACTACGGCCGTGCATGGCTTGAGTCCACCCCCCCCCCCCTTCCCCCGCGCGCGCGCTCGCCCCCCCCCCGCCGTACACCGCTTTGTGGGCCCTTTTCCAACAGCAGCAGGAGCAGGAGCAGGAGCAGCAGGAGCAGCAGCAGAGGCAGGAGGAGGAAGAGACAACGGGCGGGTTCGATGGCGTCGAGATGGGCGCGGCGGCGGCGGCGGCGGTAGCGGGGGTGGTGGCCGATCGGTCTCGTCCAACAAGCCGGGCCCCACCAAGGGGATCATGCAGCGCGGGGCCGCGGCGATCTCCGGCGCCTGGGCCACCGGCGCTGTGGTTACCGACGGCACCGCACATGCCACCACCGACAGCGGTAAAGGCGGAGCCGAGGGCGGGGCAGGAGGCGGCGGCGGGACGGGGGGCGGAGCTGGAGCTGGGGCTGGGGGCGGGGGTGGGAAGGGCGAGGGGGAAAAAGGAGTTCCCAGAGGAGAAGGCATGGGGGTTTTTACGATTTCCGACCCGGACCTTGTGGAGTCAGGCCTCCACCCACCTGAGCACTCGAGCGCTCGAGATCAGGCAGTGTCGAGCCCGCAAATGGGGAACGACCCCGGGGTTCTGGGGGGGAGGGGGGGGGGCATTGCGCACGGAGCGGGGGCGGGGGGGGGTGGCGGGGTCAGCGGCCTGGGGCTGGGGTTTCTGGTGGAGGGGGGCGTGGAGGCGGGCGGGTTGACGAGAGTTGCTGCCGTGGATGAGCCGTGGCAGTCGATCTATCTGTGGAGCCTTCTCTTCGTGAAGACTACGTCGGACCTGAATCTGTTCGACGCGCGGACGGTGGCGCTATTTGAGGTACGGCAACACATGAGCGAATATGCCATGTATACAAAGGGGGCCAAGGTTTGACCCCCCTTGACTGACGGGTTTGACCCGTCGACTGACCGCCCTCTATAATAAAGCTGGTGATTTTGCACCAAAAAGGCAACTATGCATGGAGACCGCGGTTTGACTGACCAGTTTGACGCCTTGACTGACCTTCCTCCACACTGAAACTAGTGTAGTAAGGTGTGCTACGACGAAATCAGCGAATATGCCAGGAGACCACGGTTTTGACCCCTCCGCTGACCGGTGTGACCCCTTGACTGACCGGTTTGACCCCTCCACTGGCCGCCCTCTACAACAGAACTAGTGTATTTAGTGGATACATTTCCTGTTGTTTAGGTGTATATAAACCAAAATAGCGAATATGCTATCATAGGAGACCGCGGCTTGACCCCTAGACTGACCGGTTTGACCTCTTGACCGGCCGGTTTGACCCCTAAACTGACGGCCGTCTCCACTGAAACTCGTGTGTTTCGACCAAAACAGCGAATGTGCTACGACAGGAGGCCGCGGTTAGACTCCTAGACTGACCGCCCTCTTCGCTAAAACTCTTGACGGTGCATTTGGATCAAAACTGCAAAAACATGCTATCATAGGAGCCCGCGGTTTGACCTCTTTTACTGACCGCCCTCCATATAGTGCTGCACCAAATCGTTTTGCGATGCGGGGGGGGGGGGGGGGTCCCTCTCAACTGTGTTTGTTTTGCGTTTTTTTTGTTTTTTTTTCTTGCGCTTTTTTGATTATTTTTTCCCCTCCACTTGCGGTTCTCGCTGTCTGCACCTGTCCGTGTTTTTCGTTTTTTTTTCTCACTCGCTTTTGTCTTTTTTTTTTTTCTTTTTTTTTCGTTTTTCTTGAAAAACTTTTTGTGGTGGGCTGCCTGCGGTCTTGCTTGCATCTCTTTTTTTCTTTTTTTTTCTTTTTTTTTTCGTTTTCTTGGTCCTCTTTTTCGCGAAGAGTACTATTAATACATGTAATTTCACGTTATTCTTACGAACCCTATACGCACAAACTGATCAAAGCGTACGTTCGTCAACCAATTTCTTCGGCGGTGTTATTTCGGCAGATCATAGATGAGGAAGGGGTGGCAGAGGACGTCGACGAAGCGGACGACGAAGAAGAGCACGAGGGGATGGAGGAGGAGGAGGAGGAGGAGGGCGGGGAGGGAGGCAACAGCGATGCAGCAGCAGCAGCAGCAGCAGCAGGCCGAGGGCGTCGGCGCGGTCCGAGGAACGTTCCCGGCATGATGATGAACGCCGAGGAAGACGGCTATGATGGAGAAGATGACGAGACTTTCTTCCGAGATGGTGTCGATGGCGATGTCGATGTCGATGTCGATATCACCTCCGGTGGTAGGGTCGGTGCCGACTCACGAAACGGGCGTTGGGGGGGGGGAGGCTTCAGGTACCCGGGGGATGGGATCGGGGTTGGGGGTGAGATTGGGGTCGGGGGAGGGGCAGTGGGAGGAGGGTACCGAGGAGCTGACGCTGGCGCGGACTCGCTTGTTTAGAGAGGGATTCCGGCGACGGGGACGGGGGACGAGGGGTGGACACAATCGAACTGTAACGCCGAAAAAACGAATCGAACCGCATGGCATCGCACCGCATTGCATTGCGCCGCACCGCATTGCGCCGCCCCGTATTGCGCCGCGTTGTATTGCGTCGTACTACAAGAGTCTTGGGGGAGAAGGTTTGCTTGCCTTCTTTTGGAGTAGTCGGTCGCTCCGCCGGGGGAGAGGTAAGCTCGATTGATCGAATAGCTAGGCCGTTCCACTAGCTCGGTCGATCGATCAGTTTTCGGCTCGGTCGTTAGATCGATTTGCAGGGCCGATCGCTTTGTCGCCCAAAGGAAGAGACGGAACGAAGCATTTAGATGCGGGGGAAAAAAAAAGACGGGAAGGAACGAATGAATCAGAATAAAATATAAAATTGAGCTGATGTGGAGGTATGATAGCCACACGCGCCGGGTTTGCCATTTGTTTTTGTTTTCTTTGTTTCTTTTTTTTATTTTTCGTGTTGAGAGGGAAACAGGAGGGTGAAAAAGAGTGGACCAGTGACTCGCGATGGCTGCGGTGGAGGAGGCGTCGTCCGGGGGGGGGGGGGGGGGAGTGTACTCATGCCATGCACGGCCGTAGTCGCATGACCTTAAGACCCTCGCATCCCTACAATCGCAGGACGGAGCCCGTCGGGTTTACATCGACCAGGTTAGACTTTTGCATGCACCAAAGGTTGAAGCGCCGTGAGGTGTTCGGCGAGTCACATGAAAGCGTGAGCTGCATTCTACCAAGAAATAACCGCCTCTATTGCGGACTTTCTTGCATACGGATGGCAGTCGTCGAATTAGTTGATTCGTTTTCTGGTGTGGCCACTTCCAGGATTGGGGGGGGGTGGAGGGGTGCTCGTGTCATGTCATGTCATGTCATGTCATGTCATGTCTTGCATGACCGTAGTCGTACGGGGAGGCGGCCAACACGAATGCTCATTTCCCTCTCACCCCCCCCCCCCCCCCCCCCCGGTAGGAGACCCTTTTACCACCGCGTTAAGTCGCCCCCACACTAATTCCAAGTGGGTGGTTCCTCCCAAACATACGTGAATGCGGTTCTAGAGAGAGGGATAACGCCTCCGTTTCGTTTTTCTTTCCTCCCTGACCCTAACCCCAAGTTGTTGTTAGTGCTGTTGTTGTTATTCTAGATTGTGTCCCGCGGCACAGAAACAGAACAACCACTAGCATTCGAAGTGCACACGACAACAAATAGTATTGTCCAGTCACCCTAATCTCTAGATAGCTACAGCAGCTGCAATGCAACTATCAATCACGCGCACCCACAGCGGTAAGCTGCGTTGGTGCCGGAGACTTGCGGGCGGCTGAGGCGTGTTTTGGGGGACGGGGGACGGGGGGGGTACTCGACCGGAGAGATGTATTCGATCTCATGCATGGCCGTAGTCGTATGACCATAGCCCCTCGCACCCCTACAATGCCGAGACGGAGCATGTCGGGTTTTCACCGACCAGGCAGACATTGCTTGCACCAAGCGCGAAGCGCCATGAGGTGTCCGACGAGTCGATCTCATGGGGGGGGGGGGCGGGGGGGAGGGTGGAGGAGTTGGAGGGGAGGGGGTGTGATCTGGGGGGTGGTTGGGTTGGGGTGGAGTGGGGGTCGGGGGAGGGGGGGGGGGGGGGGCGTACTCATTTGTTGCTTCCAGCGCAAGAAAAGATCGACTTATCCTTTCGGCCGAAGTCACTGTAGCGTATCGTGCGTCTTGCGCGGGTTTTCGTTGCCGCTTTTTTCCTCCCTTTCTTTCTACCAGTGGTATCTTTTTTTCGTTATTTCATCCTTTCTTTCGTTCGTTCGTGCGTTCGTTCGTTCGTTCGTTTTTTTATTTTTTATTTTATTTTTTCTCTTATCTTGCCGATGGCGATGGACCTATCCCGACCGCATTGCACGTACTTATTAGCCATTCGGAGACCGCTGTCCGATTCGCCCCATTCGGAGATGACGCCTTTACCCCCCCCTTCTATATTGTTTTCGCACTAAACTGCTTAGAAACTTCAATCTGACTCTAATTCCCCGAGAAAATTTTCCCCCAAAATCGGAGTGCAGTCCTAGACGGGCTGAGAACAAAAACGTACTCACGTTTTTTTTTTCAATGGGACAAAATGGTCGGGTTTTAGCGTGGGATACTCTTTGCGGCTGAACACGCGAAAAAAAAAAAAAAAATCCTCACCTCAAGAAGTTTTCGTTTTTTTTTTTTACTGCGTTGTGCGTTTTTTTTTTTTTTCCGGGCTGGATACATTTCTTTGGGGGTTTTTGGTTTTTGGTTTTTGCTTGTTGCGTGTTCGATTGGGTGGGATTCACCTGTATAGTATTTGGCTTTCTTGCTCGCTCGACTGAATGGACTCGGCGCTTTACGGCCGAAGTTCGAGAGTTTTGAGGAGAGAGGGGCGGGTGAAAGGGGGAGGGGAGAGGGGAGGGTTCCTCTGCAAGGGCGGTGTGATCGGTGTGAGGCGGAGAGTACGCTTCGTTGTGGGCGGGAGGTGGGGAAGGAGGGGGGGGGGGGAGGGGGGGGAGGGAGGGGGGGGGTATTACAATTTGATTAATAAACACACACGTTTCTGTGCGCGCGCTGGATAATCGTTTTTTTTCCGGTAAGCGCGTGTTTTGTTTTTTGTTTTTCGCTTCGTCCTCCTGCTCGTCATTCATCACTGCGTGGAAAGTTTTGGTCTGTGATCCTTTTTGATTTTGCCATTTCGTTCTTCTTTTTTTACTAGTAGCGTTGTTTTTCCTTTTTTATTTTCCTCTTTTCTTTCTCTTCGTTCTTCTTGTTTTCATCCCCCCCCCTCTTTTCGTTCTTCTGCTGTCGCTGTTGCTTTTTCGGCGTTTTTTTTTTTCAATAATGTTGTTGCTCGTTTTTTGTTGAGTTGTTTTAAGCATTTTGTATTTTCTGTTGCTGTTGCTGAGTGATTGAGTTTGATGTATATATACCTGGTATATACCTTACTTTTTCGATGTCGCAAAAAAACTGAATTGTTGTCTCGGTTGTCGTTGCTGGTGTTTTTTTTTTTTTCCTTTCTATACGTATATCTCTCTCGTTGTTGCTCGCTCTCTGTCCCATTTTGTTTTTCCTTTCGCCTTGTTCTCTCTCTCGGTTCGCTTGGGCGTGGCATGCTCTGGGCCGTGGCGGTTACATCCCCTCGGCACAGACAGGGCCCGACGAACCGAATGATGTCGATGGACCAACCATATCTTTGGATCAAAGTCAAAGGGACCTCTTGGGTCAAAGCAAGGATTTTTTTGATCGGAGGATCCCCGATGAAGGGATCTTGGGTCAAGGGATCTTGGATCGACTGATCTTGGATCTTTAGTACCGGTCGATTCAAAGCAACAGTTTGAAAAACAAATATGAAATGGACTGATCGATTAATCGATCGAACGACCAGTCGATAAAGGGCGACGGCTTTCATTCCGTGTGGAAGCATAACAAGCGGGACGAGAACGCAGGAGGTGTACTATCTGTATCGCTTCAAGTGCTCGTAAGAAAAGTGCACTTTCAGCAAAGCTTGGTACGATAATAGCAGGAGCAGAAGAGAGTCGTAAATATACTTCATTCCATACTACTATATTCTATAGATTGAGAACGAATCGCGTGACAGATGGTGGCGATGGAAATGGTGAGTTGGACGTTGTATCCTACGGCTTGCCTGTGGTATTTGTATGGGTGTGTTTTGTCGTTGTTTCGAAGGCATGTTTGTGTACGGACTTTTGGAACTCCATCCATTTAACCGCGGTTGATTTTGTGTTTTCCCCTCCTGTGGCTTGGTGTACTGGGTGTTGTGGGGGGAAGGCAGACAGAGAAATATGGAGAGATAAAGAGAGTAGTGCTTGCCTGCTTGCTTCGCTTTGCGCTGCTTTGCTGTGCTGTGCTTTGCTTGGCTTGGCTTTGCTTTGCTTTGCGTTGCTTCGCTCACCTTCGCTTTGCGCTGCTCGCTTCGCTTCGCTTTGCTTTGCTCCGCTTTGCTTTGCTTTGCTTTGCTTTGCTTTGCTTTGCTCTGCTTTGCTCCGCTTTTCATCGCTTTGGGTGGCCTTGCCCTGCTTCGCTTCGTTTTTCTTGCTTTCTTGCTCTTGTGTGATGTGTTGCCGACGTTAGTTTCTCCTTACGATACACTCGCTTTCGCAGCCGTGCCTTTCGAAGGTTTCATGCGTGTTATGCTGCGGCCGTTTCTGCCTTGGATACCGCTACTCCTACAGTTTGATCGATGGCGGAGGCCGGCCGCCTCTCTATAGACCGGGTATGGCTTTTACCTCTTCTCTGTTCAGAAATGCAAGGATCGTTTTGGAGCTCATATTAGCTGCCAATCGGTCGCTACATTCCGGAGATAGGCGGAACGCTCTATTCGGAAAACATAATTAACCCTTTTAGGACTGCAGTCTCGTTTTGGGGACAATTTGGGACAAACTACTTGGAATTTGACTGGTGTGTCCCCAAAACGGGACTGGAGTTCTAGAAGGGATAAGGGCGGTTTTGATTTTCATGTCGGCACTCACACGGGCTTTTTTTTGGTCGGCCAGATGACTGGTGTATTGCAAGCATGTAGCTTTACGTGTATACCGCGGCCGGAGCTTGAGGCCTGCCCGGTCAGCCCCGATCCCTCTGCGTGGCGGCGTACGCTACGCGCACGCTATTTCCGTGCGATAGTTGCTGCTATTGGGGTGCTTACATATAGTAAGAGTACCCATGTCTGGGGGGTATTGGTGTTGAGTAAGTGTGAGTGTGTGTGTGGGTGTGTGTTTTTTTGTTTTTTTGCAATGCGTTGTCAATACAAGAGTGACTGGTCTACTGGTAGGTAGGAAAGCTGAACTGACAGGTTGATCGGTCGACAGGTTGATCGGCCGATGGGTCGATTGGTTGACGGATTGGGTCGGGAGGTTTGGTTGATCGACGGGTTAGATTGACCGACGAGGTCATTGGTCGGCGGGTTGATCGGTGGGTCTATTGATTGGTCGACGATGGATTGATTAGGCGATGTGGACTGATCGGTCGATGGGTTAGTTGGTCGATGTATTGACTGGTCGACGGCTTGATCAGTGGATGGTTGATTGGTGGACGCATCGATTGGTCGGTATGGATTGATCGGTCGACGGGTGAATCGGTTGACGCAGTGGCTACTCGACGCAGTGATGGTAGACGGGTTGGTTGGTCGATTGTACTTCGTATGTTCGGTTGATAGATTGATTGGTCCACGCGTTGATGGCTTCGGTCTATGAACTGATTTTGGTCAGTGGGTTGAGCGGTAGACTGGATGATTGATTGATTGATAGATTGGTTGACTGATAGATTGATTGACTGATAGATTGATTGATTGACTGATAGATTGATTGATTGATTGGTTGATTGGTTGATTGATGGGTTGTGAGTGGTCGACACCCGCTGGCGGTGAAGAGGGAACGCCTGGCGTCATGCAGTCGACGTATTATACGTCGAGAAAAAGGAGTCACGGGTACCTTTCGTGGATTTAATGCAGTAGTTGGGGAAAGACATTTGATTTGGTGCCCAAAAATACGACCAATACGAACACGGCGGCTACCCAGAGGTAGGTACCAAGTGCGAACGACTCCGAACAAAGCTGCATCCGGCGAAGCCTTTCAAAACTGCAGCCAGCCGCGTTTCGGGTGGGACTGACTCGGAATGGTCTCATTATTGCTGTGGTCGAGGGGTTACTCTAATTGTACTGCTGTGCTCTTTGCGTGGAATCTACTGTTTAGTAGCGAGGTTGGTGCGAGTAGCAATTCCACCTGCTACACAACGAGCGGCGCGGAAACAAGCCTCACATGGTCTTATTGCGACAGCGCTGCAGCAGCGTAGTACAACATGTAGAAGGTTTTCTGCTGCTGCTGCTGCTGCTGCTACTGCTACTGCTACTGCTGCTGCCGCCGCCGCCGCCGCCGCCGCTGCGGCGTGCTTGTTTTTGTCGGGCCTTTTTTTTTTCGTTGCCGTGTGAGATTTTTTTCCCCTCAAACCGTGAGATGGTCACGGGTTGCGTTGTGTTATTATACTGTAGTCGTCCCTCTGCAGCGCCGATTAATTCGATGCGGGCCGTCGAGGGAAGAGAAAGGGCCGGAGTCTCGTCGCGATGAAAAACACGCAAGGCACGAACCGTAGTGGGGAAGGAGAAGAAGAACCCTGGCTTTGTGACCCCCGGATCTGAGGTCCGACTAGAAGAAGAAGAAGAAGAAGAGAGAGAGAAAACAAGAATCGGGCGAAAAGACAATAAAATGGTTGGAAGGAAAAAAAAAGAGAAAAAGGAGAAAAAAGAAAAAAGAAAAAAGAAGGGAAGATCGAGTGTCATAGTGCCGGATGCTCGCTGTAGGCCTGGTGAAATCGCTTGGCATTGATGGGATTATCATTGTCAACCAGTGTGGCGGTGTGCGGGGCATTCAGTGCCGGTTGGTTGCCGGTCTATATAGGGCTGGTGTTGTTGGCTGGTGCCTATATACCGGTACTATAGAGAGATCACTGTTGTATACTAGCTGTAGTACTTTGTGGGTGTGAGGGGGTGGGGGGTGGGGGGTGGGGGGGGGGGCGGGCGGGGGGGGGGGGGGGGGGGGGGCTGTGCATTTAATCGACGAATCGGAGTGCCGACAGCAGCAGCAGCAAGCAGCAAGGAGGAGCAGGCAGTAGGGCCGCGTCTAACGTGCGACAAAAAATGTCCACGTGCAGAGGGAGGAGGAGACAACACACGAACAAAAAAACGGAAAAGGAGAAATAAAACAATACCTGGTAAGCAATACCTACATGATAATTATAGTGTTGGGGCGCGGTCCTGATTGTTCCGATATATCGTATCACATAATCGGGCTTTCGATATATCGTACAGTAACTATCGGGTTTGCCCCCCAACCCCCTGGCATTCCGTTTTATTTCGTTGCTGATACCGAACGAAAAGTTGAAGTGTCGACGTACATGCCATACCGACTCGAATCGAAGTCGTAACCGATTTGAATATTCGTGTGTTCTATAAATAGTATTTTACTACGTTTACTGCGTTCGTGTGGGCACACCCACACCGTGGCAGTGGTTATGACATCGAGCGATCGAGCACGATTCTCGTTCAATACCGGCGTGAAATACTGTACAAAGTAACTGTTTTTTCATTAGCACCAGGCAACACCTCGTATGCTCGTATTAACCCATTTAGAACTGTAGTCCCGTTTCGGGGACAAACCACTTGGAAATTGAGGGGTTTGTCCCCAAATTGGGACTGCAGTACTAAAGGGGTTAACACTGTGCTGCGGGGGACAATAGTAAATAGGACCTACGGTACACACAAAAAACTATATATTTACCTATTTTTGCCAACAATATCTGGTCCTATTTACTATGCCCCCCCATAATTTTAACAGTAGCTATTACGGGGGACCCTAGTTAACAGGACCTATGGTGTACATAAAAAACTATATATTTAACCATTTTTACTATTACGGGGGGCCATAGTTAATAGGACCAAATATTGTTAGTAAAAATGGTTAAATATATAGTTTTTTATGTATACCATAGGTCCTGTTAACTATGGTCCCCCGTAATAACAATATTTGGTCCTGTTAACTATGGCCCCCCGTAATAGTAAAACTCTCGTTCAAATAGTAAGTGATTGGCTCTCAACTCTTCCAGCTCATGTTTTTAATTGTTCGAATGAAGTGTATCATCCTCCACCACCATACATATATACCACTCTTTTTAATAATCTGGCCTCCGACTATGCGTGTATCGTACATGTTCCCTTTCGACTTGAATGGAGTACCTTGTAATACCGCAGGAGCAGTATTAAATAAGGGTATCGATAGTCTGTCTTATCCCATCACTCTCAACCAACAAATGCCCCTTCTTGAAGGCTCCCACTTACCCCCCCCCCCCTTGTAAGCCCTCGTCTACGTCCCGCAACAGGTATCACGGGGAACCACAGTAAACAGGACCAAATATTGCCAGTAAAAATAGCGATAGATAGAGGCTTTTGTGTGTACCGTAGGTCCTATTTAATATGCCCCCCCGTAAAAAATAAAGGAATGTTTCACGTACACCTGGTAGCAGATACGCCCGCATTCTGCAAGAAGAAGCGAATCGACTTTATGACGATAGCTTCCGCCTACGAATAGGCAGCGCTATGATGGAGAGTACTTGGTACTGCAGTACGGGTGAGTACGAGCTGCCTTTTTTGTTGCTGTGTTGTTTGTTGCGGTGTAAGCTATTAATACTATACACTGCCGACGCGTTCTGCGGTAGAGGTAGCACATTCCCGTCAAAATGTTTCCTGAATGAACGGAATCCCAAACCCAATTTCGTTGGAATGCAATCTTGTTTACATAACAAAAAAAACTACTACTTGAGGCCATGGGGTGAATTACTCAACGGGATGCAATTTGATTTTTGCTGAAGTCGTTTACGGGTGAGGTATAGAGCTCCTTAAGTGAGGGGCCTCAGAAACAATAGGATGAACCTCTTTCGTGGAACGCCTCTGCCCTCGTGCATGAACAATCACGGCGGACACGGACCCGTGTCGTCCAGCATACGCACCACCACCGCAGGTGTTGCTGATGCGCTATTCACTAATGTCCAGGCTAAAGATACCCGCACGTTGTACAGTAATAGTATGACGGGTGTACCAGTACCTGGTAAAAGGGTATACCGCGTTTTCGCCACATATGCGGAGGTGTACCTTTTTTTGGCCAAGTTTAAAGTATGTACCTCCGGGTACCTTTTTCGTTTCAAATCCAAAAGGGCTGAAACGGACATACAGCCGGGCTGGCCCACGACCGGGGCTCGAGCCCCCCAAAGACTTTGGACTGAGTGATATGTTTCCGCCACCCCCTCTTCTTTATTGCGGACCTCGATGCTCCCCCACCAAGCGCGGTCGGTAGCAGCGGTAACCGTGTTGAGAAGACAGCGGCGACCGTTCCGCCCCCTCTTCTTCAGTGCGGGCGTTAAACGCTCCCCCCACGAACGCGGTCGGTGGCGGTGGCGGCAGTGTTGGGAACACAGTCTGTATCCCCTCACCACTGCCGCTACTGCTACCAACCCGCGCTTGCCGGGGGAGAATCAAAAGGTCCGCAACAAAGAAGACAGGGTGGTCCACGAGCGGTCGGGGTGGAACGGTAGCCGCGCTTGCCTCCTCAACACCGTTGTCACTGCTATAGACTGGGTTCGATGAGGGGGGGGGGGGGGGATAACCAAGGTCTGCAAACAAAAACAAAAAACAGTGTTGTGTGGTCGACGAATGGTGGTGGGGTTGGAACGGTGGCCTTTGCTGCCAAAATACTGCCGCCACTGCTACTGACCGCGTGTTGATGGAGGAGCATCAAGCCAACGTTCCGCCCCCAACACCCGCCGACCACCCTGTCTCCTCAGTATTGCAGCCACCGCTACCGACCACGCTTGGTGGGGGAGGGGGGGGGGGGGGGGGGGGGCATCAAGGTCCGGGTATAAGTACTCCGGGTTCTTCTGACGGGTGGAGGGGGCGAAGCGGTGGCCGCTGTCTCCTCTCTCCTAAACGCTGTCGCCACTGCTACCGAAAGCGTTTTTTACTGGAGGAGGCCTAGGTCAGCAGTATATAACAGGGCGTGGCGATTGGCGATGCGTGTTCTGATCTCTGGTCAACAATATGTTATTTATTTACGGTCCGGAATTGGCCTCTCGGCAGGGGGCGGTACCAACGATTAGCGGGAGAACTGGAAACACTCGGTCGGATGTCGTGTCAGGTTGGACTGCATATCTAAGGAGACCACACACGATCAAAACCTCGGTAGGGCTACTGGCCCAAAAGACACTCACACCCGCCCGCTGTCGTCGACGATACTCACAGGAACGTTCCCGAAGGGTACTGAATGCGATAACGTGTACGCGAGGACATGTGATGTATCGTCACAATGATTGAAACCGTATACAGTGCAGCGGTATGCGATCAAAACCGACCTTGTCGATTTTTTTACCAAAACCAGTGGGGGGGGGGGACCCACAACGAAAATGGTGATTTTGGAAAGACCTGCCTCGATATCTTTGCACAGGTGCATCTCTCGGCGTTAGCGTTCTCGTCGTTGTCGGGATTCAAGCCCGAGGGTGTGTGTGTGTAATCTCATCACCCGCGTGATAAGGTAGTCATCCCACGGTGAACGTAGCGGCCGTAGGAGGTGGCGATTGTACGTAGTAGGTGGGTTCGTCAGTCCGGAAACGAAAGAGCCTGTTCTACCCACGATGGACCTACACCACCCAGCCTCGAACTCACCCCTGTGCCGTGGCCGCTGCCCAAGAACCGATCTTGAATTCCGATTCTCTTGCCAGTCTTTCTCTCGCGCGCGTGCGGGTCGCCTTTTAGAAGCAATGCCTGTACGTACCCTTGCGACACATAAGTGACCCGTGCCGCGCTCGAGTGCGGGAAGCGCCGGCCGTCGTTGGGTCGTCTGGCCCTAATGACTCAAGTGGCCTTTCTCAGACCTTGGTTTCTCAATCCTTTCCTAGTCGCGTTTACCCTCAACACCCACCCCCACCCCCAGCCCCGGCCGGTCGTCCGCGGGAAAGGCGGTGCCGCGAAGGGGGCGGCGGCGGCGGCGGCGGCGGCGGAGGCGGTGGCGGTGGCGGAGGCGGCAGAGGGGAAGGAGGACTTCCCCCCGCGGTAGTAGTGGCGGAACCAATGGGCGTGATAGCCCCGGACACACCCCCTGCCATCGCCAACACCGTTGCTACGTTCACCTCCTCTCCCAGGCGGAAGCCCGAGCCGTACCAAGAGAGCGACAGCAGAGAGAGGTAACAGAGGCGGAGGGGGACTGCCCCGCGGTAGAAATCGTGGAGCCGACGGACGTGTAAGCCCACGACGCATCCGCTACCACCGCCTCTCCAAGCCCAGGCCAGAGCGGCAGCCCAGCTGCACAGCGCCTACGTGCGTTGACACCGGGAGACTTTTCGGGGTTGCCGAGGGGACCCGTTGGGGAGGGGACTGGAAGGAAAGGGATAGGCGCCGGCGGAGGCGGGTTCGACACCAACAACCATGATGCCAAAGACACGGGAGAAAACGAGAAGGGCCGGAGCCCAGACACGAGATCCGGGAGTGCGCTGTAGACCGCCTTCTCACAGCTTACGGGGGGGAGACCGCGTCGAAGAAGGAGACAGAAGCGCAGAAGACGGAGAGGGAACACTCAAGCATGGCGGACAAGCTGGGCCTTGAAGTGAAAAGACCGATCGATCGACGTTCGCGTGCAAACGAAGCCCCCTTCCCCCCTCGCGAACCAGCCTCGACACGATCTGCGCCAACTCCGTTGTCGTGCGTAGTTGGTACGATGGACATACAGGGGAGGTGTCCGAACTAGAAAGCCAAGAGCCGTGAGTACGACATGCGTTCAGCAGCACGGTGTTACGTAGTTATGCTGCTGCAAGCCACTGCTTTCCTTCAAGGCATGCCGAAAAAATACCGCACTCGTCGTTGCTTTGTTTCTATGCACGGGTGAGAAAATATGGCCGCAGCAGGTCAAGGAAGGCAGACAGCGCTGAAACCTTCTCGCGGTACGAGTGCAAGGCGCGTACCGTAGTCGGGGGGAGAGGGGAGGCGTGGGGGGTCAAGCCTGTGTTCAAACTTCTGGCCGTCATGCCGAGAGGCCGAATACGTATACCGAACACCGCAACACACCGGTGTGAAAGGACATGGCCGCCGCCGCCCTGCGTGACCCTTTGGGCGAGAACGTCGATGCTGGAGCAGAATCGACCCATGACGGCAAAATCCGTCGCGCTTGGACACCGTGTTGATTTCACGAAATTGAGACGGAGAGGTAGGACGGCACGGGGGTCTTGGAGTACGGTGCGAGAACGGAGGGACGTCTACCACAGATGAGTCGTACGATTACATTGAAATGGTTGATTGGAATTGGAGGGAAACATTGTCATCGGAATTGACAGCATTGTTGGAAATTGGAGGACCTTGTAGACTTTTCGAGGGAGAGCTTAGCCCGGGCGTGGACGAAACCCTAAAAGGGTGATACTACCTGGCATTCAGAAATATTGACGATTACTACTCTGTACACATGCGGAGAGGATGTATGATGTACTGTATCGTCACAATGGTTGACATCGTCTTTTAGTACGGCGGGAGTGAAGCACGTAGTGTTCACCATATTCCATCGCATTCGGTACCCATCAGAAGGACGTTCCTAGCGTCGACGGCAGCGGGCATGCGCGAGTGTCTCCTGCCCACTGGCACTGCAGAGGTTCTCATCTTGTATGGCCTCCTCAATGCGCGGTCGATGGTTATGTCTGTAGGAAACGCACACCCCTGCATAGGATTCGATCACCTGCGTTGCTGATGCGGCCTTTGGCTAAAACTCACGCGTCCGGCGAAATTAGAAGAAGGCTCAGAAACTGAGTTTTGGCTCTTGAACCCGCCGGGTATCAAACCCCGGCCCTCGTTCCGAGCAGAGGTGATAATTAACCCGAATAGGAGTTGTGGACGCACGACCCAGCCATACCTTGCATTCCTACATAGTCGTGCGACCGTCGCTTTGATTTCCCGTTTTGTCGCCCTGTTCTGTTGTGTGCAATATATTACGCCCACGGCTTTCGTCGACCACCACAAAAAAACACCATCCAAAGGGCAAATCAATCAAAGCTAATATATAGCGGGAGGCGGGGGGGGCGGGGGGGGCTCTCATGTCACACATGGTCATGATCGTGCGACCATAGACCCTAGCATCTCTACAAATGCCGGAACGGAGTACGTCGGGATTTCATCGACCAGACAGACATTACTTGCACCAAGCGCGAAACGCCGTCAAGTGTTGGGCGAGTCGCTAGAAGGGTGAGCGTGGGGGGTGGGGAGGGGGGGAGAGCGCCGTAACGAAAACGTACGAGGGGTGTGTGACAGTCTTGTTCGGCAGTGTGCAAAACGAAGACGCCGCTAACATTGATGTGTTGGGGACTGTGTAGGATCGCCGTAGCATTCAGATGTGTGTGGTGTGGTGTGGTGTCGAGGCTGGCTGTGGCCCTTTTCTGTTGTTGTGCGGTACCCATCGGTACGCCAACCAATACTATATGGCTGTCCTGTAATTTACTTACAGCTAGTATCTTGTATGACGTACTCGTATACGATGTTGTTCTCACCTGAACTTACCTTCGGCTGGGGGCGAAGTCTGTGGGTTATCTTCGGGTGGGCGCATGTACCCTGCCGGGTCGATGTGCTTGGTCCGTTAGGACATAGATGGTCCTCTTCTGGTTCTCATGTCTGCTGCTAGAGCCGCTCATTGTACGTATTCCAGGAGGTATGCCTGACTTGCGTGCACTGAAAAAACTGTTCTTCGCTATAGAGGCCAGTTCATTGTTGGAGCTTTGTTGCGAGCAGCACGCCCTCCCGTATGACCGAGTGATGAACTCTACCAGGTAATTGATATATATGGTGCACTCCCTCCGCCCATTTCCATCCTCCTTCCGAGTCCCCGCGCATATGGCTGCGACCATCAACACGCACAAAGAGGCCCTCCTGCCTTATGTCCTGTGATTCAAGTGAAAAAGTGTTTGAGCTTTTGCACACCTCGGGCAGACAGATCATGATATATCTGATCTGTCTACAGATAGATCATCTAGTTCCTTACCTGCCGTTGTGAGATGTTGTGCAAGATCTGTTACTTTGTATTACTGCTACAGATCCAACCCCGGAAACATGTGCTACTGCAGATCATGGAGGTCATACGACTCCCACCCGGCAACATGAGCTAGATCATACAGATCAGGGAACAATTTTTCCCTGAAAGGTCCGCAGCAGTAGATTATCAAGTGGAAATCGATGATCTGTCCTATAGGTGGGCACTTCTGCCACTCTGTGAGCAGCGGTGTTTTTTGTGCTCTCTTCCGTTCGAGCATATGCCGCTGTGAGGCAACTTTCACCGCAGCCGTGAACTATGAGGCTGAGCGCGGAAAGGATCTAACTTTAATTGAGTGAAAAAAAGTATTCGAAGGGTAATAAGAAGGGCAGGGCGGATCGATTTCGGCAGGCAGGACCAAGGTAATTCCTGGTGTGTATGATAGAGGTACGTACGAGCAGTACCTGCTCGCAGTATCGTGTTGTCTACGAGAAGAAAAAAAGAAAATGACCAGTGTTTTTACCACCGGTCAGCACTGGTACTCTGCCGTGGTAAATATTTTTTTACACGGGGACGGGGGGGAGTATCATAGAGACACCCGCGGTCTGTCAGACCAGTAGTGCTATATCACGACGACGTAAACCGTCTTAGATTCGCCAGTCAACCTACTGGTAAAATCCTGACTGATCCTGGATCTGGTCGATCGTCGAACGCAACGAGCCTTTTCATTGGCCAAAACTGCCATTTTTGACAGTCTTGTTGACCCCCACCCCCAAAAAACGAATACAATGGTGATATCATAGAACTCCGTCCTTCGCCCGAAACATGACTGATCAGCAACCAGCGCGGCTTACAAGATGTTGCAGCGCCAGCCCCAGCGACTGCACCAACACCAGCCACCCCCGCAAGGCCGAAAGCGACGAAGGACCCCCAGCATGGCGTCCCTGGTTCTCGCGGCGTCGATCGCTGGCGTCCTAGCTGGCCGCGGAGAGTCATCGACGACCCCCTTACTCGCACGTGGTGGTCGGTCGGCGTTGAACCAGGGCCTCACCGCCACCTCATCAGCACCAGCACCTGCACCAGCGGCCACGAAGGGCCTAGCTTTTGCCTTTGCAGGAAGCTTTGAGGGATCTGCCGGGGGAGGCAGGCTCACCAGGGCTCTCCGGAGAGCAGACCTCGCGAGAAACATGGATGTTGTCGTTGGTCAGTGCACCTCCTCACGCCGAGTGGAGGGGGTTATGCTGGCTGCCAAGGGGAAAGGGAAAGCGCAGGGGAGCAGCGGCACTAAGCACAAACCTCCATCGTTGCCTCAGGTACGTGGCATACGTCGCTGCTGGTACTGCTGGTACTGCTGCTGCTGCTGCTGCTGCTGCTGCTACTGAAAGGGTGGTGGTGATGGCTGGATTAGCCTTCTCCCCCACTTGGCACCGACCTTGTGTTTACGCTTCTTTGTTACGGTCTGAAGCCTCTGACTATAGCGACTATTAGTACTATTAATACTGCTGTTGCATGATACCTGGTACAGCAGTTCATACTGAGACCCATACCCGTTGTGCCTGTTGTAACTATTTTTTTATTTATTTATTCATTTTTCTCATCCCATTCATTATCTTCGCACATCTTCCTTCTCTCTCTCCTTCCCACTCGTAACTCAGATCCGGGGTCACATAGCAGGCTCTTTTCTCCCCCCTTCCCGCTACGGTGCGTGCCTTCATTTTTATCGCGAGAAGATTTCAGCCTTTTCTTCCCTCGTCGACTCGCATCGAATTGTGCTTACCCACGCTGCAAGGCGCTCTCAACAATTGAATCCTTTAGATTTTTATTTTTGCAAATAAAGTCAAAGTCCGACCCACCTGGGGCTCGAACCCAGGACTCAAACAAGTAGAATTCGAGGTTAACCACTTGAACCACCGGGGCGACCGGCTCTAATAGGACATGACGGACATGCTTATGGTCAGATGGTTACGTATAGCATACCAGGTACAGTGTGTTGATACGATGTTGATACGGTTTCGACTTGTTGAGATTGTGTCCTTTCTTTCACACGTTGGACAGACGATCGATTCCCGCGTCATGATCCACTCCTGCTGTACTGCGGTACTCGTAGAGCCTTCAGGGCAGATATATTCCTGTCTAGGTGCGATCTACAGTATATCCTTCAGGGCATATATATTCCTGACCTCTCGTACCAGGTACGGTCTATAGTACAGTTCTCGTTCGTATATTGCTCGTGTTGGCCGGGTGGGAGCCGTATACTCTGATCTGCACCTCACCCGAAAACTGACTTGAGCGAAAGCAACATTTTTTTTTTTTATTTTTTCTCATCCCATTTATTTTCTTCGCACATCTTCTTCTCTCTCTCCTTTCCACTCGTAACTCAGATCCGGGGTCACATAGCAGGCTCTTTTCTCCCCCCTTCCCGCTACAGTACGTGCCTTCATTTTTATCGCGAGAAGATTTCAGCCTTTTCTTCCCTCGTCGACTCGCATCGAAATGTGCCTACCCACGCTGCAAGGCGCTCTCAACAATTGAATCCTTTTTTATTTTTGCAAATATAGTCAAAGTCCGACCCACCTGGGGCTCGAACCCAGGACTCAAACAAGTAGAATTCGAGGTTAACCACTTGAACCACCGGGGCGATTGCATCCCGATAAATTATCCCATGGCCCAAGTATACCAAAACGTCATTTTTCGGAGGAAGATGGCATTCCGACGATTTTGGGTTAAGGAACCCCGTCATTCAGAAAACAGTTTAATTTGCCATTAATACCTCTGTGGTAGAACGCGTCAATAACAGTAGTAGTGGGCGTTTTCCTCTCGTTTTTACTCGTTTGCTCAGAGGGGGGATTTTCAACAATGGATTTCCTTATCCATTTATGTCCTCGTCCGTCCGGGAGTCATTATCAACAGCAGCACACCTGTTTCTCTTGTTTTTGCCTCGTTTTGCTCAGGGGGAGTTCAGGCCGAAGCAGAGTCTAGGGCAGAACTACCTCACGGACCAGAACTACGTGCTGAAGATCTGCAACCACTTCGGAGACACGTCGGAAGGGGGCAGGCGGGTGGTGGAGCTGGGCCCGGGCACCGGGGCCCTGACGCAGGCGAGAAAGAGAGCATAGCAGACCTCGCACAGATCGTCGACTCCCACTTGCTTGATGATCTACAGTAGATCCTTCGCAGCAGATGCATACCTCTCCTGATCTGTACGTGAGAATGATCTACGGCAGTATAACAGCTCGATGCTGCTGGCAGGGAGACGTACAGCCTGCATGATCTACTCCTGTATGCCACGTTTCATAGGTTGGACCTGTACTGTGCAGATCCTGCACAAAATCTTATAACGGGAGGTTTCGGAGTATCTGCAGATTATCTGCGGTAGATGATCTATCCGTAGACGAGCTACATTTTTTACTGTAGATTGCGGTCTGTCGTGCGTGTGATGTATAGAAAAAGCTGTCGTTATGTGCACGAATTCGCGCTGGTGGGAAAGCGTACCAAAAAAAAAAAACGTTTTTTTTTTTTCGGGCGGACAGCGCGAAGGGGTATCTCCCTCCCTCCTCCGGCTTCATTATTTTTCGCCAGGATTTTTGTCTCCAGATTTTCTATACGTACATCGTAGTGGGGAGGGGGGGGGGGGGGGGGGGGCGCTGACCCCGGATCTGAGTTGCGAGTATTACGGGGGACCATAGTAAATAGGACCTGCGGCACACACAAACACCTATATAATTCGCTATTTTTACTAACAAGAATATTTGGTCCTATTTACTATGGCCCCCCGTATTTGGACGGAGAGAAAAACGTGAAGGGCTGAGATAATAAACGGGAAGAGAGAATAAATACCTTGTACGTGCATAAAGATAGGATTTCCGGCTGCGGGCTTTATGTGTTACTGTTAGGTGTGGGACTATAATTTTTTTAGACGTAGAATTTGGAAAAAAAATGTCCCATGTCGTTCTCTGGGGAAAAAAATCTTTAGAAAATCAACCAATCAGCGATGGGGGGAAAGGACCCACGTCATCAACAAAAATCTATTCGTAAAGAAAAAGCTGTGCCGCTGCTGCTGCTGTGCCGCAAAAAAGTAGAAGCGTGGCCAGGTGCTGAGTGTGAAAAAAAGTTTGTGCTGCTGCTGCTGCTGCTGCTGCGTGTTGCTGCTCGAGGTGCTGCTGCACCACACCACGCGCAGAAGCGTACACAGCGGCCAGCTTAAGTGAGTGGGCCACATCGTCTGGTAGGCCCTCCGGCACGATGGCTGACAGCAGACCAATGCATCCCGTGTCGGACACGCTCGAAGGCGGAGGTGCTGACCTCTCTGCTGCTGCTGCTGCTGCTGCTGGAGCTTCTGCTGCTGGAGCTTCTGCTGCTAGAGAGGATACCCCCATCTTCGCCCATCGGATCGGCTGTGTGTTGCACATCTTGCACCTCGCCGTGACTGCGGGGTTGACGAACCCCTTCTTCATGGGCCAAGGCTGCGTCCGACTCGTGCCTGAGGTCCTGCTCCAGGTTGAGTTTGCCCTTCTGCTCGAACAACTGATGGGAGACAGCTTGCAGTGAAGACTTTGCCTCAGCGGTCTCGGCCCGACTCTCGTCGCGCTGCTTTAAGGCCCGGTTACGGATGCCCTCGGCGGCCTCGAGACCGCCGCGCTGGATGGCAAGCGCCCGGCGTGCAGCCACGCCCGCGTCTGCGACTACTGTAGTCCCGGTACGCGCCAGATAAGCCTCTTGGTTCTTCTGGACAATTTTCTTTTTTTTCCCTTTTCGTCCGGTGCCCTCAGTTTTTTTTGAGTTTCCCATGGCTGATTGATATTTCGCGATCACTGCCAGAATGACTCAATAGGGCCAAGTTTGATCGCGAATTTCTCGTCGGCTATTTACTGGATTCAAGCACGGATTGATTTGTTGTCTCCGCCAAGTCTCGGCGAAGAGGAGGGCACGTATTGTTTTCATACTCAATTGCAGTACTTCTTCCCCATAGAGCAAGAGACGAATATAAGCATAAAACACGAGTTTTCCCGCACATTTCCGGCCAATTAGACGTAAAAATCTAATGGAAAATTCTGAATGATGTGCCTTCCCCTCCGTTTACACTGGTTACACGTGTCTGTTGAATCCCAAGATCCAACTCGTCTCCTATGTCGAGCAATTTGTCATTGCGGGTCAACCAATAATGCAGTCTAAAGCCAAGTAAATATGGTGGCGGTACATTTTTCATCTTCAATCTTTTTTCGGATTTTTTGGCGGTTTTCGTCGAATAGATGCGCCATTTTTTGGGCACTTTTCGTCGTCCAGTCCCAGCCCTAACTGTATTACGGGGGGGCATAGTTAATAGGACCTATGGTATACATAAAAACCTATATATTTAACCATTTTTACTAACAATATTTGGTCCTATTAACTATGGTCCCCCGTAATAGTAGGATTCCGTCTTCATTCACCCAAGTGGAAGGAGCCTTCTAAAGGTTAGACGGTCATGCAAATGAGCAACTCGCTTCTGCCGCAATAACTCCTATTGCGGGCGCAGGGGTACAACCTTCCACACATCGGACAGGTCATCGGTTCCCACCTGTTGATATTTATTTTCATGGTGATCTAAATCTTCGAGGGCGGATAGATAGATCCCTGATCTGTACGATCTAGCTCATGTCGGCGCATGTGAGCCGTATAGTCTTCACGATCTACTGTAACATATATGTCCTGGGTCGGGTATGTACTATTAATATGTATTAATGTGTATGCAGATCTTGCACGACCTCTCACAACGACTGTTGAGGAACTATACAGATGATCTAGATCGTGATCTGTATTATCTGTATGATGTGTCTGCGACCTTTCACATATCGGACAGATCACGATCTGCAGATGATATAGATGATGATCTAGATGATGATCTAGATGATGATCTAGATGATGACCTAGATGATGATCTAGATGATGATCTAGATGATGATCTAGATGATGATCTACTATAGATGATAATCTACATGGTGATCTAGATGATTTAGACAGTGATCTAGGTGATCTAAATCGCAAAAATCTAGATCACCATCTTTGATCTAGATGGGTGGAGTGCTGTCGTTTAGGATCTGCACAGGTACAGATCCACTCCAGCGAAAAACGCGTGCTGCTGCTGTAGATCATAGCAGATTTCGCGACTCCCTCTTACCCGGTAACATGGGCTATTGCTATTGCTAGCGTGGATCGGTAATAGATCAGGAGATCTGTTTGCGTGAAATACCTACATCATGAAGTCCGTTGTGTTCATCTCTATTTTAACTGCTTTTATTGCTGCTGTTGTTGTTGCTGTTGTCGTTGTTGTTGCTATTTTCAATATTGTTACCATTAGTACTATTACTATTATGATTTTCATCACTTTGTTAGGTTCAAGGTCGGGGCACTTTGTATCCCCCGTCAGGTTTGCCCATTCAGCGGGTACTCGTTGGTACTCACGTGCGTTGAATGCTTGCAGACAGGAAGAAAGAGAAGCTTTCTTGGTTTCGCTGGGAAAACTCCTGGTTTCACATCTATGGCACGCCTCCCGAGCACTGCAAATACGACCCCAATACCTGAACTCGGGTAATCGCTGGCCTTTCGGCCTCACTCAAAGCAGCACCACAACACATTTCGCGTTCCAGCTTCTGGACAAGCCGTGGTCACAGGTTGTCGTCTCTTCCTTCCCCCCCCGGCACGTGCTTTATTTGATTGTCGCTCGTAGGGTTCAGCGTTCCCGCTGCTCGTCGATTTCCCTCAAACACGCGTTTATTGGGGGCCCAGATACAACGCGCTAGGTAAAATTGAGAAGCCGTGACCTCACCGACCGTGGGTATACGCCTGTTGGCTTGTCAGGAGTGGCTCCCAACATTTTGAGGCACCCACACCCAAGTTATTTTTCAAGCGTCGGCAGGTCCTGGGTATCTACTTGGGCGTGCGGTCTTCGGCACGGCGCTGTTTGATGCCTGCCCCCCCCCCCCCCTCTCTCCCGCCCCCGGTGCTTCGTCTCGAAAGGGATGCGTGGTCAATGGTAAAATGACTAAGGTAAGCAACAAATGAGTACCCCCGCCCCCTCCCCCTCGGCTGCGATTTTCTGTACTCCCTGTGCAGGTTTTGCACGAGAGATTTCCCGACATGCTGGCCGTGGATATCGACCAGCGCGCGATCGAGGTAAAATAAGAACACAGGTCTCCCGCGAGCTGTTGCATTCCTCCAGCGAAAATGTTCATACCTTGTGTAATGATAAGGTGGAAGGGGTGGGAGGTGAGAGGTGGGGGGGGGGGGGTACTTATTTGTTGTTTGCCTTGAGTCATTTTACCATTGACCACGCATCCCTTTCGAGACGGAGCACCGTTCCTACTCCTAATAGAGACACCTCCAACATTTGGGCGCTTATTACGTTGTTTCGATATATTACATGTTTTGTTTTTGCTAATCTTATCCCCTTCCTGTTTGGCCGCCTGTGGCCACCTTCTATCTACTAGTCTAGCGATCGTTTTCTCGCTGCTATCTAGTGTGTCAAACTTCTCCATGTAGGTGAGGGGGGGGGGGAGGGGAGGCATTTCTCCTGTACAATAGTAAGAAGAGCGGGGGAGGGGGGGATGGTTGGGGGGCGGGGGGCACCGGGGGATGGGGGGAGACTTCGAACCCGGCCAGAGAGATGGCCCACCCGGGTGGGGGGGGGGCGTACTCATTTCTTGCTCGTCTTAGTAATTTGACCATTGACCACGCATGCCTGTCGAGGCGGAGCACCGCTCCTACTCCTGGTAGAGACACCTCCAACCGTTGGGCGATCATAACGTTTTTTCCATCTATTACATAGAAACGGTTTGCTTATCTTAGGCCCACCCTCTTTGCCGCCTGTGGCCGCCATCTATCTCCTACTACTGGCACGAGGATGTTTTTTTTTACTGGTAGTTCATTGCGCTCGCCAAGGAAGGGAGGAAGGAAGGGGCGGGCATCGTGGCCCGGAGTAAGCCGCGCCACACCACGGGGTTAACACGAGAAATCTGGTGTATTTGTGTATCTCGCACGCGCGCGCGTGCTTCATCCCCCTCCCTCCCCGACCTGCCTGTGTTGTGCTCCGCGTTGACCCCCTTCCCTCCCCCCCCCCCGTCGCCCTCCGCCACCGCTACCGCTCCCACCGCTTCCGTTGCCGCCGCCGACTGCAGCTCCTGGAAAGCAGCATGCCTTCCCTCGGCGTGGTCATGTCGGATGTGCTGCAAGTGGACTACACCAAGCTGGCCGAGCTTAGGGGGGGACCGGTTTCCGTGATCGGCAACCTTCCTTACCACATCACCAGCCAGGTGTCCAACTAATTGACCAGCCAACCAAAACAATTTGCTGGCCAACTCGTAGCGCAGCCGTCGAATCTAGTCACAAGCAAGGGAGCAAGCATTTCACCTAAATGCATCAAACAACCAAAATGGCAAGAAACCAGTTAGTGCTATAAAACGGTATCCGACCAAGAACGAGACACCGTAAAATGCACGAAACAATCAACCAATCAATCCAACCACCCAGCAACGAACAGAACGCCCAAATCGCTAACCAACCAAGACCCCAGCAACCAGACAAACCGACCAACCGACATGCCAACCCACCATCCTAACAAGCACATTCAATCGATAAACAAACCAACCAACGTCCACCCCAACCCCGACCTTCACCTCACCTCAACTCCAATCCCAACCCCACCCCCACCCCCAACCGTCCGCCACCCCTCTCATCCCAGCCCCAACCCCCAACCCCAGCTCCAACCCAAACGTCAACCCCACGCCGGTCCTCACCCCTAACGCCAACGGTAACCCCAACAGTACAACCCCCAACTCCAACCCCACCCCAACCCCCACCCCACTTCCCATCCCAACTCCAGCCCCAACCCCAACTCCAACCCCAACCCCCACCCCAACCCCATCACGAACCCTAACCCAAACCCAACCCCCACCCCGATCCCCACCCTAACTCCAAGTCAACACCCATCCCCACCCTGGTGTATGGTCATACGACTACGGCCATGCATGACATCGAGTACACCCCCCCCCCCCCAAACCCGACCCCAATCCTCACCCGAACGCCAACTCCAACCCCAACTCGCCAGCTCCACCCCGACCCCAATCTTCACGCCAACCCCGACCCCAACCCCCGCCCCCTACCGCCTACCCCTTGATTTTTTTTTCTGCGCGCAGATCCTCTTCACCCTGTGCGACCACTACCTGAGCGTGAGGCGGGCGGTGGTGACGATGCAGCTCGAGGTGGCTCAGAGGGTAGTGGCTAAGCCTTCGACGAAGCAGTACGGCATCCTCAGCGTGGCCTTCCAGCTGTACGCGAGGCCTCAGATCCTGTTCCAGATCCCGCCGACGGTGTTCTACCCCCAGCCGAGCGTGACCTCTGCCCTCATCAGTCTAGACTTCACTGGTGAGGCTCGAGGGATAGGGGGGGGGGGGGGGGGAGTACTCATGCCATGCATGGCTGTAGCCGCAATGACCGTAGACCCTCGCATCCCATGTACAATGCCGGGGCGGGAGAGGGAGGGGAAGGGGGGGGGGGTACTTATTATCGTGCATGGCCGTAGTCGTATGACCATAGACCCTCGCATCGCTACAATGCCGGGACGGAGCACGTCGGGTTTTCACCGATCAGGCAGGGGAAGGGGGGGGGGGGTGTACTCGATAGGAGAGATGTACTCGATCTCATGCATGGCCGTAGTCGTATGACCATAGGCAGGGGAAGGGGGGGGGGGGGGGTACTAATGTGTTGCATGCCTTAGTAATTTGACCCTTTACGGGTGAGGGTTTTGTGCGGGTTTGGAAAGCGGGGGGGGGGGGGGGGGGGGGGGGGGGGGGGGCAGGGGGTACTTATTTTTATTCATGGCCGTAGTCGTATGACCATAGACCCTTGCATCCCTACAGTACATAGGAGGGGCGGGAGGATATACAGAGAAGGGGGGGGGGATACTCCTACAATGCCGGGGCGGAGCACATCGGGTCGACCAGGCAGACATCGCTAGCACCAAGAGCGAAGCGCCGTGAGGTATTCGGCGAGTCGCATGAAGGGGGGGGGGGGGTTAGACATAGAGTGGCAGACACACTGACAAGTGACGTAGTGAAGAGAGGCAGCTAGAGAGAGAGACAGAGAGAGGGTGGACAGACAGACATGCAAGACAGACAGACAGACAGACAGCGGCAGAGGGATGGAGGGGGGTGGGGTGGATTGGTCACAGATTTGGCAGACAGAGCGAAGAGACGCGGGGCGAGAGACCAAGCGCGTGCTACAGGTTTGTTTGTTTGTTGGTTCGTTTGTTTGTTTGTTTGTTTGTTTTTTTCAAACGGCGGAAGAGTGCGGCCTCTATTACGGGGGACCATAATTAATAGGACCCATAGTATGCATAAAAACCTGGTATATATTTATCCATTTTTATTAACAATATTTGGTCCTATTAACTATGGTCCCCCGTATTAGGTTAACGACTCACTCCCAATGAACGCACTGCTATTAATAATACCACGCTATAAACGACCCGCCTTGAACATTCACGGGAGGCCATTGCAAATAGGACCCACGGTACACACGAAACCTATACATTTAGCTCTTTTTTTTATAATATTTGGTCCTATTCACTGTGGTCCTCCGTAGTAGTGTTTTTTGTGTGTACCGTAGGTCCTGTTTACTATGGCCCCCCGTAGTATCACGATCACACTGATATACTATTACGGGGGGCCATAGTTAACAGGACCAAATATTGTTAGTAAAAATGGTTAAACATATAGGTTTTCATGTATACCATAGGTCCTGTTAACTATGGCCCCCCGTAATAACACGGTAACACACCACTATTTCGCGGGGGCACGTAATAATCAGAACCCACTATGATTCAAAAAGTCACACATATCCCTGTGTTTGCGCACTATATCCGGTTCTGATTACTATGTTCCCTCGTGATGAACCCAAAATACCCCAACATTGTCTTTATATCTCTCTATCTCTGGCCAGGCAAGGGGCCGGGCGTCAACCAGGCGTGCCTCAAGAGCGTCCTGTCTACGGCGTTCCAGCAGCGGCGCAAGATGCTGCGGCAGAGCCTCAAGCCCCTCCTCAGGGCGGGCCAGACGCTTCCCGAGGAGTTCGCCACAAGGCGGCCGGAACAGGTGACGTGGGGGGGGGGGGGGGCGGGGGGGGGGGGGGGGGGGGGCGTACTCATTTATTGCTTGCCTTGAGTCATTTGACCATTGACCACGCATCCCTTTCGAGACGGAGCACCGTTCCTGCTCCTAGTAGAGACGCCTCCAATGTTTGGGCGCTCATTACGTTGTTTCCTTATATTACATGGAAACTTTTTGCTGGTCTTATCTCCTTCCTGTTTCGCCACCTGTGGGGGGTGAGGGGGGGGGGTGTACTCGATACCATGCATGACCGTAGTCGTATGACCATAGGCCCTCGCATCCCTATGTATAGTGCCGGGAGGGAGCACGTCGGGTTTTTACCGACCACGCAGACACTGCTTGCACCAAGCTATGCGAAGCGCTGCCATGAGGTGTTTGGCGAGTCGCATGAAGGGTGAGCTACTGCATCCTACCAAGAACCGCTTGTGAGGCGGGACTTGCACGAGGATGACAGCTTCAATGAGTTTAATTTGGTTTCCGGTGTGGCCACTTCCAGACCGGGAACTAAATCAACTCATTGAAGCTGTCATCCATGCGAGCACTTGGGGTTCAACCCGACCAGGTGTGGAGGGGGGGGGGGGGGGGGGGTGCTCAACTCATTTGTTGCCTGCCTTAGTAATTTGACCTGCATCCATTTCGAAGGGTGGCGGGGGGGGGGGAAGACAAAGTATCGGCGTTACTTTTCAACCATCGGGTGTTATCAACCATCGAGACGACGAACAAAACCATGATTGGTAACTTGGGGGTGTTATCAACCATTTAGGCGTGAGCTCCTGGCAGGACTGGTAGATCATGTCAATGGTTGGTAACTTGGGGTGTTATCAACCATTTAGGCGTGAGCTCCGGGCAGGGCTGGTAGATAATGTCAATGGTTGGTAACTTGGGGGGTGTTATCAACCGTTTAGGCGTGAGCTCCTGGCAGGACTGGTAGATCATGTCAATGGTTGGTAACTTGGGGTGTTATCAACCATTTTTAGGCGTGAGCTCCTGGCAGGACTGGTAGCTCATGTCAATGGTTGGTAACTTGGGGGTGTTATCAACCCTTTAAGCGTGAGCTCCGGGCAGGACGGGCAGGGATCGTGCCAATGGTTGGTAACTTGGGTGTTGTCAACCATTTTAAGCGTGAGTTCTTGGCAGGACGGGTAGGAATCGTGCTGTGCGCACGCCGCACGACTCTTGCTTGTGTTGATTAACTCGGGACACCGCTTTTTGAATACCCGCGAATCACACGGTGGCCTTTTTGCTGGTGTCCCCTCTGCAAGTAAGACGGCTATTGTAGCCTGTACGAGGTTCCTCTCCCGGGACATATGCCTAGGGGAGTGGCTCAAGAGCAGTCTGAAGACCTACGGCATGCGCACGATACAACATTACGACGTTATGAAATATCTGCATGTCACTGTGCTGTACGTATAGGCATGTAGACCCTTTCAGGACTTCTGCACCTGCTTTTTTCGGGACAACACTTACTGTAGATGGAAATAGTGTGGAACCCTTACTCTCGACTGAAATTGTTTTAGATAATTTCTCGATGACTTCGCCAATTTTTTTTTGTCGGTATGTTGATGCTAAACTTTGCTTGCGGCGAAGAACGCCTCTCCCACAGCCGAGGACTCCCGACCAAAACAATGCTTGAAAGCACTCCACGCGTGGCACGCGACACGCACATATCGTAAACACACGCGTGACACACCGAACGCAACAGTACAGCAGTAGTGGGATAATGTTTTACAGAAACTAAAAAAAGGGTGCACCGAAGAGGGGGCTGGAACTCTCGACCACGCCCGGCTGCCCACGAAAATCGCACTGCAGCAGCAGCAGCAGCAGCACAGCAGCAGTGCAAATGTACCTGTGGAAGAGCAGCAGCAGCAGACACCAACAGAGACCCCAAGCTCTACAGGTCAGAGGGTACGACAAAAAAAAAACAGCTACAGAGTACCTGGTACGTAGGAAGCCACAGCAATACAGCGCGGACAAACTACCTACCGCACACGCGTGATGCTGCATCCTGCTTTGCTGGCGGGCGGCAGGCGTGTATGTGTGGCGTTGTACCCAACTGGTTGTAGCACGCGCCCTGCACTACTCGTGTGCTGTTCGTTGCCCGTTGTGTCTGGGTTACGTACACAAGACAAGAAGACAAAAAAATAAGTTGAAAAACAAAAGTTGAAAAAAAAGTCGACATGATCTCTGCGACAGGATCTATGTCGCGCAAAAGTCACCGTTTGGTCGTATTCACCAAAGATTCATATACGTCGAAGTATATATTTTTAGCGGCGCGCGACGCACCGGACGCACATGCACAGCACAGCAGGAGAGAGGGAGAGGTGGTGACGACGGATGACGGATCGCAGCCGCCGGTAAAGCAACCAGCCGCAGCAGTGCACCGCACGCCCGTGGCGTTTCTGGGCGCTGCTTGTGCAGTTTGGGCGGAATTCTAACGTTGTTTTGTGTTCTCCGCATCGTATCTGCTGTCTACAGCCAATGCCTTGTGTGTGCTCGAGGCAAGCACAACACAAAACATCGGAGATAGATGGACTGTGGGCGTATCACTATTCACTCCAAACGGTGCTTACATTTTCCGTCTAGAGTTGGACAACAGCGAAGATAGGAGGATGGTGGATTACGGACCGCAGGCTCCGATAAACACAACCAGCCACAGCGGTACAGCGCAGATGGCCGTGTCAAACAACGCACGGTGTTGCCTGCTGATGCTTATGGGCGGCAGGGTTGTAACGTTGTGCTCTCTGGCTGTTGTCTGCTGTCTACCTGGTACATGACTTGAGTGTGTGCTCGTGGGAGGGCGAAAAGCTGACGACATTTGACCGGTACGCACGTACAAAATAAGCCCTCTCGTACGAAAACCAGGGGAATCGTCTTTTCCACTCCCGCCGAAAACAAAACCTTTGAGGGCTTGCCACGCGCTCCAGACCTCGACCGATGTGTCCGGACGGGCTCCCCGTGTCGAAGTGCTTCGCGTCTGATAAAAGGTGCTCGCATGAAGAGATAGGTTCGAGAGATGACGCTATGATACATCGTTGCACGAGTTGTATGTACTGCAGACCCAACGCAGGAAGCCAACCTGCCCCACAGTATACCGATCGCGCAGATTTGTGCGGGTCTCAGGCGGCAACCTGAGCGATAGATAATACAGATCATTCAGATCATACAGATCAGGAGTAGATGATTATCTGCCCCGAAGTATCTAGGTCATGGATTGTCTGTTAAGAGGTGCGAGTCCTTCCCATCGTACAGCCGTATGAAACTTACCGCAAGAAAAATACCCCTGGTACGTATTATATGTAGATGGTTCACTTTTAGTTGAAGAAAATACACGTATGTAATTCTACACGTTTCCCCTTCGTTTGACGCCCCCCCCCCCCCCCCCCCCCCCTCTCTCCCTCACCTTTCGTATTTTGCTCGCTTGCCCCTGCCCCTCACAAAAAACAAACCAACGACGTAAACACACGTGACTCAAAACTAAACATGTGCACACACATACATATAGCTGGAGCCTTTGGAGTTCGTAGAGCTGACGAAGGCGGTGTTCGGGGACAGCGCGGAGCTTCCCCAGGGGAGCAAGGCGTGGAGAGGCATGCGCGGCAGCGGCGGGGGCGGGGGGGAGGACGAGGGGGGAGGAGGCGGTGTTGATGGTGGTGGTGGCGCGAGCGTTCGGGGGGAGGGGGGGGAAGGGGGGCCCGGGGGCTACGGTGGCATGGTCTGATATTATTGTTGATCTAATTTGGTGGGACAGACGATTGGAGGAGAGGGGGGGGAGAGGGGAGAGGGGGGGGGGGGGTATACTCGATATCATTCATGGACGTAGTCGAGGAGGGGGGGGGGGGGGGGGGGGGCAGCGTCTACGGTGGCATGCGTCTTATTTTGAACGTTTCAAGAAAGGCGAGGAAGTTGTAGGAGGAGAGAGGGGGATTAGGCGCGGGGGGGGAGAGGATGTATTCCTTAGCATACATGGCCGTAGTCGTACGACCATAGACAATCGCATCCCTACAATGCCGGGACGGAGCACGTCGGGCTTCCGCCGACCATGGACCAGGGGGGGGGGGGGGGTGAGGGGGGGGAGCGGAGTGGGTGGGGGGGTGTGGGGAGGTTACTCATGTCATGCATGGCCGTAGTCGTATGGCAATATACCCTTCCCATCCCTACAATGCCTGGACAGAGGGGGGGGTGGATCCGGTGACTGCGGTGTCATCGTATGATCTTCTTGGTGCGATGGATAACGGAGTGAAGAGCGGACGTGAATTTTTTAGAGGTTGGAAGAAAAAATATGTTAGCCCCGAAGTGCGTGCGTGTGTGCTTGCACCCACGTTTCGGGGGACGAACTACTTGAAATTAGTATGGGATAAGTTTTTTCAGAAGTGAAAGAAAGCAAGGGTAGATATATTGAAATATACCAGGTACCCTGGTATAATTTATAATTGCACACTCTTACCTTGGGGTCTAACTCGAAGAGCTACAGCAGTATTAGTAGTAGAGATGTTGTTTTTTTAGTTTATTCCCTTTCTGGTAGTTGGTGTTGGTTTTTTAGTTTATTCCCTTTCTGGTAGTTGGTGTGCAGCCGCAGGCCAAGTTTTTGAGGCCAGGTTTAGAAAACCCGTGCAACGTTTTCGAATCACACGTGCAACGTTTTCGAATCACACGTGCTGTACCCGAAGGGTGAACGAAAAAAAAAAAGAGACAACGGAGCCGCACTCGCCGACATATCGTGATCGAAAACAAACTAAGTGTGAAGCTATTACCTACTGAGCTTTAGGGGTACACTACCGATCGATTGCCCAGCCCAGGGCAGTTATTTTAAGACTCTCCCCCCCTTTAAACGGCGGGATCTTTGGGGCGTCGGTACCGTATACGGCCGTACGATGACCTACTCGCTTCTTTCTTTCGAAGACACCTTGGGAACCAGGGAGGTATGTTTTCAGGGACGCACGCGCAAGCGTTTCTACACAAGTAACGTTCGAAGGGAGATTCGAACCCGTGTCCCTGTGGAAGACGCTAAATGTGAAGGTATTAATTACCTCCTGAGCTATAGGGGTAAAAAGATCGAGGATCGATTATCCAGCCCAGGGTAATCCTTATAACACTACGTAGGGGGGATAGAATCTTTTTGCCAAGAAATAAAAAATATAAAAAAACAACTTTGACTTTTTTCTTTTTTTTTTTTTTGTTTTTTTTTTGTTTCACTTGATTTTATTTTACCCCCCCTCCCTCGTGTCTGGGACCCCGAAAAAAAAAATGTGGTGTGTCGTTTTTTTTTCCCCCGTGTGCCCACCCTTGTGTGAGGGTTTCACCTACTGAGCTATAGACTCTAGAGAGGCAAAAGGAGCCGTCCCACGGTAGGGGTGCACCAGAAGTTCCTGAGCCCCTCACTTTAGGAGCTCAATATATCACCCGATAAAATACTCGGAAGAAATTCGTTCGTGCCACCCGACCGCGGTACTTGTATGCGCTTCGTAGTCCTAAAAAGAATACCAGGTATACGAGTTAAAAAATGTATGTCCTCATCGGTAGCTTCTCACTTAAGGGACTTAACCCCTTTAGAACCGCAGTCCCGTTGTGCGGACAAACCAGTCAAATTTCAAGTAGTTTGTCCCCAAAACGAGACTGCGGTTCTTAAAGGGGTTAATTGGTCAGCAACCTTTGCCCCACGAAGTGCAACCCCTGCCGTGGGTTGACTCAAAGATCGATCGAGTGTCCAGCCCAGGGTAAAATCCTTGTAACACTCTAGCCCCCTCTGAACGGCGGGATCTTTGGTGCGTCGGTACCACCGTACACGGCCGTACGCTGACCTACCCGCTTCGTTCTCCGATACCTGGGGAACCAGGGAGGCATGTTTTTATGGATGCACGCGCAAAAGCAAGCGTGTCTGCAAAATAAACGCTCGACGTGAGATTCGAACCCCGTGTCCTCGACGATGCCGAAATGTAAAGGCATTACCTGCCGAGCTATGCGTAGGGGTGAAAGACCGATCGATTGCCCAGCCCAGGGGGGTATTCCTTGTAATAACAGCCCAAAGGTAGTCCTTATGCTAACTTTTGAAATCGCACAGGGGTATGTACGATCGTTTATCGGCGCTCGTCTCTCCTCGATATCGGTAAGGGTGCTAAAGTCGTACCGTGTACGTTATACTTTCGGAAGGCTCTCTCTCTCTCTCTCTCTCGGACCAGATCTTGCCGGAAAAAAAAGCCTGTTGTTTCTACGCATGCTACAGCAGAGCTGCACCATTTTTTTTTTCTGAAGCTCCTTCCTCACTTGAAGAGCTCAATCAATACCTCACCCGAAAACTGATTTCAGAATAAAATCAAATTGCATCTCGATGAATAATCCCATGATGGCCCAAGTTCGTATACAAAATGAAAACGTCATTTTTCGAAACAAGATTGGCATCCCGACGAGTTTGGGCAATAAGGAGTCCCGTCATTCAGAAAACGCTTTAGCGGAACTGTCCCGTTACCTCCATCGTACAAAGCGTCGCTCGTTACTTATTGGCTGAAAAATAATCGTGTCACAGCTTGTGCCAATCCAACGCTCTTCTTACGCCCGGAAATGCAGGGACCATTTTCGTATGAATACCCCGAAACGGTAACTTCTTGTACCAGGTCGTGTAGGTTTTGGAGGCTGCTGGTTGGCTACAAACAAATTAGCGCGATTAGGGTCGCGATCTTAACGAGGAGTGTTTTTCAGTGTTTTTCGGTATTTTCCCGAATTTCGGCATTTACCTATACCAAGAAATACCGAAAGTTCGGGAAAATACTGACCCCCCCCCCAAAAAAACAGCCCTCGTTAAGATCGACCCTTAGTCGGAGCAGTTCGTTTCATTGCGGTATCGGGAGGCGTTCTACGGTAGAGGTTCACCCCATAAATCTTCCGAGGCTCCTATGCCCCCCCTGAGGTACCATGCTGACTTCGACGGGGTCAGAACGTTTGAACACGACTGATGCTATTAATACACGCCTCTCGCATGGACGTGCAAGTACGTATCATACGCATCATATGCCCCAGCAATGTAGAGCACAGAGTTACATACCCATCCTTCCTTCGACTGCCGCCTGCCAGGTAAGGACGGCCGCTGTGGCTACCACTCTAGACTGAAATATAACGAGCTTTTACAAATCAACATCAAGATAAATCGGTCCTTCTATTTTCGACCAGAATGTAGAACGCCTCTTGGGTATACAGACAGACAGACAGACAGACATACAGACATACATACAGACAGACAGACAGACATACAGACAGACAGACAGACAGACAGACAGACAGACAGACAGACAGACAGACAGACAAGACAGACAGACAGACAGACAGACAGACAGACAGACAGACAGACAGACAGACAGACAGACAGACAGACAGACAAATCCGGACCTCTCGAGTCAAGAGACCCTGCAACAGGTAAACCTGCAGCAGTCAGCAGTATATAGCAGGGATTTTACCCAAGCCAGATATGTTCCCATTTATTTTGTAGACACATTTGTAATTATTACCGAAGCAGAGACTGACCAGTTTTACAAACTGAAAACAACTCGTGGTATGATTTACAGCAGTAGCTCGTGTTGTCCGGTGGGAACCGTAACATCTGCTTGATGAACATATCGCAGGTTTTTGCTGGGTTGGATCTATCGCCACTATACATGCATGCAGCTAGCTCCTGCGCAACAAGCTCTCGCAACGGCAGGTAGGCGAAAAACAACTATTAATAGATGACCTACAGTAGTAGACAGATAGATAGATAGATCATGATCTGTATGATCTGTCTGTCAGAGGAGTGCACTTCTTGGGTCGCTATACCTGAAAATCCCGCATGGGGTGATACACGGCCGGGACAAACACAAATGAACGACATTTTGTTGGTGATCATACCTACCTCCTGTGCCCCCCCCTCCTAAATACGGGGGCAAACACCTTTTTTTTGTCGTGGTTGGGTTGAAAAACATAAAATACGTACTACTGATACGTACCCGGCCAAAGAATATGAGCAACCATAACGCCTAATTCTCTCTACAACAACAAACACTATCATATCGGTTCCCGATCTCTAATAATGTTTTTCTTCATATTCTTGATGGGTCCTTTAAACTCGATTCGGTGTTTCTACCATACCCTGGCAAACAAGCAGAATATCCCGGTACAGAACGTCAACAAAACAGCAAAAAAAACGCCACAACAACCAAACCAAACATCAACTTCAACCAACCGACCGACCAACCAACGAAACGCCTGCATGCTCCTCTTCTCTTGCAACTCCCGCACATTCAAGTAAAACGCACCTCACCACCACCCGTCGATGGTTACGTGTCCATCATCCGTGCCCGGAGAGGAAAACATACCAGGTACTCCATGTACGTATGTGGGCTAAAAGGGAAAAGAGGGCAACCAACTGCTTACTACCCCGCGCCCCCCCCCCCCCCCCCCCGCCCCGCACCTCCCGCAGGGCTTAATTTTTCCAGGGCTCTTCACGGAACATGACCCCAACCCGCGGGTCGGGTCAGGAACTTTGCGAAACCTCATGGGTTCGGTTGGGTTGGGTTGGGCGAGGAGGTATTCAAATTCCCACGGCTATCTCAGGGCTCGGTCAACCGTTACCCTCCGACCCTTACCCGACCTGACCCGCGAGGTTTGACTCAGCCCGTGCATATAATAGTTCCCTGATTATTTCGACAACAGTCCCCCCCCGCCCACCCCCCTCCGTCCCCGCTGTGGTGCCGTGCGTAGTGCGCGCCTTACTTCGTGCTTGTTCTTTGCTTTCCATCGGGACGTTCCCGTTGTAGAGTCTGTGCTGTGACCCACGGGATGAAACACAGGAGGATAGGTTGAAGGGGAATGAGTTTTAATGTGCGACTATCATCATCACCATCGTCATCATCATCATCATCATCATCATCTCAACAAGGCTCGATCATTTCGGCAACAGGCCCAGGTCACAGCCCCGCGCGACCCCTCGCCTGCTCAACAGGGGTCGAAGGTTTCCGACGAAGAACCAACAACGGAGTAAATAAAGGCCGCCGCCGAGCCGCACCACGAAAAAAAGCGGCAATGAAAGTAGTGAAATCTGAATCAAACGTAAATTTTGACTTTCGCCCGCCTGCCGAAACCCAGCGTGTCTTAACCAGCCGGGCGGGGCAAGAGCCTTAACAACAACAAACAACAAGCGTCCGCAACACATTTTTTCAGCTATTCTTGTTCTTGTAACATCGCCCGTGTCCCCTATGCCCCTCCCCCTCGACCCCCCCCTCCCCCCGGCCGAGCTACCCTATATCGTTGCCCGTAACTATTGATAACGCGCGGTACCCCTTTCAACGCCTCAACAGTACGTTTCCGTAGGTGACATAAACTGGGGGGCGTAAAAAAAAATACTAATCCCAAGAAAACACGCGAACCCTCCCCCCCCCCCCCCCCCCCCCTGCCCCCAACGGCGTCTGTCTCCCAGAAACTCTACTTCACAATAATAGCACGATGGAGAGAGAGGAGAACGGGGCCAGAGAGAAAAGTCGTGCCTTCCCCTTCTCCCACTTCACCGCCTTCTGCATACCAGAAACCCAACCTCATTAATAGCATGAGAGAGAAGCGGAAGCAGAAGGGGGGGGGGGGGGTTCCGAACAACCCCCCCCCCCCCCCTTGTGCACCCCAGAAACCCAACCTCACTAATTTACGCACACTCAAAAAGCAAGAGGAGGCAAACGAGAGGGGGAGTACCCCCCTCCCCTCTCCCCCAACCAACCGACCGCCTGTCCAACCTCCCCGCGAGGAGCAAGGGGGTGGACCAGCAGACGCGCTCGTGGGCAGTCAACGTTTTCACAGTTCCCCTCTTCCTTCCTCGCCAGTCTCTTCCAATCGAGTCGAGACGAGACACACTGAGGGTAACAAACCATGTACCTGCGACCCACACCGACCCAGAGACCCGGCCCACTCTCTCTCGGAAAGTCTACGTACTCATCGCGCAATACTTACAGCCCGAAAAAAAAAAACACAATTGCACGATATACGGCCGGCAAAACATGATGGAAAACGAAAAAAAAAGAAAAGAGCTGCCACACAGTCACAAGCCAGCAAAATATCGCTTGTCTGCATATGCAACACGCAGCAAAGAAAGGCATACATATAGGCTATTCCACGCAGCAACGTATCTGTCCGCCATTTCACGCGGCGGTGGCGTTAGGTGTTGGTGCTGGTGGTGTGGGCGTAGGGGGGTGGTGGTGTGCTTCTGCTTCATGAGGGCCATAAGCGGCGCGCGCAGTGGCCAAAAATATACAACAAATAAAAAAGGCGAAAGACGCACTCACAAAACACACGCACATACACGTACGCCATAAAAAGAGGCATACCTCAAGAGAGCAGAAGAAAAGAAAACAAAAAAAACAAGAGGAAACAAAAAAAAAAATGAGAAAAAAACGAAAAAAAGAAAAAGAGACGAGTCGAAAATCGGCAAATACCAAAACGAAAAAACACAAACAAGTGTGCCACGACCAGGAGACCGGTCACGATCGCGACTTTTACCAATCAACCAATTCACTTCCCCATTACAATGTTTTCTCCGTCTGTCTTGTCTTGTGTGTGTCTCTCTCCCCCCCCTTGTCCTTGACTCCCTTTGGCGGTGCACATGTGGCAGCATCGAGTGGACGCTACAAAGCACCACCGAAAAAAAAAAAAAAAAAAAAGGGGAGGGGGAAAAAAAACTGAATCTCGAAAAACTCATCAATCAGTGAAAGACAAGGCAAGAGACACACAGCAAGGAGCGCGCATGAATTGAGTAGTAACGGCGACGTCCGAAAAAAAAAAACACAACATTACCATAAGCATGGTATTAGATTCCACGCTACCCGCGCCCCTCGTGCCGACCAGCACCATACTGGTACATTGCCCTCTCCTCTCCCCTCCCCAATACAACGCGTCCGCTCATCGATCTTGCTCTACGACCACATAACCTCCACATGAGTATGTCGGACGCATGTAGGCCTTTATCCCACCCCCCTCCATCCCCCCCGCCCTTACATAGCCGGAAACTCCGCGATGAATTCCGCGCTTCTCACCCCGCCCCCCCCCCCCAAAAAAAAGCCTCCACAATCCCCCACCCCCGCCCCCAAAACAAAAACACCCAAGACAAAAACACCCTCAGAAACCTCTCTCGACCCCCGAAAAAAAAAAAAAGACACACAAACAAAAGCTACCCTTGTCAAAGCCACCGCCTACATAGCCGGGAACTCCGCTATGAATTCCGCAGACACGCTGCCGAGGTGCGAGAGCACCTCCTTTGTCCCCTGCCACATGCTGGCCTCGTGGTAGTGCACCCCGTGGTGCTTGCAGAAGGACTCCACCAAGGTGTGCACCTTCCGGAGGTTGTGGCGAGGGATCTGGGGGAAGAGGTGGTGGTCGACCTGGTACTGGAGCCCCCCGCAGAACCAGTCCACGAAAGGCGTGCTCGTGACGTTACGCGTGGTGGTGACCTGGGGGAGGCGGGAAGCGGGAGGGGGGAGGGGGCAAGGGGGGGGGCGCACTCATGACCATAGACTCTCGCATCCCTACAGTGCCCGCGGCGTAGTGCATATGCAAAAAAACAAATACAAATAACGGCGATGATTGGCAATATTATTTTAAATACCCCATGGGTTGGTATTTAGGTGGTCCTCGTGCCTTACAAAAAATAATGACGCGGGTTCAATTATCATCGAGTGCACCTACTCGTGGGGACTTTTTCTTGGATAAAACTTGACTAGCGGAAAGCGCGAGAGCTTTGGGTCAGCAGCATCTGTTGAAAACCGACGAGCAGTGGGAGTGTTGAACCCCATGCGCGATAAAAATGAAGGCACGCACCAGGGGGGGGGGAGAGGGGACGACAATAGTGACCACGGCCTTCGTCCAGAAGCTGGAGAGTAAAAGCGATAATGAAAAACAATATATATATATATGGTACGTCTACTCGATTAAGTAGTATATGTCTTCCACTGAAATCGCCAACACCCAAGGCAACGCTAAAAATAGTACCAATATACGGACATACTATTGACATATATTTATAACATACCTGGTATATTTTTCCAAGCATAAGAAACAACACCGCCGACAAAAAAAAAACCATCATACACCAGCAACACCACGACCAACAACACAAACAAGAACAATACCCAAAAATACTTCAAGAACCGCTGTTAATTCTATTGATAGCGGTCTTGCCGCGCGCACGCACGCACGCACGCTGTGCAGCGGCGCCCCCCGCCACCCCCCACCCTAACCCTGCGAGCGAGTTGTGGTAATGTTGAACCTGAGTACGAGCATGATACTGCTGGAGATTACCGAAAACGGGGTTGAGTTGAGTTCGCAGGGTGCGATCGTTTTCTCAGCGCCCGGTTTTTCCAGGACGTGGAAAATTGCCAATATCCGAGCACGGAATTTTCGGAAATATCTGGGCGAGATTGGGAGGAAACATGGACCATGTGCCGGTTATGCTAGACAATGGGACCCCCTCCCCACCCCCCCCCCCCCCCTATTTTCCTTCCCACTCTCTCAGCTTGACCCTTCCAGGCATCCCGCAAGTAGAATGAGAGCACCTGTCTCCATTGGATGCGTCCTGATACCGATCAAGCGCTAGGTCAACCTGTTTGTCTTCAGTGGGTCATCACCGATAGTGGCGACACCTTGATATTTGGCGGCGTCGAAAGGGCTGAATCACCGCATATATTCTCGAGCACAGCTGCAGCAGGGGCACCAGTGAGATATCTCCTTCCGAGCCAAGCTCAAACCACATCATCGAACCAGTCTAACCGCAGTTCAGGCACCTGGCCTCTTTTATCTTTGGTATCATACACCAGCCACAAACAAATCAACAATATACATACAAGTATAAACTCGTTTGCTGTGGACGGTCGCTGTCAGGGCGTTGGTAGACTTTTGCAAGATTGTCAAGGTATATATATATTAAATATATATATATATATATACGGTCGCTGTCAGGGCGTTGGTAGACTTTTGCGAGATTGTCAATGTATATATATTAAATATATACCTGGTATATATATATAATATGTATTTTTCTTCTCCTGCTTCTCGGCCGCTGTGAGCGAACCCTAAAATTCCGATTTTATCTTCAACTTTGTCTGGGACTCGGGACGCCTTCGCTTCCCTGCCTTCGTGCTTGCTTTTTCGACCGCTTTCCTCGACGGTCAAGCGAGCCGGGCTCCGACGGGAGTTCCCCCGTGCGCTCGTCTCGGAGTCTCGCGCCACCGACGAGCGCGGTGACCATAGTAATATTATATATATATATATATATATATTCATACGTAGCACAATTATAACTGTTGTGAATATAACGCAGGCTCGTTATCCCCCAAGAAAACATGAAAAAAAAACTAAGAAAAGCAAAAGAGCAGAATGGATGTACAGTAACCATAGCTATGACTATAACCCTAACCCTATATCAACATGTAAATCAAGACATACACACCTGAAGCTTCCAGAAGTCGGGTCGGGCGTCAGCGTCGTACGTCGCCATCCCGTTGTGCCCGAGCCCGAAAACAAGGGCCAGGAAGATGCCGCAGCCGCACTGAGCGATCGTGAAAAACGCCAAAGTCTTCAGGAAACCCAAGTTTAGGGCCAGGTACGCCATCCACATGAGGTGCGCAATCAAGCCGGCGCCCTGGAGGGGGGAGGGGGGGGGGGGATGATCAAGCGGCGTCGCCCGGCGAGGTAGGGGGTGCCCGGTATAGGGTATACCAGTGTAGGAGGCGGGAGGGAAAGAGGGGAGAGCGAGATACAATTTACTTGCGATGCAATAGTTATCGGGGGGGAAAATACGTAAACTCGTAGAATTAAAAAAATACTGGTATAAACCAGGTATGCAAAAACAGACGCGAACAAAAACGTATTATAGCAAAAAGCGCACAAAAAAAGTCCCCAACTGCTGTCGGTACTGCTTGTTATCTAGACTTTGCTTGGAAGCCAGAGTTCCAATCCGAAGAGCGCCTAAAACGCGCATGTGGCGGGGGCAAAAGGCATGGACACGCCTACCACAATATATCTATATACAAGAAACAAAACCCGCGAAAATAACACAAGCCATGGACACATACCCACAAACCCCATGAAAACATATCCACAGTAAACACAAAAATCATGGGACACGGACCAAAACAAACCATCGGACACATAAATGCACAAACCCCTTGAAATAGGTAAATATATACCAGGGTAGGTTTTTGTGTGTACCGTAGGTCCTACCAGGTATTTACAATGGCCCTCCGTGATATTAAATCGGAATAGTAGAGGGGTCCCCTACTGCACTAATACGGGGGACCATAGTTAACAGGATCTATGGTATACCAGGTACATAAAAACCTACCTGGTATATATTTAACCATTTTTACGAACAATATTTGGTCCTATTAACAACGCACCTCGAGCTTGTCGGCGAGAGAGTGGCCCCTGACGTTGCTCGCCCCTTTCGTAGCCCACATGTCTGCTCCGGGCAGGGAAGAGAACACGTACATGAACGACTGCATCACCCAGCTCACGCGGGCCACCAGGAGGATCGGGAAGTAAAAGAAAGCCTGCGGGTTGAACGAAGCATTGGAGGTTAGCTAGCTGGCTGCGAAAGGGTTGCAGATTGCATCTTGCAGATATTCACAGATTGTAGATTCGGAATGTAGGCAGATAGCATTAGAGGTTAGCTGGTTGCGTGGGTGGCAGATTGCATCTTGCAGATATTCACAGGTTGTAGATTCTGAATGCACGTAGGAAGATAGCGTCGCGGCCGTCGAAAAAACGAAATAGAAGAGGGCAGCGAGGGGGGATATTTCGCCGGGCGCATTATGCGGCGAGACTGCAGTACCGGACAATTCAGAATTACGTTCCTATTCGCCAGTGGGGCAAAATAAATGCGGCGAGACTGCCTACGTTACACGCGCTCAGTAGTTCCTCTTCGCCGAATACTTCTAAGCATATAGTGCAACAGGGCAAAACCAGATAGGGATGGGGCTGAGTGTTGAAAATCGTAACGAATGTCTGTCTTCTTATGTCGAAATAATGAACTTTCGAAATATTTTTACCATTTTTCTTCCCCGCCGCCCCTTGGCACCCCCCGCCTTCAATGTGTGTGTGACACGGAAGGAAACAAAATGGCGTCACAATGATCGACCATCGAAATGGTATTGAATCATACCAGTTATCATTTTATAAAATTTAGAAATACGTCAGCTGTGAGTTCGACTTATTAAATACCTCGTACCCGGGTAGTTGATAACTCAGCTTTGCAAGCTGCGCAATACGTCTATCGTTTCTATTAATAGCATCGCTATCGTATCGGATACAGATCATTCTAGCATCATTAACCCTTTTAGGACCGCAGTCCCGATTTGGGGACAAATTACTTATAATTTGTGTGGTTTGTCCCCAAAATGGGACTGCGGTTCTAACGGGGTTAACATATCGAACCCGATTCTCATTCGATGACCACCATCACTGCGACCTGGTATTATTTACAAAGACGTTATAATTAGTAGACGAAAGCCATTTAGGGCGGAGTTGTCAGTCAAAGGTTTAGGAGCTCCCACACTAAACCCAGTATAAAAGCTGAGCCCTAGATCGCCGTCTGTCATCCACACCCCGGAACTCTTCTTCGTCTCCTGACATTTTTTTTTTTTTTTTTGTAATGGAAGAAAAAAAAAAACAAACACGGCAGCTGTGACATGCATTTTTGGAAACCCGTCTTTGCTCTACCCTCGTATAAAAGGTGGGATACGTTGGGGTGTATGGAGTCTTGGGGTCTATCGTAGTTTTTGCCTACTACATATTTTCTGGTAGGGCTGAGCGAACGACTAACCTGGTAGCGAATCATAAACCTTCCAGCGGCGCTCCCCTTAGCGGCCTCGGCCATCTTCATCGACCACGCCAACACCGGCATAGTGTCCATGTCAGGGTCGCCTGAACCAAAACACAACACACCCCGACGAGCAAACAAAGCACAACGGGGAGGGGGGGGAACGGGAACAAGGAGGGGAGGGGAGGGGAGGCGAGGCGAGGGGTGGGTGGGGGGGGGGGGGGGGGGCGTGCTCATTTGTTGCTTGCCCTTAAGTCGTTTTGACCATTGACTACGCATTCCTTTCGAGACGGAGCACCGTTCCCACCCCTACTCGAAACACCGTTAACAGTTGGTCATCTGTTCGGCGTGTGGATGGTTTCAAAAGCTATACTACGTAGCTCGATTCCCTGAAATCTGGCCCCCCGGTCACAAAACCACGTTAAAAAAAAAAAAAAACGCATTCTGTAGCAAGAAAAACAAGCACATCAGAAAAAGGCCACCACAAACATGGAAACCCACGCACACTCTCGCACCGTCGTGAGCGTCTGCGCTGGACTCGTGGAGGTTGGGAACGGCGTGGTGGGTGTTGTGCTTGTTCTTCCACCACCCGACGCTGAAGCCCTGCATCAGGTTGCCCCAGAACACACCCGCGAGGTCGCCGTATGCTCGGTTCTTGAACACCTTCGGAAAATCGGAATCGGAACAACGTCGGATAGACAAAGAGCGCACAATGTTCATTGCTGGTCTGTCTGTTTGAGGCCGGTGGTTTTGAGGAGAAACTGGGGAGACCGCGGAACGTGTTTGGGGCGGGTGGTTCGATGAGCAATAGAGGAGAGACGACAGGAAGGAGGGTTCTAGTCCTGTCATCAATGCCGATGCCCATGTTTTTCTAATCCATTGAACTCGAGCAGCTCGCGTGTATAGTTATCACCGCGGACCTCGGAAGGCGGCAAGCTTCCTTTCATACACACAGGGCGATGGTCACAATTAAATTCCTTTCGTGTACAACTCCTCAGCGTTTCCCAGTTTAGTTTCGAGCGTTTTGTCTTATCTTCTTTCTTTGCCCAGCGCCTACGAACGAGTACAGCTGGGTGCGAGGAAAGAACGCCTGCTGCTATGTTCTCCCTTTAGCAGCTTGCGACACAGCCGGGAATCCAAGTCAGTCGACCCCAACCCCGCAGTGGAACCTTACTGGCAAAATTTGGTCCTATTTACTATGGTCCCCCGTAACAGATATGCTCCTATTGACACGATGCCCAATTTGACAGTTTCGGCACACAGGCCGATTGGATATTCATCAGCAGCGCAGGTGGCGTGTAGATACTTCTTATCGCGGGCGATCCGGAAACATACCACCCTGCACCCTGCACCCAACACTACATGATGTGTAAGTTGGTTCCACGTCCACGGCTGTCGATACGCTCGTTTCATGAAAAAAACAAACCTGGTGGTGCAAAAAGTCGTGTGCTAACCATCCGCACTGCTGCCAGAACACCGCCATCAGGAAAGCTCCGAGCATGTTCACGTCCCACCGGTCTGAGTACAACACGCAGGCCACCGACGCGCCCCAGAGCGCCATTTGCCGCGAGCAGACCATCACGTAGTACCACGGGCTGACGCGATAACATGAAGGAGGGGAGGGGAGGGGGGGGGAGGGGGTTGAGGCGAGTACTCGTAGTGGCTTCAAGAACCGCGGTCCAATTTCGGGGACAAACAAGTCAATTTCTACTGTAAGTAGATCTGTCCATAAAACGGAACTGCGATTCTTAACCCCTTTAGAGCCGCAGTCCCGTTTTGGGGACAAACTACTTGAAATTTGACCGTTTTGTCCCCAAATTGTGATCAGGACCAAAGTTGCTTTGGAAAAAAATACTAGAATATTTATACGTACGGGTACAGGTTTTTATCTTATTAATCGCTCCTCAGTACGTCGGTCTCACATCTATTAATAAGAACACACATATAACATCTAATAGTATCGTTGGCCGACGCCGCTCCATTTGTACTCGCAAAAATATCTCCTGCACAACTCGGACCAAAAACGCGGAAAACTACTGCCTGCTACCTGGTCCGTACATACCTCGTAGAACACTACAGGCTACAGCAGTAGTTCAGCAGTATTTCACAGACCATTTGGTAACATTATCTTACCGTCTCGTTCAGGATCAGTAAAACATGCGGACATACGCCGGGTCGCAAAGGAAAGGTGTCACCTCTCAAACAGCCCGGATTTTTCAACCAAGCAAACATGCCCGATGAAATACGAAACCCAACCAAGACCCGCGCAGCATATATGTTGGGACACATATTCGTGCCGACCTTGCCCCCATCTACGATTAATTTAACCCTTTTAGAACTGCAGTCCCATTTTGGGGACAAAGCACTCAATTTTCAAGTAGTTTGTCCCTAAATGTCCCCTAAACGGGACTGCGGTTCTAAAGGGGTTAAGTTGTCTCAAAACGGGACTGCCGTAAGAAAAGAGTTAAGGTAAGAAAAGAGTTAAGCCCTTTAGAACCGCAGTCCCGTTTTGGGGACAAGACTACTCAAATTTTGAGTACTTTTCCCCCCAAACGGGACTGCGGTCCTGAAAGGGTTTAGAAGCGAAACACCCATTTAGAAGGGGTCAAACAGCTTGGCGCCGGAACTATGATCTTGGCACGCGCATTGAATACTCGTACGTATGTATTCCGGTTTAGGGGAAATACCACTGCTGCTGCTGTGGACGGAAATACCAACCGTTCCTTTTATTGACAGACACCCGGAGTGGTGCTCGTCTCGGAGAACCGGAAGAACAGAAATATACCGGTTCGAGAGAAGAAAAGTTCAACAGAAATATACAAATCGGTTCAAAATAATTCTACTGCATCCTTGGTACTGCTGTACCCGGTATAGTAGGATTGGATACTGGCCGCACTTGGGCCCAAACAGTATACTGGTGCCGCGGCGAAGCCACCGCCCCCCCCCGGCTGGTGAGGGGGCCCCGCCGGAGGCGCCCACGTAGGGCTCCGCTGGAGGCGCCCAGCCGGAGGCGTGTTTTGACGCGATTTGGCTTTTCACTATAACATATTTTTTGGTTGATTTTGGGCCACTTCGATGCTGCCGGACTCGAGCATAAATAGTACCAGGTACGTAGACGCAAAATATTTGTGGACAACAGCCAAATACGTTGGTTAATTTTCTTGACATCGGTGGGTGACATAGCTAATGACTAATCACAGGACTGCTGTGTATTCAACATATTCATCAACAAGCTGCTCCCCGAACATATTGAAGCAAGTTGAAAGCCATGGTGGTGGTCACATTTCATCAACACATCCTCACTCGATGCCATGAATAAAATACTTTGAAAGGTTCAAAGCTCGTACCAGGTACCAGGTATGTATTTTAATATTCTAATTGACGTCTCGAGTATCAGCGCATGTACGGAGTAACGAAGTACGCCACGTAATAAAAAAGGGCGCCCTCGCCAGAGGCACCATCAAAAACACCGAAAAGAGAAGGAACGAATCGAAAGGAGGCACAGCGAAGCTGGTACAGCCCCGCGCAACGACAGCGCGTGATGTGCAACGGTAGCTAGGCAACGCAGACGACTCAGGCGCAAGAATCAACAGACAACATTCGATGGAGAAGCAGAGCGCAAAAAAACAGGACGAGAGTAGGCAGGCGTGGGTCGGAGACAGCAAACGAAAACTGCACTCGTCAAACTACAATTTTTGAGACCCGCCGTTCGGGTCTGCAGAGGGCGTGTTGCTGCTACTGACATAAGATTGTTCCATCGTGTGTACCCACCCCCCTCTAGTGTGTGTGCGTGCCTTCGTCTCACAGAGCCTCTCCCCTCTGATGCGGCGCAATTCGGTGGGTTTCCATGTGGTTTAGGAGGCATAGTGTAGGACGTCGTACGTAAGTGGGCCAGGTACTGGCTGTACTGGCAGCCTCCAATCCAGTACAAGGAGTACTGCCAGGACAGGAGTATTGCCAGTAGATACAGATCCAGGACCCAACCCTACATCGGGTAGAGGCTTAATACGCCCTTGATCTACAGCAAGTCGTGGCCCACCCTGTATACCACTACTCTGTCGATCACTACGCGTACTGACTGTCGACAGACTCCCCATTCGCCCGGCTGAGACTGACTCACTCTGAGTTGTACATCCCCATGGTCAGCAGCTTGCTCCGCAGCTCCCGGTACGACCGCTCGAACGCCCGCTGCTCCGCCGGCTTGGCCACGGCCGACTTTTCGTCGAGGTGGCCGATGAAGAACGGCTCGAGGACAGCGTAGGCCGTGGGCGGGTGGAAGGCCGCGAAGATGTCGGTGAAGTCATCGCCCGCGTGGGTGAAAATTACGTTGCCTCCAGGGTGCTGAAATGAAAGAACAAAAAAAAAACACGATGGAGGCAGGAATAATGCAACGGGAGTGGTAGGGGGGAGGAGGAGGAGGAGGGGGGAGAATGGAGCGGGGGGGGATGGGGGAAGGGGGGGAGGGGGAGGGGGAAGAGGGGTGGGGGGGGGGAAGGGAGGAATAACGGGCGAGGATTGGAGAGAGGGACAGCAGGGGGCGAGGCACGATTAACCGAGAAAGTCATGAGTCGATTCCATGATTGCGCCCGAAAAACACAGATAAATACAGCACTGCTCGTAAACATGTGCGAATGTACGAACGAATTGACAACAAGGTACCAGGTACAATTTACGTGCTACAGGTAACGTTAATATTTACTTTAAAGTAACTTGCGGTACCAATCGACGAGCTGCAGCAGCAGTACAGCCGTCAACGACATCGGCGACCGACATGTATCATCGCGATATCGGCTACTAGGGTATATACACCAAGGTACCAGGGTATGATATAGCGAATCACAGCAGTAGTAGCGTAGGGCGTAGGCTCACGTCCCCCGTCGCTGATCGGTTGCTGCATGTCGTCATATCTGACGTCATCTCGCCATTGGCTCAAGATCTCACGTACCCACTTACGTACTTGAGAACATGTTACGCTTCACGCTCCATCCGCCCGTGAGCCCAGGTCTACGGAGACACTGGTTGTAGACTTCGAAAGGCTGTGCTGTGTGCTCTATCTTCGGGGGGGGGGGGGGGGGGGGGGGGTTAGGCTTGAATGTTTGCGAAGTAACATTGGAAGGGTGGTGGGGGGGGGAGGGGGGGGGGGGGGGGGGAAGGAGGGAAGAATACCTTTTGCCAAGTACTACTCGTATTACAGATTAATAAAAACCTACGGGGGAAAAAATGCTGTGATCTGTGATCCACCTGGTATATTGCCCTCGAGTTATCATGTGATCAGTGATATACCAGATGTACACGAAACTACATCTCGTGTTGGTATTATAATAGTAATACCTGCAGCCTGTTACTCATGCTACACTCGGTGGACGAGGCACGTATAAGGCTTTACTTTTCGTCAAAAATGCATCGAAAGACAGTTTGCGTACAGACAGCAGTTGAGCACGGTCTGGTTCAGTCTGCAGAATCCACTTGTACCGGCTTTGTAAACTGGACATGGGCCACGCGCCACGGACTAAAATAGTCAAGAGCACGCAATATTGACACTGATATTTCATGCATGATGAGAGCTGCATAGCAAAAGCTTCGAAGCCCTGTACTGCTCGCTGCTGCTGCTGCTGCTGCTGCTGTTACATCTCGCTAATACTCACCTCGTGCCAGTCGCTGACGTCGTAGACCTTGTTTCTGTACACCATCCATGCATCGGAGGGGGTCCTGTGCTTCTGCACCTCCTGCGTGTTTTGGTTGCCACAAACAAAATAATTGCCAAAACGCACAGCGAAGTTTGGCTTGCGTCCGGTCCTGGATATCAATCTCTCTTGGATCACGAGAGTCACGCGAGTTGATTCGGAAAGATACATACCTGGTATCAATATATCCGTAAATGTAAGGACAGTTAGGTCTTCATAGTAAATTTACAAAGTACCTTATATTTTCGGACAGAGTGCAGTGACTCGAAATGGTTAGATATACACGTCGATTTGTCCGAAACTGTAAGGGCTATTTTATCTTCATATAAATATGAAAATGGTCCTTACATTTCCGGACAGAGTGCTATGGAAAATATGGAAGAACGAAAATGCGCCTTCTCACCATCCGCCATCGTCAGTCATCGGTCACCTGCTCAATTATTTTTTGGCGAGCTTCGCAACCCTTGTGTTCTCCCGGACTGCTGCCTCCACCCGCGCTACGAGGCACACCTTTCACCACGAATGCGCGATCCACGCAGATCTATACACACTGCAGGCACTCTCTCTTTCTCCCACTCCCCCTCTTGCCTGGCTTGCTCTCTGATGGGTTGTCTGTTCTGTCTGACCTGCCCGTCTGGCCACACACAAAACGCCAAAAACGCACCTCCAGAGAGTAGGATACCGGAGCGGAATTCTCCACCGCGAGGTCCAGACCTTGGTGCTGCTTCGCCATCATCCATGCCGCAGCCTCCCCACCTTTGCCCGCCCCGCGTCCCATGGTGCCTGCTCCGTTCGGTTGAAGTAGAGAAGGGAAGAGGGGGGGGGGGGGTGCGCTCTATGCTCCGTGCAGTCCGCGGGTTCCTGTTGTTGTGCGGAGTCCCGAAAGGAAGGGAAAAGAAACGAACGAGATGACGCCAGCGGGCATGACGCGGTAAAATTAGCCAATCATGTTGATAGCAAGGCCTGCCTATGTTATGGAACACCCTTTTCAAAAATGCGACATGTTGGTTGTGTGAAAAATGGACATGTTGATACAGCAGCAGTATATGAACAAGGTATTCCGGTTGTTGTTGTACACAACACATTAGGCTTGCAGGCTCATTCTGAGCGCGGGGGTGTCGCGCCTTTCACCATGCGGAGTTCTTGGCGCCTGCCATGTGTCGTGGCGGTTGAATTCCTTCTCATTTTTGGCTGCGTTAGTGCCCTGTTCATCCCAAGTAACGTGGGTTATGTTGCGAGATCGAACTCGGCTGCAGAAGAACATCTTGCAACCAGCTCCAGCACTGGTACCGGTGCCAGCGCCAGCGCCGGCAGCATGCAACGCAGCAGCGGATTCTACTTCGGTGAGGAACGTCGACGCTCGACTTGGAGCTTTCGTGCGTACTCCTGTTGGGTGCCCCCTACGTATAACACGCAAGAGATGGGAAACAGCCCCACCCAAAGATGTCGGGAGACAAGACTGTCAACCCTTGACCGACAGCAGCTTTGCGTTGACATGCCGTGACTGACACTAAACTACTAGTTTTTAGTGTGTAACACTTCGGCCCCACACCGTTGACAGCGCATGTTTTTGCCTTGCTTGACATGTCTCCCGACATCCATCTTTGGCCCCCACCCCCTGCTGTGGCCGGTGTCGCGTGTCCGTCGTCCGTGGTACGAATATGGTTACTCGTACATACGTACACGTGTAATATGCAGCCGTCATTTATATTGTCGAGCTGCAACAATAGCAGAAACATCAGCAAAACCAACCCTACATTCATAGCGCACAAGGTTAATAAAACCGGTTCGCTGAAGTTGGTAGAGAGTTCTCCGCTAAGTTGTTGGTTGGTGGACCAAGCAGAAACAAAAAGCAAAACGAACAAACAAAAGGTGACCCAGCACCACACCCCGAACGCCTCGCCGTCGACCGTTTCGTGTGGGTGGAGAAGTTACCTACGACTTGAGGACTTGGCAGCAACGCTACAAAAAAATAGGGGCGGCAGCAAGCAGCACAAGCAAAATAGTCGCGGGATATCTCGACCAGGAAGACGGCCACGTGCCACACCACTCTCCGGCGCATTATTTGAGCCCATTCGGGACTTTACAGAGGGGAAAATTGACGATATACGGGACAGATAGATCATAGATCACGATCTACTACTGTGCGTAAATCATCTACTGCTACTGCGGTACCAGGTACATCCTAACCTGCAGCTCTGAGTTGCTGTGTAGGATTTGTATGCCTCGTATTATTAAATACCAGGTATTAATAGTACATATCCAACCCAGGAAATTTGTCCTAGATCATGCAAGTGTATATGGTATGGCGCTTACCCGGCAACATGAGCTGTAGATCATATATACCACGTCAGTGATCTATCTACAATATCTATCTATCTATCTGGTCTGAAAGATCTTCTGGATGATCGTTCATTGGGAACCGATTATCTGTTTGCAGCGTGAAAGCGTTGATTACATGCCAGCAACAGCCTCTTCGTGTCTCTGGTGATTTTCGATGCAACAAGGAGTCGTTCGGCGCCGGCGCAACATTATCCGATACCTGGTACACCCGTACGTACTGCTGGGCTCTTACTCACGCTGCTTGTCGGTTGATAACGCCAACGGTTTCATGGTTTTAGTCCCACATGTAGTTGCTGCTGCTGCTGCTGCTACGCCTCCTTCAAGGCGGCGTCTCCCCCCCCCCCCCCCCCCCACTACCAGTAGCCGGGAGGAGGAGGAAATAGATGCACAGATGTGCCCGTGTGGCAAAGCGATAGAGAGTAGAACTCACGTGGTAGGAGAATGTGAAATATACGAGGAGGAACGGGATGTGTTAGAAGAGGAGATGAGGGAAATAGAAGAATGTGACATGGAGGAGTTTGACACACTATATAGCAGCGAGAAACGATCGCTATCCTAGGAGATAGATGGTGGCCACAGGCGGCCAAACAGGAAGGGGATAAGATTAGCAAAAAGTTTCTATGTAATGTATGGAAACAACGTAATGAGCGCCCAATTGTTGGAGGTGTCTCTAATTGGAGTAGGAACGGTGCTCCGTCTCGAAAGGGATGCGTGGTCGATGGTCAAATGACTAAGGCAAGCAACAAATGAGTACGTCCCCCCCCCCCCCCCCCCCCCCGCGGGCCCCGGCGTGCTCCGTCATTGCATTGTAGGGATACGAGGGTCTATGATCGCACGACCAAGGCCATGCGTGACATGAGTACACCCCCCCTCCCCCCCCCCCGGGACCCGCGATCAACGAGGGTTTCGTTTGTTGTTTCGCAGTTTGTACCTCAAGCGCTCATCATCTTTCTACTTGTTCTTGCTCGTTGACGAGGTAGCGTCTCAATGTGTTTCTCTACTGCTTCCTCGACGCGTGGGAGATGTGCCACTTGTCCGGCTGTTCATAGGCGACTGACTGCTGTGTATTGGTTGTGTGGCCGATGGATATCGGTCGAGTACAGATCACGCGGATAGCTGGTATTAATACGTAGGCTGATCCGGACCGTGCTGCATCAGGCAGATGCACCACCGGGATGACCGCCCAGGCTCACACGAAGATGTGCCAGTAGATGCTGCTTGGTAGCTAGATATGTCCGTCGATTGGACAACAACACATCTGAGAAGTGAGAAGGCCCTTGTCACTGACATCGATACAAATTGCTCACGGTGTATCTATCAGTGCCCATTTCTCACACCGGTTTCCTGGCTGCCAGCGTCTAGTGCTCGATTCCGCTCGGTGACTTGAACAGCGGCGATAGGTCGCTTTCGAGGCAGCTCATCCAGTCCCGCTCTTGCCCTCCCCGAGTAGCCGCGACCCCCCTCCACTTCCCCAGGTATCGCACGCTTCGATAATCGCTCGTTACCCATGCCCGCGACGAATTCGCCAAAAAATGACAAAAGTTTGTTCCGTTTACTTACCGTCGATTCGACGCTCGAATGATCATATCCTGTAGAATAGCAAGAAATCCGGTAGTTTGGACACCATGTGTGTATACCCTTATATAGTAACACTATACCAGGTACGACATACACCGGTACGTGGTACGCATCTACTTTGTCCTCGGTCGCGTATAAACAGTAATGTATGCTTGTGTCAACACGACAATGCCCCTGCCTGCTGTGACAGCGCGAGGCGGATCTCGGGCGAGCCGGGGCAACAGCCGCCTCGTGAAAGCGCCCATGAAATATCCCTCGGCGCGGAAAGCGCTGTCCTTGCGCGGAGGAGGAGGGAGAGGACGAGGACGAGGACGAGCAGCAGCCGCAGCAGCACCAGAAGCAGGAGCAACTGCAGCAGCTGCGACAGGAAAAACAAGCGCAGCAGCAGGAGCAGCAGCGGCGATAGCAGCCAAGGCGCCCATGAAATCTCCTGCGGCTCGGAAAGCTTTGTCATTCCGCGGAGGAGCAGGAGCAGGAGCGGGAGCAGCAGCAGCAGCAGCAGCAGGAGGAGGAGTAGCAGCAGGAGCAGCCAAGGCGCCCGTGAAATCTACTGCTGCTCGTAAAGCGGCGTTATCCTTGCGCAGAGGAGGAGCAGGAGCAGCAACAGCAGGAGCAATAGCAGCAGGGTCTAGAGGAGGAGGAGCAGAAGAAGAGGAAGGGAGCGAGAAGCAATCGTGTGATGATGATGCGGTTGTTGACGAGGATGTTGCGTTTGACCCTGCCGGACGGTGCGGCAAGGACGGCGGTGACGGTCGCGGTGATGGAGAGGTCGAGGGTTTGGTTAAGGAGTTGGTGGCCGTGCGCGCGGGGGGGTCGGGGGGTAGCAGCAGCAGCGGCGCCGGCGGCGGGAAGGGGGCGGTGGCGGCTGTGGACAAGCGGGTTAGCGCTAGGTGACTATAACGCAGGAGGTAGTTAACCCCGTTAGGCCATTAGGACTGCACTTTCGTTGTAGGCACAAAACGTTTTGAAAATTCAACTCAGAGTTAGGTTTCTGTACAGTCACTAGCGCAATTGTTATGTCCTTTAGAACCCGCGCCGATACTTTTTTTGGGGGGTACAAACTACTTGGAATGGGTGCGGGATCATTGTTGGCAGTGGTAAAAAGGCCGTGAGAAAGGGAAAACATATAGGAGGCCTCATTTTTTTTTCGCGAGCCGTGTTTTTCCCCACCGGTGACAACTTGGTTATTAGGGACTGCAGTAGTAACCAACTCTGATGAGCGTCCCTTGAAGGGGTTGTACCTACTGTACGTGCTATGACCGGTACCTTGTGACTGTTTGTCGGTATTCCTACTGCTGGTGCTGCTGATACTGTACAGCAGCAGTGGATATACGGGTCTCAGGGGCCAGTGTTTAGATGACGAAGAACTCGATTCACTAACGTGAAGGGCCTCGATACCTTCATCCCCCGCCCCCGCCTCCCCCCCGTATTTATTCCGTCTGTGTTTTCTTCTCCTACGTCGTGATTTTGGCCTCACACACAATGTGATGTGTGTTTTTTCTGTTTTCCTCAGCTTCCTACTGCTGTTGTTGCTGCTGCTGTGTATCCTGTTGTTTGTGCTGATCTTGATGTTGTTGCTGCCGCTGCTGCTATTTCTCTTGCTTGCTGCTTTTCTGCTGCGTCTGCTTTTGCTGTTTTTCTGCTGCGTCTGCTTTTGCCGCTGTTATACTGCTGCTGCTACTATTGTCGCTCCCGCTGCTGCTGCTGCTGCCACTACTGCTGCTGCTACTGCTCTTACTACTACTGCTACTACTACTACTACTACTACTACTACTACTACTACTACTACTACTACTGGTATTACTATCGCTTCTGCTCCTGCTCCCGCTACTACTATTGCTACTGCTGCTGCTACTGCTACCGCTGCTGCCGGCGTGGGGACTGCGGTGACCTTGGGACGGTCGCGAGCAGTTGGCCGATGTTCTCGGCGTTCCTGTACTTCCTGGCCATGTCTTTCACGATACCCGTCCTGCCCAAGGTGGTCAACGAGATGCTCACCGGCTCCAAAGCGGTGAGTCGCCGACTATTTAATTATTCGGCCCACTACAGTCGGGGCGGTTAGCTGCAGCGGTGCCGAACATTCGCCTATTGGGGTTTCCATGTTTATGGGAAGGCTTGTTTTGTTGGATTTTATCACACAATATTTAACGATTCCAACCAACGTATTAGTTGCCTCCGGCTTTTGCCTTCCGGGGGGCACCTTCCGCTTGGCTCCCTCCGCCAAGGGGGGGTAAGGAGGCGGCTCGCTTCGCGTGCCCGACTGTCGTCAACATGTTTGCCGTGGTTGATTTTGGTGAATTTGGATAATAGCGCATGCATTGATTGATCTCCGTCGGCGATGGCGGCACCGGCCGCTGCTTCTCGTTTCCTATCATGATGACAGTGCCCCGAGAGTCCCCCCCCCCTCTTCAGCCAACTGGCCGGGGATCTAACAAACGTGGTCTCGGAGGACCGAGACTCCCAATGGCCGTAAACCCGTGGCATGTAGCTCTTTGCGAGCTCCGAGTCGCTACCTACCAGTCAATCGCAAACTCTTGCGTGCGGCACACACCATTTGTAGCAAAGATGCCAGGAGACAGCATTTTCACCCCTTGACGGGCAGCAACTTTCGCCTCGATACGCCTCGACTGACACCGAACTACTAGGTTTTAGTGTGGGACACTCGGCCAGACACCCTTGACAGCGGACGTTTTTGCCTTCGACATCTTTGGTGTGTAGCCCCTCTGTCCCATCTATCTCCCAACAGAAGAAAGGGTGGGTGGGCGTGGGAGATAGCGACCACCACAGTTCTAGCTGCTTAGCATGAAGGGAGGTCGTCCATGGTCATTCGCAGCCACTTTGGAAACCCCGCAGATGGTTCCGCGGATGTCCCCTGACGACTTTAGCATATCGCCAGAAATCAGCCCTTCCGTCGGTATTGAGAACACACGAGATTCCGTCGGTCACAATGAAACTGCTATAATATTTCTTCGGGTATCCGGATGATCTAGCTCTTTTTTTCGGCGTGGTGTGTAAGTTAAAATTCGCAGACGCTCGCATTTTACGGGGGGGAGTGCACTTGATGGGAGATGTACGCGATCTCATGCACGGCCGTAGTCGTATGACCATAGACCCTCGCATCCCTACAACGAACCCCACAAGGACGTATTGGACTCTGTTTTACACACCTCGTTTGGTTCGGAGTACTATTACGGGAGACCATAGTAAATAGGACCTGCGGTACACACAAACCCCCAAATATTTCGCTAGTTTTACCAACAATATTTGGTTCTATTTACTATGGTCCCCCGTACACACAGCATGTCTTCCCCCGTTTTTTTTTACGTTTTTTTTTTACGAGTATCATAGCTACAGCATTGGTCCCCTCTATAGTGCCGGTATGTCGCCCGCCAGCGGTACAGGTTCACTGTCAAAAAGCGGCAGCCCGGCACCACTCCGCACGTTGCCGCGCCGGCGTGGTCTCCGTCCGTGCCAAGCGGCTCCACAGGCTCTCTTGTAGCGGGCCGCCGGCACTGATCAGCCGGCATTGTGGAGAGATGAACAGGCATCCTAGCACGGTGGAACACAGTAATCAGGACCTACTGGAGTATGCTCGGTGAAAATACTGGAATACATAAGTTTTTGTAGGGCTGGGCACTGGCTGACTCACTCGATAGCGAGTATGCTGTCGTCCACATCAATCAGTATACTGGATAGCGGCTGTATACTGTCTTCTCCTCTCGAAATCTCCTCCGAAACGCCTTCAGTGGGTTTCCGTACTAAAAATGTTTGCGCGTTTCTTGGGCGTACGTAGGATAACAACTACTGGCAAAAATACTGGCCCGGATGATCAGTAGATCACTACCGCAAGTGGATTACTACTGCCAGTACATACTGAGCTGTACGTTTTCGTGACTGTGATGGGTCCTGATTACTATGACCCCTCGTAAAACTATTTTTTTGGTACACACACTTATCCATGCATTTTTCTTGTGATAAACAACAACAACAACAACAACAACAACAACAACAACAACAACGAGAAGGTGACTGCTGCTTCGGCGACGCTCTACGGGCTGCTCTCCTCGACGGACGCCACGTTCACCCTCCTCACCGTCAACTTCCACGCCACCATGAGCGATAAGTACGGCCGCCGACCCTTCATGGCCCTCAGCGCGTTCGGCCTAGGCCTGGGTTTTGCATGACCTACCACAGCCGTAAGGTAAGGATCGGAGGGGGATTGGAAAGGATGAGGGGGAGGGGGGAGTGGGGAGGGGGGGGGGGGGGGGGGGGGGGGGGGGTTGGACCACGAGCCCTTGGTTTTCGGTATGGCTTTGAACGTTTTTGCCTGGGTTTTTGTATACATCCTGCTACAGCCGTACGGTACGGGTCGGGTCGGGGGAGAAAAGAGGGGAGGACGGGAGGGGGTTACGAGGAGGAATGTAGCAGCGGGCGCTGTCACTTGTCACCACCGCCCTTGTTCATTCGAAATTTGGGATTTTTGTTTTCTAATCTCATCGCGCTCGGAATTCAGGGTCGAGCTTTGCATGACCTCTCTGCTACAACCGTAAGGTGAACATCGGGTCGGAGGAGGATAAGGGAAGTACTCGTTTGTTGCTTTGCTTTAGTCGTTTGACCATTGACCACGCATCCCTTTCGAGTCGGAGGGGGGGGGGGGAGGGGGGGGGTTATGACTTGGCTCAGCTTTTCGACAAAATAGTTGGTTGTCCACACGGACTTCTCAGTACATCAACCATCGTCATTCCGATTTTTTTTCCCAGGCGGTCGCGGTGAGAGTTAGGGGTTGGGTAAAGGTTGAAAACCAGGTAATGTTTTCAACCATTCGTCGAAGGTGGGAAAATAAGGTCTATACATCAGTACTCGGCCGGAGCGGCGGGGCGGGGCGGGATGGATGGGGGGGGGGGGGGGGGGGGGGGGGGGGGGTGTACTCGATATTATGCATGGTCGTAGTCGTATGACCATAGACCCTCGCATCCCTACAATGCCGGGACAGAGCACGTCGGGTTTTCGCCAACCAGGCGGGCATAGCCAGCACCAAGTGCGAAGCCCCGTGAGGTATTCGGCGAGTCGCGTGAAGGGTGAGTTGCATCCTCTGCTAAGAACCACTTGTGTGGCGGACTCGCCTGTGGATGACAGCTTCGATGAAGCGGGCGGGGGGGGCGATTTTGCTCGTTTGGTCGGCTTGATTCGGGATTGATTGCCGCGGCCCGACTACGTGAGGAAGCAAAGTTATGTATAGCGCTGAAAAGCTACTGACTTCGATGGATCCATTTTGACCGATCGACCCGACGGATTTACTGTATGATACCCGCCGAAAGACATGCCTTATTTTTTGTCCTTCTGACCCACCGATTGACTGTAGCTGATTGACTGACCGCGGGATTGCTGTGAAAAATCGAAATGCTTAACAATTTTGCGGCTGATTTTGACATTACCAACCTTCCTTCGTGCGACTCGCGAAACACCTCACGGCGCTTCGCGCTTGGTGCAAGCATTGTCTGCCTGGTCGGTGAAAACCCGACTTGCTCCGTCCAGGCTTGTTGAGGGGTGCGAGGGTCTATGGTGATTCGACTACGCCCATGCATAACATGAGTACACCCCCCCCCCCCCCCCCCGGTTACCCTCCGGTCAAAGGTCAAATGACGAAGGCGAACAACAAATAAGAACCCCCCCCCCCTCCGCCCCCGCCCCCCCCCGCCTCCACCCTCCTCCCCCCTCCGCCTCCACCCCCCCCCCCTCCTTCGTTCCCCTCCCCGCCCCCCCCCCAACCGAGGGCCTATGGCCATACGACTACGGCCATGCATGAGATCGAGTACATCTCTCCTATCGAGTACACCCCCCCCCCCCCCAACCCCATCCCAACCCCCATCCCAACCCTACCCCAACCGCTATACCCACCCCCATCCCCACTGATGCCTGGCCCGGGGGGGTTTCGACATACATTTTTTCCGCCTCCATATGGTTGTGTAGGTGTGGATGCTACTGCTCGCGGCGGCGATCGACGGCTGTACCAGCTGCATGTACAGGTCCGTCCGTCATAGGAAGGCGGTGTGAGGGGGGGAGGGGGGTGGGGAGTTGGGGAGGGGGGAGGGGGGGGGGGAGGCGGGGGATGGTGGGAGGGCGTATTCGTTTGTTGCTTGACTTGAGGCATTTGGCCATTGAACACTCATTACTTTTCGAGAGGGAGCACCGAGGTGTGTGTGTGTGTGTGGAGGGGGGGGGGGGATTGAGGAAGAGGGTAGAGTTGGGGCGGGGAGCGGGGGGGGGGGGGCGGGGGTGGGGCGACGGACGGACGATCGACGGCAGCCAGCCTCGTGTACAGATCAGTGGGAGGGGCAGGTGAGATGGTGGGGAAGGAACGGAAGAGAGATGGGTGGAGGGTGGACTCGATTCGATTTGTCTGTTTTTTGTTCGTGTACTGCTCTCCCTGTAAGCTATTACGGGGACCATAGTTAACACCCCTAGGACCTAATGGTATACCTGGTACATAAAAACCTATATATTCAATCATTTTTACGAACAATGTTTGGTCCTATTAACTATGGCCCCCCGTAATAAGCCGCCCGTTTGTTTCCCCCCACTGGCAAAAGTGTCAAGACACACGAATACATCCCCTTTCTCTGTTTTTGTGTTCTCCGCAGCATTGCTCAGGCGTGCATCACAGACTGCGTCGGAACCGGCCCTAAATTGAGCGAGGCTTTCGGACTGTTCCAGGGAGTGTCGCTCGGCATGGCGTTTATGATAGGTCAGCCTTTTTCTTATGTTGTTCTGATTGGTCGGCGTGTTTGTTTTGGCCTAGTGATTGGTTAGCGGCTGTTCTTATCACATGGTGATAGTTCAGTGTCTTGCCTGTGTCTGTCTGCCTGTCTGTTCTTCTGTTTGTTTCTTGCCTTTCTGTATTTTTATGTGTCGTGTACGTCTTCATTTTTTGCTTGTGTGTCTGTCGTTTTTTTCCCGTCTGTGTCTGTCTGCCTGTCTGTCTGTCTATCCATCTGTGTGTCTCTCTGTCGGTCCGGCCCTCTATATATCTATATATGTATGTACTTCGTATACATGTTGTATCTGCCCTTTCTGTCTCTCTCTGTGTACTTGCCTCTTTATTTCCCTGTTCTCTGCTTCACGTGTTCCTACTACTACTACTACTACTACTACTACTACTACCACTACTACTACTACTACTACTACTACTGCTACTACTACTACTACTACTACTACTACTACTACTACTACTACTACTACTACTACCACTACTACTGCTACTACTACTACTACTACTACTCCTGCTACTACTACTACTACTACTGCTACTACTGCTACTACTACTACTACTACTACTACTACTCTGCTACTACTACTACTACTACTACTACTACTACTACTGCTACTACTGCTACTACTACTACTACTACTACTACTACTACTACCCCTAATCCTTCTGCTACGCCTTCTGCTACTACTACTACCTACTACTACTACTACTACTACTACTACTACTACTACTACTACTATTACTCCTAATCCCACTGCTACGCCTTCTGCTACTACTACAACTACTACCATTAATACTACGAGTGCTACTACTTATATACTGCAGCGCACTACCACCACCACTACTACTCGTAATACCCCCGCTGCTCCTGCTCCTACCACTCCTACTCCTACCTGCCACGCCTGCTGCTACCTCTACTGCTGTGTATAACTTCCTCTGGGAGGCGTTCTTGGCGCGAAGTACGGCGTTCGCTTCCCCCTCCTCGTGAGCATGTCGCTGTGCGCTCTCAACTTCCTCAACTTCCTCCTGGTGACGTTCATCATGCCGGAGACACTCCAAGAGGAACGTCGCAAGCCCAAGGTACCCAGAGAACGAAAACATCGCACCCGTCAAACATCCAGCGTGCTTGCTTTCATGTTTTTCGAGCTTTGTGCTGTTTGCTCTTGGCTTTGTGGCTTTTTGGCTTTTTGGCTTTTTTGGCGTTTTGGCTTTTTTGCTTTGCTGTTTGTTGTGCGCGTTTGTTTTCGTCCTGCACGGATTTGTTCTTCATTTTTTGCTGTATTTTGCTTATACATTCGATTTTTTTATTTCTGCTATTTGTTTTGTTTCGCTGTTGTGTTTCTGCTCTTTTTGCCTTTCGCTGTTTGCTTCTGTGCTTTTTTTGCTACATTTTTTTTGCTTTTTATTCTACTTCCTTGCGCTTTGCTTTTGGCTTTTTGCGTTTCAACTTCGTTTTTTTTTTTGCTTTTTAAAGTTCGCTGAACTCTTTGTGTTTTGTCTAGTCTCCAGCCCCCCCCAGCCCCCCTCCGGTTCTTTGAATGTTCCCTCCCTCCCTCCCCTCCCCTCCTCTCCCCTCCCCCCTCTTCCTCCTCTGCTTCCTCCCTCGGTATATAGGTTGACCTGAAGCAGGCCAACCCCTTAGGAGCGGTGAAGATGGCATCGCGCAATAACCTTATCACCGGAGTCATCGCCTGCTGGACCCTTCTCTGGATTTCCCACGTGGGGCTGCAGATCAATTGGATCAACGTGAGCGATTGTCCCCCCCCCCCAACCGCGGGCACTACCGCCTCCGCTACTACACTGCTGTTGGTGTTCATGTTGTTGATGATATTGGTGTTGTTGCTGCTGGTGCTGCTGGTGCTGCTGCTGCTGGTGATACCGATGTTGGTGTTGATGGTAGGGCCATGGCTGGGGCGGCACTGAAGTTGGCGTAGCTGCTTGCTTGTGTGTGCTGATGCTGTTGATTCTGGTGTCAGTGCTGCTGCTGCTGATTAATGTTTTTCAATGCTGATGTTTTGCTGTTGTTTTTTGTTGCCGCTGCTGTTGCCCCCGCTGCGGGTAGTGCTGCTGCTAGTGTTAGAGCTGTAATGTTGCTTGCTTGCTCACTTGCTTGCTTGTGCTTGCTTGCTAGTTTGCTTGCTTGCTTGCTATTTTGCTCGCTTGCTTGCTTGCTTGCTAGCTCGCTTCTTAGCTCGCTTGTCTGCCTGCCTGTCTGCCCGTTTGCCTGTCTGCTTGCTTGACTGTGTGGTGCTACGTCATAGTGCGTCTAGGGCTCGCGTATATTGTACCTGGGTATGCCTTTGTGCCTTCCTTTAGTGCACTACAGCAGTACGTCTCGCGTGTCCCGTCTCGAATTCCCGGTGTTGGACTGTATTTGTCTGAACTCTGAACCCCACAATCTCGCTCCCCCTCTCTTCTCGTGCCATTCCTCTCCCTGTCGCTCGCCCTCCCCCGCCCTCCCCCCCCCCCCCCCCTCCTCTTCCATCGACCGCTGCTGTTGCTACTATTGCTGATGTTGCTGGCACCTCTGTTGGTGGTGCTGCTACTCGCGACTGCTGCTGCTGCTGCTACTACTGGTGATATCGTCGCTGTTTTCATGGACTGCTCTGTACCACACCGCACCCCGCGCGTTGGGAGCAGTACACGGACCGAAAGTTCGAGTGGGGCGTGGCCCAGAGCGGGGCGAGCCTTGCGCTTATGGGTCTGCTCGTCGCGGTTTTCCCTAAGGTCAGGGCGGCATGTATCCATCCATCCATCCATCCATCTATCCATCCGTCCATCCATCCATTCATGCATCCGTCCACCTGTCCATTTATCCATCCATCCATTCTCCCATCCAATCACCCATCCATCCATCCATCCATCATCCATCCATGCATCCACCCGTTAATCCATGCATGTATCCAGCCATGCGTCCATGTACCCGCCCATCTACCCATCCGTCTATTCATACACCCATCCTTCCATTCCTCCATTCCTCCATCCATCCACCCATCCATCCATCCATCCATCCATCCATCCATCCATCCATCCATCCATCCATCCATCCATCCATCCATTTATCCATCCATCCATTTATCCATCCATCCTTCTATCCATCAATACTCCACTCTCCATCCATCCATTCATCTATCCTTCTCTCCATCAACCCTCCACTCTCCATCCATCAACTCATCCATACATGCATTCATTGATCGATCCATCCGTCCATCAATTGACCCACCTACAGCAATATAGGGGTCGGTCTATACAGATAGTGCCGGTGTCCGGTACATTGCCGGTGAAATCGCCTTGGCAAAGGGGGGATGTAAGCAGTGTAGCAGTGTGTAGAATAGTGCAGGTGCCCACTATAATGCCGGTGCATTGGCCTACAGTAGCACATAGCTTACCGGCACTTATTGGCCTACAGTAGCACATAGCTTATCGGCACTGCCTGTAGAGGGACCACTACTGCTGTTTCTGTGCACCCATACATGCATCCATTCGCCCATCCATCTCTTGCATCCAGCTACCCACACCCACCCATCCATTCGGCTACACATCAATCGGTCAATCGAATAGCGCCGCCGCACCGGGCTGGTTGATGTGGTATGGTATGGTATGGTATGGTATGGTATGGTATGGTATGGTATGGTATGGTTAGGGTATGGTACGGTATGGTACGGTTTGATGTGGTGTGGCATGCTATGGTTTGGTATGGTATGGTAAGGTTTTATGTGGTATGGTATTGTAGAGTATGGTCTGGTATGGTATGGCATGGTATGGCATGGTATGGCATGGTGTGGCATGGTATGGTGTGGTCCGGTGTGGCAAGGTATGGCTGCAAATGATGTGGTATTGTATGGTGTGATATGGCATGGTATTGTGCGGCGACAGAGAAGCGTTCTCATCGCCACCGCCACAGGTGCTTGTGCTGCTGCATTTACTATTTGACGGGGGACCACGGTAAATAGGACCAAATATTGTCAGTAAAAATCGCGAGATACATCGGCTTTTGTGTGTATCGTAGGTCCTATTTAATATGGCCCCCCGTAATAATGCTGCTGCTAATTTTATTTGTTAACAATGCCACCAATGCTGCTGCTGCTGCTGTTGTTGCTGCTGCTGCCGTTCCGCACACGCTTGCGCCCGGCCGAGCAGCTGATCATCCCGAGGCTGGGGCTGGAACGGTCGATCACGTACGGTCTGCTCGTGTACGCGCTGTCCCAGGTAAATGCGGCGCCGTGTTGCGTCGGACGATGTTTCGTCATGTCGCGGCTTGTCTTGTCTCTAGCGGCGGCTGTGGTCCTCGCTCCTTAGAGAGACACGCTCGGTAGGGAGGGGTGTGCTCATTTTCGTGCTGCTTGTACTGCGGTGGAGCCATGCTACTACAGTGCGGTGGATCCATAATATTTCTGTGCGGTAGAACATGCTGCTAAAGTGCGGTAGAGCCATGCTGCTATAGTGCGGTAGAGCCGTGCTGCTACAGTGCGGTAGAACCATGCTGCTACAGTGCGGTATATAGCGCCTTTCTACTCCAGCGCGGTAGAGCCATGCTGCTACAGTGCGGTAGAGCCATGCTACTACAGTGCGGCAGAATCGTGCTGCTACAGTGCGGTGGAGCCATGTCCATTCTACTAAGATGCGTTAGAACATGCCGCTACAGTGCGGTAGCAGCCATGCTACGTCAGTGCCGGTAGAGTTGCCTCCTCACCTGGGGAATTATTGATAGTCACGACCGTTACAGTCTCTTTCGAGTCTCAAAATTACTATACCAGGTACACGAGTACCAGGTATATATCGTTTTTTATTTCTTACATACCAGGTATATATCTGTTGTACTCGTTGTTTTCATACGTCTAGCCGATGGTAGTGTTCATGGTGTCAATTCCTGATCCCGAAATCCTGCCTCTCCCTCCCTCCCCCATTACCCCGCCGTCCTCTCGATATGCCACACCCAGCTGCTGATTGCTGTCGCCCCCGGAGTGACCACTGCACGCGGCCACCTTGGTACCCCCATGGTGCTGTTGGGCCTAGTCCTAGCCTCGGCGGGCACCGTGGCTTTCCCGTCGACGCTGGCCTTCCTCTCCAACCAGGTGGGCGGTTGGTGTTGTTGTTGTTGTTGGTGGTGGTGGTGGTGGTGGTGTTGGTGGTGTTGGTGTTGTTGTCGTTTGGGTTGTTGCTGTTACTGTGTATGTCGTTGATTTTTGTTGTTGCTGATGTTGTCCTTGCCCTCCCCCTCCATATATGCTTTATAGGTTGGTTGGGTTGGCTTCGGTTGGAGACGACACTGCCAACCATGCCGCTCACTGCGTGAGCTACAGTAGACAACCAGGGTGCCGTTTTTGTTTGCTTATTTTTTCGGCGGTCGGTCACAGCTCGCGATCGAGTTCTTTGATATTTTTGTGCCGGGTGAAGAACAGTTACTCAAATGTTCTTTTTCGGCGGTCGGTCACAGCTGACGATCGTTCTATGCGGGGCGGAGAACCGTTACTCCGCACAAGGGGAATGCATGGTCGTATCACGTACCAGTAGCGTGTACGGTAAGGCACCCACGAGGCAGTTACGTAGTACATCCATTGCTGTCTCTGGAAGGGGCAACACCGGAAAATATATCAACGTATTGACGCTGTCATCCACGTCCAAGTCCGCCCCACACGCGGTTCTCGGTAGGATGCAGCTGACCCTTCGTGCGACTAGCCGAACACCTCTCGTTTCGCTACGCACTTGGCGCAAGCAATGTCTGCCTGGTGGGTGAAAAACCAGACATGCTCCGTCCCTGCATTTTAGGGATGCGAGGGTCCATGGCTATACAACTACGGCCATGCATGATATCGAGCTCAACCCCCCCCCCCCCCCGCCCCCTCCCCATTCTCGTTCCCTCCCCTGCAATCAATCCATGAATCGCGCGTGTCTCTCACATCCCCATTCCTACCCGGCACCCCCCCCCCCTCCCTCCCATTTCTGGAGAACGTTTATTGTCATGCTTGCCGTCCGGCAATGTGCGCCATAACCTTTCTCATTTGGAACATATCATCTACAGATCATCTGTTCCCACTTGATGACCTAGATCTTTCATGACAGATAGATGGATGCATTCCTGATCTGTATGATCTGTATGATCCGTATGATCTGTATGATCTAGCTCATCATGTTGACGGGTCGTAGCCGTACAGCCCGCAAGATCTACGTAGCACATGATTTCTTGGGTTGGATCATCTGTGCTTACTCAGATCCTTCACTCACAACATCTCGTAGTAGCTGAAGGGCGGGATCTTGAATGGTATAGATTGTGGCATGTGCGACGTGCGTGAGCTTTGTCGTCGATCACAGGTACGCAGCTATGGAATAAGAAGGGCAAGACCCTGGGGGAAACCCAAACAAGAAAAATCTATCGTGCAAAGTCTTTCTTAGTCCCTTGAAAAGAACTCAAACAAGCTGCATCTCTGATAGATTATGATCTATCTGATCTATCTGTCTACAGTTGATAATCTGAGTCCTCAAGTGCCGTTGTCAGAGATTGTGTAGGATCTGCGAAGTACAGATCCAACCTGAGAAACATGCGTTGTTCATAGATCAAGCAGATTGTCCGGCTCCCACTCAGCAACATGAGCTAGATCATACAGATCATGCAGATCATACAGATCAGAAACCTATATATCTGCACTGAAAGATCTAAATCATCATACATTGGGAATCGATTATCTATCTGATGCGTGAAATAATCGGCCTTGCCTTGCCTTCGCCTTGCCTTCGCCATGCCTTTTCCTTGCCTTGCCTTGCCTTGCCTTGCCTTGCCTTGCCTTGCCTTGCCTTGCCTTGCCTTGCCTTGCCTTGCCTTGCCTTGCCTTGCCTTGCCTTGCCTTGCCTTGCCTTGCCTTGCCTTGCCTTGCCTTGCCTTGCCTTGCCTTGCCTTGCCTTGCCCTGCCTTGCCTTGCCTTGCCTTGCCTTGCCTTGCCTTTCCATGCGTGTTTTGAACATGTATAAGGTTGGTGGCGAAGAAGTCGGTGCGCTGCAAGGCACTACGGACACCGCTAAGACGGTGTGCAGCGTGCTCTTTGGGCCCGCGATGGCCTGGATATTCGGGTACTTCATCAGCGACAACGCCTTCCCTCGACAGGTGATAGCCATGCTACACCTATTACGGGGGACCACAGTAAATAGAACCAAATGTTGTTCGTAAAAATAGCGAAATGTATAGTTTTTAGTGTGTACCGTAGGTCCTATTTAATGTGGTCCCCCGTACGAGGGTGGGGTGGGGTGGGCAAGGGTAGGGTACGACAACAAAGGGCATACTAGGTTGGGATGGGACGATATAGGGCATGTTAGAGCATACCAGGTACATGGTGTCAGGATGGGATGATAGGGGGTGAGATAGGTAGGGTATGGCAGGGTGGAGTAGGGTAGGGTAGGGTAGGATCTGAGAGGCTGGGATGAGATGAGCTAGAGTTGAACAGGGTGTGGTAGGACCGGGTACAGCATGTTGGGATGGCACGGCATGGGATAGGTCGGGGTGTATTTGGGTGGGACGAGGTGGGAAAGGGTAGGGGTAGGGTCTTGGGTAGGTTAGGATAATATAGCGTCGGGTAGGGTCGGGTAGAAGGGAATGAGATAAGGGCAGGCAGGCTAGGGAATGGCGGGATAGGGCGGGATAGGGTAGACTAGGATAATGTAGGGTGCCATAGGGTGAGGTATTAATAGTAAGGCAGGGTAGGGTACGGCGGGATAGGGTGGGTTAATATACTGTAGGTATTGCGTAGGATAGGACTGGATGATATGGGACATGGCAAGGGATTGAAGGGTGGGAAATTGTGGTCTAGTCGAGGGTACAAAAAAAAAACTAACCCCCCACTTTTTTTCTCGAGTCTCAAGCATGGGGGGGGGGGGGGGGGGTTCGGGGGTATACGTGAATTGAGTAAAACACAGCTGAAAGTGAACGTATTCATGGTAACTTGCAAGAACGTTTTTTCGACCCGCTAGTTTGTTTTCATTTCCGACATGCTTGCGAGTGGGGCTCCGTTTCCTCATTTTTTTCGTTCACCTCTGCTTGAGTAAGAAAGGGGAGGGGGTGTAAGGGAGGGGAGGGGAGAATTGTATGAATAAGGCAGAAGGTAGAAGGAAGGGGGGGTAGGGTGGGATGTGGAATAGGGTAGGGTGAGGGGGGGTAGGATACGACACAGGCTGAATATTAGGGTAGGGTAGGATAGGATAGGGTCACGTAGGATCGGACGGTGGGATGGAATGGGATGGGATGACAGGATCGCACGAAGTGAGGTGGCATCAGGTCAAATAGGGATAACATGGAACGGGTGATTAATCTAATCAGCGCCAACGCGACGGGTGGCCATGTGGTGATAGAGTATGTGCTTTGTCGTGGTAGGGTAGGAGCAGAAAAGGGTAAAACATTTATGGTAAATGAAGGGTGTACGTAATAGGTCGGGATGGCATGGGGATAGTGTGGGATATAATTGGATAGCGAAGGGTGTGGCAGGTTCGATTGGGATGAAGTGAGATAGGATAAAGTTAGGGTACGGCAGGGTAGGGTAGGGTAGGTTGTTACGGTGTCGCTATGCTGTGACCTATTGTTTGGCCTCGTCGATGAGCTGTTTTTACGACCTGTTGAGTGGCCAATGGTTTGACCTATGATCTTTTGCTATGACCCATGCGATGGCCTATACCATATGCCCTCGGGCAGCGGCCATGGTATATGCTAGGCTGTGCGGCTAGGTTATCATTATCAACCATACGAGCAACGTGAGATGCGCCCACAGCGAACAGGTACACTGGGTAGGATCATGTTGTGCTTGGACCCGTGCCGTGTATGTATGCGACTCATTTGGCATTAAACCATCGTAACTCGGACACCAACGATTGTATTATCCCCCAGTCACGCAGTGGGCGTTGCAGTGTGTCGTCCGAGTACCCTTTCCCCCACCGTTTCGCTGGTGGGGGGCTATTTTGCTAGGGACCACCGCCCCTCCCCCGCAGAAAGCACCCGAAGCGATTATTGCTCTCCCACCTTCCCCCTCACGACTCCCCCCGCCCTCCAACGTCCTCCCCCTCCCTCCTCACCTCCTTCCCCCCTCCCCGATTCCTTGCCGCCTCTGCTACCCCCCCCCCCCCGCCCCCCTCCCTGGAACTCCGGACAGATCGAGGGGGCGAGCTACTACGTTGGGATGGTCGTTGCTATCTGTGCTTGGGTTACTGCTCGCCGTACTTTCTCTGAGCACGGTCATCTTGACAAGGTGCCTCCTGGCGAGAGGACTGCTGCGCCCGCGGCCGTATCCCCCGTGAAAAAAGGGAAAAAATAATTGAAAATCCCTTTGCGGGGACCCTGCCCTTTGTCTGACAGAGTGAAACCTTAAGTCTTGCAGTGATTTTTCCCTTTAGAGGTGCGACACAAAGCCGGTAAACCTGTGTCTTTGCCGTTATAAAGAGAAGAGAAGAAATGTTCTCTCCCTCTCCTTCCCCCCCCCCTCCCCTCCCCCCGACCAAAAGCAAAAGTCAGACTTCGACCCCCCTTTAACAGCGCCGAAAGTGATTCACTACGCTGGACATAAATATAGGCACCGTTCGGGCTCTGAAACGGCCATGAAACGGGCATTACATTTCCGGCAGACTTGGAATCAGAGTAAAATTCAGGCGTCTGTACAGTGCGGCGCCAACTGGGTTAAGTAGTCCCCTAATAAAATTTCACACCACGTTTTTGGGCACAACGATACTTGGAATGAGGGTGAGATTCTCCCGGGAGTTAGGTTAACAGGGTTCGGCTTAAAGGGGCGTTGTACGCCCGTGTTGTCGTGCGGTCGTTTTTTTTTACCTCGTATGACGCGTTCTACGATAGAGGTAGCACATTCGTTTCCGCTAAAATGTTTTCTGGATGACGGGGCTCCTTAACCCAAAATCGTCGGAAGGCCAATCTTGTTTCGAAAAATGACGTTTTTGTATACTTGGGTCTTGGAAAATATTCATCTTGATGCGATTTGATTTTTGCTGAAGTCAGTTTTCGGGTGAGGGCATCGAGCTACTTGAGCGAGGAGCCTCAGAGAATTTAGGGTGAACCTCCATCGTAGAACGCCGTATGTGCGTGGTAACCTTCTAGTGAATGTGATACGTTAGTAGGGAAGGGTAGAATTGTCGTTCCAGTGCTTGCAAAACCATTCCGTATTTCTGGGAGAGGGGAGGGCACTGAGGGGAGAGGGGTTGCTTTTTGACACGCCCTTTTTTTTTCTGCGAATGTAGCGACAGGCTTGCAATCTACTGTTTGCAAAACCTTCAATGCCCTTGGAGGGGACGGGGCAGGGGGTGTTTGTGGTTTCTTTCTTTATGAGCGTGATTATGAACTTTTGATCTAATATTTGCAAAATCCTTAGGCCCAACGGGGGGAGGGGGGGGGGGGGGGAGGGAGGGCTGACGTCCTGTGTGAAGATAGGGACGTCAAAAATAGATCAAAGCGTTTCGCCTGGGGGGGGGGGGTGTCTTGACGCCCTTCTTCTGTGAAAGTGACGATAGCCTTGTAATCTTCTATTTGCGAAACCCCCAATGCCCGGGAGGGGAGGGGGGAGGGGATGTCTTGTTGATGCCCGTATCTATGAAGGTGGAGATATGCTTACTCTAACTTTGCTAAACCTTAGGCGCAAGGGGTGCAGAAGCGGGTGGGGGGGGGGGGGTGACGTCCCGTTTGTACATTCAAGTTTTCTATAAATTTGCAAAGCTTTTAGCCTGCGGCGGGAAGGGAGGGGGGGGGGAGGTGTTTCAGGTCTCTGACGCACCTTGTGAAGACAGCATTATATCTATTATTTGCAAACCTTCCGCCTGTGGCAGGGGCTTACGCCTGGAAGGAGAGGGGAGAGGGGGTGTTTTTGACGCGTTTTTTTTTGTGAACGTGGAGATAGACTTTTAACCCTATATTCGCGAAACCCTCATAGGCCTCTGGGAGGAGGGGAAGGGGGGGGGGGGGTGACGTCCTGTGTTATAGTGGAGTTGTCTACTATTTGCTGATTGTTACGCCCAGTGGGCGGGGGAGGGGGGGGGGTACTTTGTGGATGCATGGCCGTAGTCGTGTGGTCGTATGACCATAGACCCTCGCATCCCTATACGCAATGTCGGGACCGAGCACGTCGGGGTTTTCACCGACAAGGTAGACATTGCTTGCACCAAGCGCGAAGCGCTACCGTGCGGTGGTCGGTGAGTCGATTGAACTGTAAGCTGCGTCCTACGAAGAACCGCTTGTGAGGCGGAATTGCATATGGATGGCAGCTTCAATGAGTGAATTTAATTTCCGGTGTGGCCACTTCCAAAGACAGTCAGGGGAGTGCTATGGTACGTAACTGCCTCAAACACTACGGGGTATGATCATTCCCCTTGTGCGGAGTATAGGTTATCCACCCCGCACTAATGATCCAACTCGACCACCATCTGTGATCGACCGCCAGGAAAAAAAAAACAAAAAAACGATGCCCAGGTTGTCTGTCTAGCTCAAGCAGTGGGCGCCATGTTTTACACTATCGTTGCCAACCGACGCCAACCCAACCTATCGTTCAAAATATTTCAAAGCCTTTTGCCTGCTTTGCTCAATAGCGTTCTCCCTCCGTAATGCCCGGGTCAGCCTGATGACGCGTTCTACGGTGATAGAGGTAGCGCATTTCCGTCAAAAGGTTTATTGAATGAACGGGTTCCCGAACCCAATTTCGTCGGAATGCAATCTTGTTTCGAAAAAAAGCCTGCTACTTGCGGCCATGGGATTGATTATTCAACGGGGATGCAATTTGATTTTTGCTGAAGTCGTTTTCGGGTGAGGTTATAGAGCTCCTGAAGTGATGGGCCTCAGAAAAAGTAGGGTGAACCTCTTTCGTGGAACGCCTCTTATCTCCTTTCTTGACTAATTTTACTACCTCTCCTCCTCTCCACCTCCTAGGTGCGTACTCGTTCTTCCGTATCCAGCCATATAACATAACCATCATGGTAAGCATTCCTCCTTCCCCGTACTTCATAAATTCATTCACTATTTGGCCCGCCCCTGCTGCTGGAGGGGGGGGGGGGCGGGGGGGGGTAGTCCATACGAGCGATGTACTCGATATCATGCATGGCCGTAGTCGTATGACCATAGACCCTCGCATCCCTACAATGCCGGGACGGAGCATGTCGAATTTTCACCGACCAGACAGACATTGCTTGCACCAAGCGCGAAGCGCCGTGAGGTGTCCGGCGAGTCGCATGAAGGGTGAGCTGCATCCTACTAAGAACCGCTCGTGACGCGGACTTGCATATGGATGACAGCTTCAATGAGTTAATGTAATTTCCGGTGTAGTCACTTCCAGAGACAGCAACGGGAGCAATATGCAACTGCCTCTTGGGCGCCCCACCATGGACACCACGTGCTACGATCAATCCCGTTGTGCGGAGTAAAGGTTGTTCACCTTGCACGAATAATCTAACGAGACCACCAGCTGTGACCGGCCGCCAAAAAAAAACAAACGGTACCCTGGTTGTCTAGCTCAAGTAGTGAGCGGCATGTTTTACTGTGTCGTTGCCAACCGACGCCAACCCAACCAATATGCTGGATGTCGACGAGTAGAAAGAACGGTTTACTGTGAAGAACACACACGTATATAATGAGGGGGGGGGGGGGGGTACTCATTAGTTGCTCGCCTTAGTCGTCTGCCCATTGACCATGCGTCCTTTTTTTTGGGGGGGGGGCAAAGTGTTAACCCCAACCCTCTTGGAGTTTCAGACTGGAAAGTAACAGCGACTGGGATTACAGCAACGCCCACTGCGTGACTGGGGGATAATACAATAGTTGGTGTCCGAGTTACGATGGTTTAATGCCAAATGAGTCGCATACATACACGGCACGGGTCCAAGCACATGATCCTACCCAGTGTACCTGTTCGCTGTGGGCGCATCTCACGTTGCTCGTATGGTTGATAATGATAATACCAACTAACCATTGGTTCGGGGGGGGGGCGGGGGGGGGGGCGGGGGGGGGGGCACCAGACAGGACACATATCGCACCAAAAAAGAGACGGGATCGCAGAGCCCCCTTCCATGAGCTCTAGCTCTAGGTACTGCAGCGCAGACATACGCCTGTGATCCCCAACGATCTGCGCGGTCTCGGGTCATGTTGTCGGGTGGTCTTCCGTAGAGATCATGTTATTGCCGGGTCAGACCGGTATTGCTTGCGCAAATGTACACTACAACTGCAGCGGCACGCGCTTCCTGCTTCGATTAAAAAAAAAAGGTAGCTCCGGTACAACGTATCAGCGCCGTAACGGGGGGGGGCTAACGTATTAATAATTAAGAGGCCACGATAGGACCCCAAAAAAGCACACCCCAACACTCCCCATGTTTATTCAACCATTCGGTAGTGAGTATACCATGCTCCCCCTGTACTATTATGACGGAGGGGGCATAGCAAACAGGACCTACGGTACAAACAAAAACCCTCCATATTTCCCTATTTTTGACTAGCAATGTTTGGTCCTATTTACTATGGCCCCCCCCGCAACAGCAACCTACGACTGACTCTGACCTGGAGAGTATGTGCTCCGCTTGATGTTCTTACCACAGTAGTAGTAGTCCAAATGATGAAAGGTGGTTTTATGTACGAGTCGGCGTAGTGCGTAGTGGAAGCTCACGCGCGAGGGGGGCAACGAATGTGGGCCTTCCATCAACCGAGACGGGAGGGGGGAACAAAAAAAAAGGAGAGCGAGAGGAAGAGAGAGGCGACGATAGCTACTCCTTCTGTGATACGGGGAACCCTAGTAAATAGGTCCAAATGCTGTTCGTAAAAAATAGGTAAATATATACCTGGTAGGTTTTTGTGTGCACCGTAGGTCCTATTTACTATGTAGATCCTATTTACTGTGGCCCCCCGTAATAAGAGTACATACCTGGTGACATACCAGGCAACCGAACATTTTTTTTGGTTGGAGGCACGTCAAGGCCTGTTTTTTATGGCTTGACCCGTTTAGGACTGCAGTTCTATTTTGGGAGGCAAACCACTCAAGTTCTGAGCGAATTGTCTCCGAAACGGGGCTGCAGTCTCATTTTGGCAACAAACCAGTCAAGTTCAGAGTTTGCAGCAGTCCCATTTGAGGGACAAACCACTCAAATTCTGGGAAAACTTGTCCCCGAAACGGGACTGTAGTAGTCCCATTTTTAGGGACAAACTGCTCAAATGATCATTTTGGGGACGAGCTACTCATAATTTGACTGGTTTGTCCCCACATGTAACTCGCCCCCCCCCAAACGGGACTGTATTACGGGGGACCATAGTAAATAGGACCAAACATTGAGAGTAAAAATAGCGAAACATACAGGTTTTCGTGAGTACCGTAGGTTCTATTTAATATAGTCCCCCGTAATAGTAACAGTAGTTACATTTTTTGTGGGCTAACCACTCAAATTCTGGGAAAAACCGGTCCCCAGAACGGGACTGCAGTAGTCCCATTTCGGGGACAAACCACTCAAATTTTGATCAAAATTGCCCCCAAACCGGGACTGTAGTAGTCCCATTTTGGGGACAAACCGCTCAAATTTTGATAATAATTGTCCCCAGAACGGGATTGTAGTAGCCCCATTTTGGGGACAAACCACTCAAATTTTGATAAAAATTGCCCCCAAACCGGTACCGCAGCCCTAAAGAGGGTCAATGTAAAACTATTTTTTGGTGTAAGGACGGCGGGGGATAGTAATCAGAACTTTCGATGGAACCCAGACACCACGCAACGTCCCCCTTGACGTCTACACATCAGAGCCATCCCACGGTAGGGGTGCACCAGAAGCTCCTTTAGCCCCCCACTCTATTACGGGGAGACCACAGTAAACAGAACCAAATCTTGTTGGAAACAACAGTGAAGTATATAGGTTTTTGTTTGTAACGTAGGCCCTACCAGGTATTTGATATGCCCCCCCGTAACAGGAGCTCAATATCTCACCCGATAAAATACTTGGAAGAAAAATTCTTGTCGCCACCCGACCGGGCCACCCGACCGGGCCACCCGACCGGTGCTTGTAGGCGCTATTGCAATAGCCCTAAAACGAATGCACGAGTAAATTTTTCACCCTAATACCTGCTGGTTCCTCACTTTGGGACTCAATCGGTCAGAAAACCTCTAGCCCAAAAATTGCAACCCCTACCGCGGGGTGACTCATCACGCCCGGTTCTAAATGCTGCCAGTACCGCAGTACCAATAGCGCTTCCCCCCCCCCCCCCCCCGCAAGAAAAAAGAGCATCTATCTATCTGTACTCGCTACGTAGACTGCCCCCCTGACCGAAGAGACCACGCAGGAGAGGCCGGTCAACGGCTGAGCGCACACTTAACTTGTTTCTCTCCTTTTTCAACATCTTGGGGGTTTCCAAGGACCTGGTTGGCTGTGGCCCTCGGGCGTAAAGCGGAAAGCAACCCCGCGATTACTTGCCAGTTCGCGCGACTTTTTTAACAGTGCCCAGCGCACGCCGCCACGCACGGTAGCCCCCGGGCTGGGAAACTCACGCCCGTACCGTAGGGGCGCGAGAGAAGAGAAAAAAACAAAAAAAAAAAACATATGTTTTTGTCTTTTTATGTGTGTCTGCGTATGTGTTGCGCAAACAAAGAAAAACTTTACACGAATACATAAGAGGCAAGAGTATGCCACTCCGTCCCGGGGGAAAAAAAATAAATATTCACGAGGTGTACCTACTGTACCACAGCAGTATACAGGTTGGTTCCATGCCTGCTAAATGATTTGTGTCCGCCTTGCTTGGGGATAAACGAAAGACGGCATTTGCTCTCTGAAGGTGTAATGAAACAGATCCAAAAGTGAACGTACAGAAGTATGATATAGTGTAGAAAACGTCACGAGTCAAGTTCCAGCAGCTGCCGCATTTTTTACATTTTTTTTTAATACGAAAAAAAAGGCATGTATGTGCCTCTGGTGTGTATGTTGCGTTTCACGGTAGGCAGCGTTGAAAAAAACACCAAGGACGTCTTCGAAAACCTCGAGACGAAAACAGAGCATCGTAAGTGGCAAATGTCACCCCGCGTGAGTACAATAGCGCTCAAAGTCGAAGTCGTGCATAAGGTCGCACTGCCACCGGAAAAAAAAAAAGTCAAATGTATTAAAGGTGGAAGATCACAAATATTATACCCCCCACCCCCCTCCGTCTCAAAAGGGATGCGTGGTCAATGGTCAAATGACAAAGGCAAGCAACAGACGAGTGCCCTCCCCCCCCCCTCCCCATATGCAAGTCCGCCTCAAAAGCTGTTCTTAGTAGGATGCAGCTCACCCTTCATGCGACTCGCCAGACACCTCACGGCGCTTCGCGCTTGGTGCAAGCAATGTCTGCCTGGTCGGTGAAAACCCGACATGCTCCGTCCCGGCATTGTAGGGATGCGAGGGTCTATGGTCATATGGTCATACGACTACTGCCATGCATGAGATCGAGTACATATCTCCTATCGAGTACATCCCCCCCCCCCCCCCACGCCTACCCTCCCACGCATCCATCCACGCACTGACCTACCGCACGCCCAAACCAACTTTTTGAGATTTTGTTTTCGTCACTCCCCATTGCCTATTGATAGGAAGGCGTTTTCGTACCCTTTATGCCGCGCAAGCCAATCTCATCCCCGTTTGTATCAAAATGTGTGGGTGCCACAAAACGGCATCGCAAACAAAACCTGGTAACAATGATATTAACAACTTTGCCATCCCATCCCGACAATGTATGGCAGTAGCATGGGAGCTTCGACGGTGATCACTCAAAAAGTTTAACAATTCCCAGAAAAGAAAAGAAAAAGATGAAGAAAAAAAAAAAAACAAGGGAAATCCCGAACTAAAACGGGAGAAAAAAATGCACGTTTACCACTGAGCTGCAGTCGGCGTGACTGTAAGAACCGCTTGGTCTTCATATCAATGTCCAAATAGTCCTAATATTTGCGCACAGAGTGTATTACGTATATTGCACCTACGTCCGGCTTATCACCGGTTCAAACATATCGGGTAGTTCCTTATTCGAGGAACCCCGTCAGCAGCCAGTAAGATGTTTTGAGCACAAGAATACTCCCCCGTCCCGGCATTGTAGGGATGCGAGGGTCTATGGTCATACGACTACGGCCATGCATGATATCGAGTACACCCCCCCTCCCTCCTCCCCTCTCTCCTCTGCCCCCCCCCCCCCCCCCCCTCTACCGTGATACGGATCTGATGCGTGTGTCGAGACTCCACGCTCCAACAGACAACACCAAGTTTTTCTTCTTGGGGGTGGGGGGGGGGGGGGGGGGGGGGGGGGGTGAATGGAAGTAAGTTTCATAATATACAACCAATTGCGGGGGATGAGCCTAATTGAGGACCATTCTTCGTATCGGATACGACGACGGCCGTGTTAGGGTTTCGCTCGGTCGGTGGGTGTATCGTCCGGGATTACGGGGGCAAAACCAGAGAAAAGGGGGGGGGGGGGGGTACCGCATACACCGCACCAGCTTCACTGACAACGATTTTTTAGCGACGGAGGTGGTAGCGGAAACGGCAGCACCGACGGAAAAACGCGACAACAACCATCGTTAACAGCAACGACGGAACAACAACAGCGACTAAAACCACGACTACGACGACAATGGCAGCATCAGCAACAACAATAACGACAGCAGCGGCGGCTCGGCAGCTTCGAAAAACAAAACAACGAAGTATAAACGGCGACCACAGCAGAAGTAACAAAAAATAACGTTACGTCGAACAACGCCACAGACAGTAGCAGTTAGCTGCTGTCCCCGTTTCTCCTGAACACTGTCCCTGGCGCCAAGCTTAACGGTGAACTTTTATGACACAAACAATACCATTCGGAACTGTACCATGACGAATCTGCAACATGTAAGTATTACATGCATCAGGCGTCATATGAAACCATATACCTGGCATGAAACCATACCATGCGGAGATGCACCACTTTAATATGCACGAGGTACCACTATTAATTTGTACCACATCTACTACAGTAGTAGTACGAAAATGTACCATACAAGTCCGGTGTGCCGCACTAAACCAATCAACATGTCTTCTAGCTTGCTTTGCCATGTACTTACACAGTTTCTGTCCCCGGTATTCGTAGAATTCGGGCAGAAACGCCGACACTAAGGTGATGAAATCCCCAAGGCAACAAACGTCAAAAACCCCAAGCCACTGCGTCGAGCCAAAAAGCGCCGAGCCGCATAAAAACGACGAGCCAATACGCCGATCGATCACCACAACTTAAAACCCACAAGCTGGCACCACAAGCTAACACCACAAGCTAAAACAACAAAGCTAGAACTACAAAAAAATCCAAAATCGCAACCCAGAACCTCAACCCAAAACTTCACGGCAACGCCACAAAGAAGGGTGAAACCCTAAAGAGGCAGGTCGTTTTTTGATTGCAGGGCTCGATATAGGAGCGCGATCGGAGACGGTCTCCATAAAAAAACCATCAACAAACAACATGCCTTCCTCCTCTATGATACTGCTGCTACCACCCTCCCCCCCCCATCGACTCTCTCGTTTCACCCCTGCCCCCCCCCCCCCCCCCCCCCGTTTTATGACGGCCCCCGAGCCCAAGTACGACAGGTACTTGAAAAAATACCCCCCCCCAGTCCTAACAACGTTAACAACCGTACATCCGTTTAGCAGCACGCTGGTTGGCTGATTTTACCCCCACAACTGCCGCCACCATTGGTGCCACGGCCGGCACTACCATCGCCACCGCCACCACCACCACCACCACCACTAACACAAAATGCCTTTACGGAGAGATTGCAGTGTATCCTCCCACGCTCCCAGATCAACAGCTCCAGGAAAATGTAGTAGCGGCAACAGCAACAATAGATATAGTGGTAGTGTTACTACAGTAAAAGTTACTGTAGTAGCATCAGTAGTAGTGCTTATTAATAGCAGGGCCTGTCACCCACTAGTGCCGACTGCAGCGTGAAGTCACCCTCTCCCTCCCTCCCTCCCTCCTCCTCTTATCTCCCCCCCCCCCTCATCCCCGCCCCCTCCCTGCTTCGTCTTCAGAGAGGCGCGTGGTCAATAGTCAAACCACTACGAGTAAGAAAAGCAACAAAGGAGCACCCCCCCCCCCCCCCCCCCCCCCTGCGCTCTCCCGTTGACCTCCCGCTCCTGCGCTCCCCGACATCGAAGGCCTTCCTATCCGCACCCGCCTTCTCTGTTCCCTTGGAATGCAGCCGCTATTGTATCAATGTTGCTGACAATATCGACCATTGCAGCGCGTTCGTGATTTGTTTTCAAGCCCCAACACCGTATACTCGTACAAGCTACTGATAACATCATCAATAATGGTACCGGCTGGTGCCGTCGCAAAAACCACAAGCGAGGAAAAAACTTCAACGCGCAAAAAGCACAGAACAAAAAAATACCTCTCACAGTGATCAAAACTAAGCAATCTAACTACCCCTAATTTCTCGCCCGATTGTGCGTATATGGCTCCGGGTTCAAGCGCTGGAAAACTCTATGCACGCCGCGTGCTCATATCGCACAAACGAAAACGCCCCACCCCAGACAAAAACAAAAAACAAAAAACACCGCCGACGCCCTTTAGGTTCCGCCTCGAAACCATTTCGGCGTTACGTTGTCCGTTACACCGAACGCCGACTGTGACGCCGACTGTTGCACCAATTGTTGCGCCGACCGTTCCGCCGACCGTTACACAGACCATTACGCAAACCGTTACTATCGCCGTTACACCGGCCGCTATGCCGGCAGTTGCGCCGACAGTTACACCGCCGCCGCTGCCGCCACAACTTTCACCCCTACCTCCACCCCCACCTCCGCCGCAGCGCTACCGTTGTTCCGAAACTTCGCTCGGATGGTGGCACGAGGGCACACACAGCCATCATCGGCAGTGCCGTTGCTCCTGCTCTGGACCATTCTCCACCAACTTATCCGCAATCGCCCACAGTACTTATGGCATCCGTCCCTTCCCTTCGCCGCCGCCCCCCTTCTGGCCTCCCTTCCACCGACGTCGCCACCGCCACCGCCGCCGCTGCTGCCGCCGTCGCTGCCGTTGCCACTACCGCCGCCAAGACCGCTGATGCCAGTAGCATGTCGTGCCCAGACGATCCTTGACACTCAGTCGCGGTATTGAGCGAGGAGATCCAGCAACAAAAAACAGATTAAAAGAAGACAGCTTTTTTTGTTTCACACGCATTCTTCACCCCTCTCACTGTCCATGTCGCTGCTCTCCATCGACCTACCATTGCCGACTTCGCCTTCACCGCTTCCACCCCCATCCCCAAGCCCACCCACAACCCCACAGCCACCGACATCGCCACCCCTACCACCGTCACCCCCCCCACCAGCCCCATCACCCCCTCCACCGCCGCCATCGCAACCACCACCGCCGCCACCCCCATCACATACACCCCCGCTAACGTTGTCGCTTTGGCCCCTGATTCCAGCGGCGGCACGTGGCACCCAACCGGCGGTGCCGTTGCTCGACCTCACCCAGCTCCCACCGGCACCGTCGCAATCGATCTCGGTGCTTTCGGCACCACCGCTGCCGCCACCGCCGCCGCCGCCGCCGCCGCCGCCGCTACCGCTACCGCTGCCACTGCTGCTACCGCTGTTGCCGTTGTCATCGGCGCCACCACCATTGCCAGCAGACATCTCCTGAAACTCGGCCACGTCTATGGGCGAGGGGTCGCCGGCCACACGCAACAACGGGCTTCCGGAGTCGTTGCCATCGATGCTGCCATCGCTACCACCGCTACTGCCGTCGTTTCCACCACCATCATCACCACCACCACCACCACCACCATCACCACCATCACCATCACCGCCGCCACCACCATCACAAGCATCACCGCCACCACCACTACCACCACCTCCATCACCACTGTCGCCGCCGCCGCCGCCGTCGCCCCCGCCATCGCCAAGGATGTTTCCGCGATAGCCGCTAATCGGGTGGTCGATGGTGGTGGCGGTGGCGGTGGTGGTGGCGGTGATCCCGGCTGAATCTATGAGGGTGTTCGTTGACAATGCTGTCGTGATTGTTGCCGTTGCTGGCAGCAACGAGGGCGACGCTGACTGCGATAGCTGCTGCGGTAGCTGCTGCTGGGATAGCTGCTGCTGCTGCTGCTGCTGCTGCTGCTGCTGCTGCTGCTGCTGCTGGGATGGCTGTTGCCGCGATGACTGCTGAGACAGCAGCTGCGGTGACGACAGCTGTGGCAACGATAGCTGCTGCTGCTGCTGCTGCTGCAATGGCTGGTGGTGCGACAACTGCTGGTGCGATGCCAGCTGCTGCTGCTGTTGCTGCTGCTGCTGTTGCCGCTGCTCGTGCGATGCCTGCTGCTGCTGCTGCTGCTGCTGCAATACCTGCTGCGGCGCACTCTGCGATGCCTGCTGCGAGTAGTCGTGGACAACGCGCGCCACGCAGATGATGCACTGGTCGCCCGTACGAATGGAGGTTTCCACCAGAAGGGCGGTACCTTTCGGGGTTAGCATGCGGTACGATATTACGTTATCGCTCGTGTGGGAGAAGACCACCTTAAAAAGGTAACAAAAATCGTAACGAGAAGCAAGAGGGGTCCGGAGCAGTGGGAGGGGGGGGGGAGGGGTGTACTGATGTCAGGCATGGCCGTAACTCCTTCGTCAAGTCTTCACCCCGAAAAAAGACCACCGGCGTTCGGGGTTTAGAGATAGAGTCATGGTTAGGGTCGATCTTAACGAGGAGTGTTTTTCAGTTTTTTTCTGTATTTTCCCGAAATTTAGGTATTTTCAATACCAGGAACTACCGAAATTTCGGGAAAATACTGAAAACAAAAAACAAAAAAACAGTCCTCGTTTGAGATCGATCCTTGTAGGGTTGGTTACCTATAGGGATAGGGTTAGGGGTCAAAGTCAACTATTTTTCGACCTTGTTTTTTTCTAGGGGTCGAAAAAGCTGGGCCGAGTCCGAAACAGCGAAGAACATGCTGTGAGCATCGACAAACAAAAAGACGGATAATGAGACACCTGTTAAAAAGCTCGTGTGTCTCTTAACAAACCGAAAGGAATTGCCTGCACACACAGGAGAGTGGTGCGGGTCAAGAAAACAGCAGATATGGACCTGTACGTGCGTTCTGAACAACCGAAAGGCACTGTGTCACTGACCACGGGTAGTAAGTGACGCGGGTCATGAAGGACAAACAGGGGGGCAGCGCATTCCATTGTTTGTCGACCCGACGGCCGATACCTGCGTCACGGCATCTCGGTTCCCCGTATGTTGTTCTGAAATACTAACCCTTTCGCTCAGAAGCTCTGGAGAGGCAAGAAACCGCTAGCATGACCGTAGACGCAAGGCCACGCATCTTCACGCCTATCGCCACCGACGCAAGGCATGCTTACGGCACGTAGGGGTTCCACGCACCGAAACGGTTCACGGGGCGTCCTCACTTTTGAGAACCGCTCTCCCTATTTCGCCCAATCGTCTGCTGACAAAACCTAAAAGTCAAGGATAGAAAACAAAAACAAAAGTTCCCATGGCTCGTATTGCTAAGGTATGCAACGAAAACTTCTGAACAATGCATGAATGGCCTTCCAAACGATACCGGATACGAGTGTAGAGTTCCTTCGTTTAGATTTAGGTTTGTTTCTGCCGAAATAAGGTACAGTGCCTCAAAAAAGGTATACCACTACCTAAAAAGTGGTGCATTATGTGCCTCTATCGTAGCATGGGTCGCGCCCCCGTGCCGGTGGAACGCTGTGATCGAGACGTACAACGCGTTTTCTCGTCGACGCCAATTCAGAAAAGAGAGCGCGCTCCTCTCAAAAGTGTTTCTGCCGAAATAAGGTACAGTGCCTCAAAAAAGGTATACCACTACCTAAAAAGTGGTACATTATGTGCCTCGATCGTAGCATGGGTCGCGCCCCCGTGCCGGTGGAACGCTGTGATCGAGACGTACAACGCGTTTTCTCGTCGACGCCAATTCAGAAAAGAGAGCGCGCTCCTCTCAAAAGTGTTTCTGCCGAAAAAAATGCAGTGCCTCAAAAAAGGTATACCACTACCTAAAAAAGGGCACATGACGTGCCTCTATCGTAGCATGGGTCGCGCCCCCGTGCCGGTGGAACGCTGTGATCGAGACGTACAACGCGTTTTCTCGTCGACGCCAATTCAGAAAAGAGAGCGCGCTCCTCTCAAAAGTGGAGCCATGGTCGCGGTAGCCGGGGCACTGCCGTATTCACATGAAGGCATGTTGTTGCTTTTTTCGGGTTCCTACAGCTGGAGGGAAAACGACAGGAATACTTCTGGCCCGCCGACGAGAAACTCCTAACAAAGTTAATCGAGAAAGAGAGCGGGCCCTCCTGACGGGGGAATAAAAATAGCAAAAAAAAAAAAAAAAACCTGGGTAAGGAGGAACGGCAACGTCACCATCGGAAAGGGTCACGATCAGCGGTGCGTGCATGAGCCTCGCGCTAGTGTCAAGGTTGCTTTTTGCCGATGGGCCTTACGTTGTACCAGGTATATATATACATCACCCGAACTAAAAAAACGTTTCGAGGGGGCGGAGGGAGTGTACGCACAGCCCAATGGATAAAATCCGACAGTTTTGGGGCTGTTATGTTTGGTGAAATACTGTATCACGTACCCGGTACCTGGTGATGCATGCAGTGATATATCAGATCATGCGGTGACATCGTATCGTCGAATATACCACGCGGTGAAGAATCATGTCATACGGTGATATCAGATCATGGGGTGATGTCCTATCGTTCCGTCACGCGGTGATATATTTTCGTTATACCACGCGGCGTTATCATATCGTGCGGTGATGTGATATCACGCAGTGGTATAATATCGTCACATCGAGCGGTGGTGTAATATCGTCGCATACGTACATGATGCGGTGATTTTACAGCAATCCTTACAGCATATCACTCGGCGATATCATGTCAAGTGGCGATATCACAAACATTGACATAATTTTTCCTACCCCACCCCCACCACCACCACCACTACCACCACTGTTCGTATTTGGTATATTTGGGGAATGTTGGAGCACCTTGCTAGGCGTTATAGCAGGTGTGTTCCCCTAGAGCTGTGCTCAAGTGCACAACGTTTAGACTCTCTTCCATGGCTGCGGGGCAGTCGATACATCAGATCACACATTCTTGAACACATACCACCACCACCACCACCACCAGCATCACCTTAAGCAGGGCCTGCTGTACGACTGCATGGTCCTCCACGGCTATAAGGTCGGTTAGGCCTCGCCCGAGCACATCACGGGGATTGATGCCCGCGGCACGCTGGAACGCGCTCGAAGCGTACCGGAATGGAGCCCTGTGGTCCAAGCCATGAATAGACATCATGTCGGGGCCTTCCTCAACCATAAGCCGGAATACCTAGAAAAAGGAGGCGTTTTCACAATAGACCGTTGAGGGGAGGGGAGGGGGAGGGAGTGTACTCATTATCATGCATGGCCGTAGTTGTATGGCCATAGGCCCTCGCATCCCTACAATGCTGGGACGGAGCACGTCGGGTTTTCACCGACCAGGCAGGCATTGCTTGCACCAAGCGCCAAGCGCCGTGGGGTGTTGGGCGAGTCGCATGAAGGGTGAGCTGCATGCTACTAAGAGCCGCTTTGAGGCAGATTCTCTAGCACATGGATGACAGCATCAATGGATTGATACAAATATTTTCTGTTTTGACCACTTCCAGAAACAGCAATGGGCTTAGTATGTAAGTGTCTCGTGGGTGGTGGAGGGGGGGCAGAGGGGTAGGGATGTGGGGATCATATCGGGTTCTTCGTCAAGCACACGCCAGAACATGTAGAAACACATTTGTTTAGGATATTTGTTTTAGATCGTTGGGGGAGAGGGGGGGGTGGACATCATTTCGGGTTCTTTTCTTTCTTTGGACATAATTTCGGGTTCTCTTCCGATCATGGCTCAGAACATCTAGACCAAAAAATGAGGCGTTAGGGAATTTTTGTTTTGGGGGGAGGGAGAACGAGGGGGGGGGGTGGACACTATGTCGGGTTCTTCTTCGACTTTGGGTCGGAACATCTAGTAGAAAAAAAGGTAGGCCTTTATGTTTTGTTTCATTTTGAGGGGAAAGGGAGTGGGGAGGGGTCGAAGTTGTTTTCCGATCATGATCTACCCAGAAGGCAGAGGGATTTGTGTGTTTGTTTGTTCGGGGGAGGAGGGGGGGGGGGTAGGGGGGGGTGGACATCATGTCGCGTCCTTCGTGAACCAACAGTCTCTGGACACCTCGAAAATATGAGGCGTTAGTGTTTTTTCGTTGTGGGGAGGGGGGGGAGGGCGAGGAGGCCGGGGGTGCGCACTCATGGCATGCTTGGCCGTAGTCGTATGACCATAAACGAGGAGGCGAGTGGACCTAAAACCGTCGTAGGCGGAAAATCCTGCAGCACAGGGTAAAACCGGTGCATCCCGCGCGCGCAGCCTCCTCACGACTTGTGGGCGGATATTGGCCCGTCGTCCATATCGAGGGCTAGTCTTGGAAGCGAGTGAGACGGTACACCGATACAACAACCTCGCCGAAGACCAACGCCCCAACGGGTAGGGGGTGGACAGTAACTGAACCAAGTCCGGCGGGAAGGCCTCATAGCCTAGGTTTTTGTTAGTGAGTGAGCTCGCGCGAGTCCCACCATACTACCCGCAGGGGATGACTCTCCCGGGTGGCTATCTCCACCAACACCTGCCCCTCTCGGGGGTCAGTCAGGTCGGGCCAACGTGCCCAAGCGCCAGTGGCAACAGAAGCCTGTGCTGATGCTGCTGCAACGGGAGCTACCAGGTATGGGTTAAAATGGCGACACATGACACGGTAGTGTGGTGAGCTTGAGCTTTATTTTTACCAATCCGCCGGAGGGTAACAAAATCAACAACAACAACAACAACAACAACAACAGCAATGACAACAACAACCTCGCGAGGAAGAGTCACGCCGCACATTGATGGGAGTGTTATTTTTCGTCAACAAACATATCGTGTGCCTCGGAAGTTGACTATCATCCCCGTTGGCGCTCTGGACGGAAATCTAAGTACCGCCTATACATTAGTACGAAGACCAAGCGATCCTTATTTTCCCGTCCGTAGTGGGCTACGGTATCTATCCAGGGCACTATTTATGTCGCCCCAATCGATGGTTTATGCACGAGGCATCCCCGTAAAACCTGTCTACACGTTGGTTCTACGGTAAATTGTGTTCCCGATCACAGTATACGTCTTCGTGTTGATAGTGTTACCATCGCCAAAGACAGGCATCGCTCATGTCGGTGGCTATCTTGTAGCTAACTCGAGTCAACTACAACCCAAACAGAAATTTCATGCACCCGTACACCCTTTTTTTTATGCTCAGCGTGTTTTTCGACGAGCGAATGCGAATTTCAATTTTTCTAGGGGTTGCTCCAAGAACTCGGGAACGCTGTCGAGATGGCGGAAGCAGCAGGATTTTACTGGATTTTGAGAAGAGGTCATGCTGTTTGTATGACCACCGAAACCCACGACCAGCGTCTTCGATCGAAATTCTGGATATTCTCATACCTGGCACGAAAAAGCACCGCTGTATCCAACAATGTAAGGATCGCTTGTAGTACTGCTGTGAACTAGTTGGCTGGCTTTAAGTTGCTGACTAGTTATTAGTTGTCTAGGTAGGTTCCATGACTAGTATATAGGGCTGTGAGTTGGCTGACTATAAGTCGCCCACTGCTGTTATTAGTCATCTAGGTAGCTTCCATGATTAGTAGGACTGTGAGTTGGCTGGCTACCGGTCTCCGACTAGTTCTTTGTTGTCTATATAGGTAGGTTGCGAGAATATTACGGCTTTGAGTGGGCTGACTATAAGTCGCCGACTAGTTTTTGTTGGCTAGGTATTACAGTTGATGGCGTGCGGTGATTTCGCGGTAATTTCGCGGTATTTTTGCGGAGTTCGGCGTCTTTGTATACCTGGTAAATGTCTGACTGGCGCGTTACAGTCGGTGACTCGAAATGTGAAAAGCACGATAAAAAATGTCACTTAGTTGGTTTACTTTGCCACCCCCAACTACTTTATAATACCACTTCCTACATAAAAGGACCGCTTTTCCACTAACTTTTACGACAAACCTCCCTTGCATTTTGGGGCAGAATGGTGGTAACTATTAATAGCGATAAAGCCCAGCCAGCTCACAGCCCTAACCTGTTTGGGTATCCACGTTGGTACCAAAGTGGGGCTTACGTTCCAGACAGAGTGATAGTAGGTATCTGATACACGTTATACACGTAAGCTTACTGATTGCATTGGGCGCAGGAATCAGCGAGACGGCGGAGGCGGAGCGGGGTTGTTTCGTTTCGCCCGCTATGTCAGGAGGAAAAGAAAAAACACGCACACAAATAAATACCTGCAGCAACTCTACCCTAACGGGTTATTTTTTTTACAATCCTGCTACTGTGAAGGTCTTAGTCCTTTGGGCTAAAGGTGAATGGTTAACCAATCGCCTACCCTAATCTAAGCCTCATAACACTCTCCCCCCCTGGAACGGACCGGATTTTACGGGTCGACGCGCCACCCCACGCGGTTCCAATTTCTGGGGATCCAGAAGCATTTTTCAGATTCTTGACATGATGAGGAAACTCACTCTTCTTTCAAAAAGCGATTTCATGGTGGACGTGAGACTCGGACTCACGACCAACGACCCATGTCCTGCCGTCGACGCCATTTGTGTATGTCTTAGTCCGTTGGGCTAAAGGTAAAATGATGATCAATCGCCTACCCAATTTAAGCCTCATGACACTACGCGGTGCGGTACGGTATCGTTCAGTTCGGCACCGTACGGTATGGTATGGTACGGTACGGTACGACACGGTACGGCACGGTACGGTATGGTACGGTACGACACGGTACGGTACGGTACGGCACGGCACGGCACGGTGTTTTTTTTTTCGATGCGCTAATTAACGTGCAGTGCAGGATCTCAAGGTACGGTTCGGATCGGTACGGTACGGTGCGACAATATGCGGAGCGGAAACGTGCAGTACGATACTGCACGGTACGGAAATTTCCGGTGCGATACGTAAGGTGCGATATGGTACGGCGCGATGCAGTACGGTACGGTAATTATCGGTACGCGGTGGATATCGGCACGATACGGTACAATAAGGCACAGTACGCCACGACGCGGTCCGCTGCACTGCGGTATGGCACACTACGGCGTAATTCGGCGCGACGTGGTTTGGTTCGGCGCACTTTGACGTGGTTTGGTGCGGTTCAGTGGAATTTGGGTTGGTTGAGGGCCCATCTTAACGGGGAACGCTGAACGGAAGTAAAATTTTAATTGCAATGAATTTTAATTTGATTTCGAAAAAAAAACGTTTTTGTGTCCTATCGGGGAACAGCGTACTATTAATAGTTGCCAATCAAAAGATAATTCGGAAAAAGCGCACCGCGTCACACAACGCCCAGCCGACAAACAACAACGCGCTTAGACGAGAGCGAAGGTTTGCGCTGCCGCGTGCGCGCCGCCGCCAGCCTCTTTTTCTTTTCGGTCGCGCAGGATAGGAAGCTACCACTCTCAGGGTGTCTTGGGTGGGTGGAGGAAGCCCTCAAGCGCCACGTGCGGAACTGCAGCGGTGATGCAGCTATCAAGGTCTCGAGCGTACCCTCCTTTTTTGTGCTCGTTTGCTCGGTTTTCGTGATTGTTGGCCGATCGAGCAGGCCGAAAAATTGGGATTGTGGCCGCCATGATTACTTTTGAGGCGCCATCGCCGGGGTACGATGTGCTATGGTGTGTGGGCGTGGGCGCGGCTATTGCTCTGGTTACCTCCCGTTGAGGTTCGCGTTTCATCGCCTCGATCGTGGACACCGAAGCGGCCAAGAATCGTCCCAGATTCCACCGAGGGTGTTGACCCACCATGAAGATGCTACGTCAAGACCGAGGAACTCCCGAATTCCAAATTGATATTTAAAAAGTCACACGAAAAAAGTACCAAAAGACTTTTCACTCAAATTCAATTTTTCTATTTTTTTTGCCTGCTTGGTCGTTCACTCTTCGGCCAATCAGACGCAAATTAAATTAATAAAAAAAACAAAGAAATCAAATTGATAAAAGTAAACGTCCCCGTTAAGATGGGCCCTTAAGATGGGCCCTTCGTGCCGTACAATACGGCTTGGTGTGGTACGGTACAGTACAGTTTGGTGCGGCGCGGCGCGATAAGGGGGGCGACGAGCGCGGACGTTTCTTCTTTCGGTTGCGCCTACCTGGATGTTCTGGATCTGCTCCTTCAGCGTCGTCTCCTCCCCCTTTCGCCGCATCCGCGCCTTTCTCGAGCTCTGCCGGTTCTGCTCCCGGTTCCTCTCCAGGCGGCACTCCGCGCTCATCATCAGGCCCATCTCGTTGCCACCGCCGCCACCACTTATACTACCGATACCACCGCCGATGCCGCTCACACCAATGAGACCACTGACGCCGATGCCCCCGCCGGCGTCGCCTTCAAACGCAGACAGGGCCTCGCGCCCGCGCTTCCCAGAACGACCCATCATGGCCGAACCCAGCTGCTGCTGTTGCTGCTGCTGCTGCCCGGCCATCGCCGCCACCGCCGCCGCTGCCGCCGCTGCTGTCTCCGCCGCCGCCGCTCCATACGACCGCGCCGCTCCGTGACTAGCGATGTGTCCCCCCGGCGAAGCGGTGGAGTCTCGGCCCGTCGGCCCGCCGACGCCGCTGGTGCTGCTACTACCTCCCACGAACCTGTGCGAAATAATGGGCGCAAGGATAGTGCTGCTGCTGCTGCTGCTGTTGCTGCTGCAGTTGCTGCCGCTGCTGCTGTTATGCAGCCTGTGTCGGAGGCCGCTGCTATTGTGGCTGCCGCCGTTGCTGCTGCTGCTGCTGTTGTTGTGGCTGGTGTTGCTGCTGTTTTGGCCGTTGATGCTGTGGAATGGTTGAGGGATCAGGCAGTAGGCCGCCCGCCCACCTCCTCCTCGTCGTCCTCCTCCTCCTCCTCCTCCTCCTCCCCCACTTCCCCCTTGGTTGTTGTTGCTGCTGCTATTGTTGTTGTGGCCATTGCTGTTGCTGCTGCTGCCACTGACGTGAATGCTACCTGTACTGCTGCCGCTAATGTCGATACCGCTGCTGTTGTTGCTGCTGCTGCTGCTGTTACTGTTGACCCCGATGATTCTACTGTCAGCGCTACCGCCTCTGCTGCTGTTGTTAATGCTGTTGATGCTGTTGCTGCTGCTACTGGGGCTACTCCTGTTGCCGTTGCTACTTTTTTTCGCTTGCTGCTGCTGCTGCTGCTGCTGCTGCTGCTGCTGCTGCTGCTGCTGCTGCTGCTCGTGCCGGTCGTGTCGCGTCGACTGCCTCACCCTCTCCAAAGCTTCAAAACCGGCGCCCTCCACCGCCGCTGCCGCCGCCATCGACTGGCTCTTCCTCGCCATGGAGGCGGCGTGGTCCGCGTGCGCGTCCCTGGCAGCCTGCGCAGCGAACGCCGCGATATCCGCAGAGGAAATAATCGCCAGGCTCGTGGTTGCTGCTGCTGGTGGTCCTGGTACTGATGCTGGTGCTGGTGGTGCTCCTCCTCCTCCCACCGGCCCAACAGCCACCGAAGCCGAAGCCGCTGCAGCTGCCGCTGCCGCAGAAGCAGCAGCAGCAACAACATCATCAACAGGTGCAGCACCACCAGCAGCAGCAGGGGGGGGAGCAGCAGAAGAATCGGGACTACCTCTCCCGATCGATGCTGGGCTGTGGGAAGTAGGGGTAGTAGTAGCCGCGATCACTGCCGGCATCTCTCCTAGTAGCACCTGCTGACTGTTGCCGGGAGCGGCTGCTAACCCTGCGCTCGCGGCGATATACCCAACAGGACCGACACAATCCAGGAAAGAGGTCCGCTCTGCCTTGCAGAGCGGGTGTCCGGTAGTGGTGGTGGTGGTGGTGGTGGCGATGGTGGTGGCGGCGGCGGCGGCGGGGCGGCTCTCGCTCGGCTGACGCTTGAGATGTGACATGCTCTTGTTGTTCTTGCGCAGCAGCAGCAGCGGCAGCAGCAGCAGCAGCAGCAGGAGAAGCCTCTCCTCTGTTTGTTCTACGTGTACCTTCCGGCAGTACGTAGCACGCGTGGTCTTCGTAGAGACCTCGTCGTAAAGTACCAGGTATAGGTTTTTCTGTCCGAGAAAACAAATCCGCGGCACACCAGAAGATTGGGGGGAGAACTCTCTGTTTTTTTTCTCGTACGAGCACGAGAGACTCTCGCTGCTGTCGTCGATGCTGCTGCTCCCGCCTGGAGAGCAGAGGCTTCGAACCAACCCTCTCGGGTGGTGGCTGCAGAGCTCGATCCAGCTCGGCCAGGGACAGCGGAGCTTTACGGAATGAGCCAACTAAGTTCTTCGGCCTTCCTATGTAGAGAGCTTGACGGTCCTCTGATCTGGCGGGTACGTACGTACGCACGCCACCGAACCCCAAAAATAAGCTACCTTGAAAATCGCAGCAGCTTCCTTAGGGCAAGCAGCAGCCGCCGTCTCTAGGTCGGTTGGCTGCGCTCGAGCTGAGGAGCTTTGGAATGCAACAACGGCAGCAGATTGATATGATGCGCTGCTGACGCTTGCAGAAGCAGGTGCCTGGTCGAGACGTGCGTTGGGGTTCGTGTGGTGTGTGATCGGACGTCCGTACTGTGCCGCTGCGTGCTGGTGTGGTTTGTTCTGCTGTTTGTGTCTGTCCTGAAACGAACATAAAATGATGGATTGGGTGATCACGCCGCATTTCTTCGGACACCCCCATGTCCGGAAATATAATCAGCGTAATTTATTTCATAAGAATGATCTAGTGTTTCTTAAAATTACGTACATATTGGTATCGTACCAGTAGATATTTTTTTATTTACCCGTTTTTTGTGTTTTGGGCTCTGGATTTCCTGAAAGATCTAAAAAAAAGATCGGAAAAAAGATCGGAAAAAATAAAAATACCCGTGGTACAAAAATACCAGGTAGGTCAGCACCGGTACGAGCAGGCACAATGTACATACTGCTGTAATACGCGTGTGTAATGAACATGATAAGATCGGAAACAGCAGCAGTGCAGCATTGAGGCGCCCGGAGAACATTCCATACGTCGAATAACATGAACGGCGATTGTCGAAGAACATGAATGGCGATTTTACAGCATACCAGGTACATATATACTATACCTGGTATAATACCAGGTACCAGGTACGACACAGCTCGAGCGAACGGGAGAGTATACAGGGTGTGTGTTCGAAGTTATTATACGAGTACCTGTGACTGCTGTATGCCGCACGCGCACAGCATCAGCGATGATCGTAAAATACATGTGATTTCTTTGCTGTATTAATAGTAATAATAGTATCAACAGTACATCTACTACAATAATACGTAGCATCGCCTGGGGGTATCACTCTACGACTGACTACTTACTGGACCACCTACTTGCTGCTGTACGTAGACGGAACCGTAAGGACAATTTGATTTTCCTGGTGCAACCCGAACGGTGTTTTTTCATTTTTCTTATTACGTCGGACTCATGATGGTCGCTTTTGATAGGATCGCGCACACTCCTCGTCCTCGTCCTTAGTACCTGGTACACAGTATATATATGCGTATGGGCGCTGCACAACAAGGAGGATGAAGAGCCAACTATGCCCATATATAACGTAGCACACGTACGTACCATATACTATTAACAGTTACTAGTAGTAAGCACTATTATAGTGTACCAGGTGGTTTAGTATAATACTCTCGAATAAATCGTATAGTAGGAGTAAGTCGTAATTCATACTGGTACCAGGTATAGTATTATTATAATATTACGGGGGACCACATTGAATAGGACCTACGGTAAACACAAACACCTACCATGGTACCTGGTACAAGTATGTATTTCGCTATTTTTGCTGACATTCTTTATTTGGTCCTACCAGGTATTTACTATGGTCCCCCGTAATAGGGGTAGCGCTCTCCTCATTGTTCCAGAAAAAACTGGAGCAGTAGCCCACAGCCGCACGCTCCGCACGCTGCCGCACGCAGCAGCAAGCAGCAGAGCGGCACGCAGCACAGCACGCACGCGGTAAGCAGTACTACTACGATATTAATGCCAGCAGCTTAAAGAAGAAGAAGCAGCAGCAGCAGCAGTGATTATTTGATTACTTCTTGACGTGATCGTTTGTTGTATACGGTGATGATTTTGCTTGGTTCGTTTTCCCATCGAAATTATTGGATTGGTCGACCGTCTTATCGACGCCTGATTGGTTGGTGTTTTTTTGTCCATCGTCCTGTGGTATAATTGGTCCGCACAGGATAATAATGGATACCAGCCAGGTACCTGGTACAGCAGTACTGTATACATTTTCGTACATTTTCCTTTTGACCCCTACTGGGTGTAGTCGGTTAATTCCCGGGGATTTCGTTGGCCGGCGCGTATAGAGAGTTTTTACATACTACTACCAGGTACCCAGTATCATCATAATAAGGAAAGGTAGACTTGGTGCCTGGGTTTCCTTTTGTTTCCGAGGTTTTCTTCTTTCGGGAAAGTTATGAGTGATCCATGTTGAAGATCATGCTGCACATTCATTGTCGGATGGCAAGAGAAATAATAAATATAAGGAAACTATTACTAGCACTGCTCAGTCGTATAGTGAATCTTCCTAATATAATCATTTATTACTGGTAGGTAGCAAAAGCTTGGCACTGCTCATGATTGGCTGAGGGCATTTTCTATGCGACTCAATCAACCTACAGTAGAGAGTAGAGTACGGGTATAGAGTCTTTTTCCCAACGACAGCATCCCGAACCGGCCGAAATCAACATACCAGGTACTTCGAAGTATTTAATAACGAACCAAGCCCAACAACACCAATCACACTCACCACTTGACTGGCATAGGATATATAAGGTTCACACTGATTTAGGAGGCGTTCTAAGATAGAGGTTCACCCTGATTTTTCTGAGGCTCCTATACCTTGAGATACCACACACACCTCACCCGAAAACTGACTTCAGCAAAAATCAAAATGCATCCCGATGAATATTCCCATATGGCCCAAGTATATATATAATATATATGCGAAAACCTCATTCTTCAAAGCAAGATTTTGCCATTCCGACGATTTTGGGTTAAGGAGCCCCGTCATTCAGAAAACTTTTGAGCAGAAATGCGCTATATACCTCTATCGTAGAACGCGTATTTTAGGCGCAAAAAATACTGCACCTCCTCCGGGCAAGAGGTTTAGATCGGGTTGTAAAACCACCTCTTTGATTGTTGGCTGGTGTTTTTGTTGCTGACGATCCGCTGAAGAACTTTCAGCCTTCTTTATGGTTTTTGTACCAGGTACTACTTACTATCTGGTTTCAGCTACGTAGTAACAAAAAAAACTTACGTACGTATCCTGTGCGCGTGCTTGTACGAATTCCAACCAAGTACGTATCCTATGCGCGTGCTTGTACGAATTCCAACCATAGTAACTGTTTGTGTCCTCCGTCCTCACAACTCTATGATGAGCCTCGTCTTGCCCATCCCCTCTTTTCAACGATTCACTATACCTCTCCACAAACCCCAGACTTCCTCCATTTAATCTTCCACCTACTACTACCTGATGTTGCTACCACCGTCCATTTAATTTTGCCCTCCGACCATCATGGTAGTATTATTATCGTACTCCTACGTTATAAGGCTGAGGTTTCGTGTACACGATTGGTTTTAACCAATTGCCTACCCAAGATAAGGTTCATTCTTATCGGAGAGCGTTTTCCAAAATTTCCAACGTTTGGAAATAATCGGAGATATGTACCAGGTATCAATATACGGAGGCGTTCTGTCACTATTCGTGAAATTGTCCTGAACCAAAAATATCAAGTTCGTTAGCATTCCAATATTTGGAAAAAAAAACGGGAAAATATGGAAGATTAAAAAATTGCTCGAAAAGAATGTCGAAAATTTGGAAAAAAAGCTCTCCGATAAGAACGGCCCTAAGCCTTACTTAGGTATACCAGGTATCTATTACGGGGGGGCATAGTTAACAGGATCAAACATTGCTAGTAAAAATGGTTAAATATATACCTGGTAGGTTTTTATTTACACCATAGGTCCTGTTAACTAGGATCCCACGTAATACCAACACCCCCCCTTCCTGGAACGGACCGAGGATGCGGGTCGACGCGTGACACCAACACGTGGTTCCAAAGAAGTAACCGCGGGTTGGTGACACGCGTCTACCCGTACGTCTGGTCCGTTCCAGGGGGGAGAGTGTCGCAAGGCTTTTTTTACGGTAGGTTAACTCATGGGCGATTGGTTAACCTGTTACCAGTATACTGTAGCCCCGCGGACTGCTACCTCGAGAACTGTAGTCTCTCTTCCATCCCTCCGAACCTATAGATACCCCACCAAGAAGAAGAGAAGTGGGATATTTATCGGTTCAGAGTGATGGATAGAAGAGAGACTACAGTAACTACGACCGCTGGTGCTGCGGTATTATATATATATGTCATTCAAGCCGGAATGGGGCAAGTGCGATGCACTACTACTGTGTACTGTCGGATGGCAAAACTTAAATACATTGAACTATCCCATTTTCCCCTCTAGCAGACTCCTCCTGCTGGTTGCACACCTTCTTCCCTTGCGCTGTAAAAGCAGAGTGACCGGTAAAAGAGCCGAAATCACACTATTATTCATAAACGACGTCAAGTTGCCGGCGAGCAAGACCGGGTATAACAAGGAGCACAGATGAAAGAAAAACGGGAAGAGTCCCAAGAAGAGATGGCCAGAAATGCAGAGCATGCCCGAGGTGTCGGAAAGAGTGGGTGCAACAAAGAATAATACCAGGTATCAAATAGAGTAGACAAGCTGAAAGTTGGCACGGAAGGGAGGTAGACTTGGTGCATGGGTTTCCTTTTGTTTCCGAGGTTTTCTTCTCTCGGGAAAGTTATGAGTGATCCATGTTGAAGATCATGCTGCACATTGTCGGATGGCAAGAGAAATAATAATACATATAGATATAGGGATAATATAGGAGCTAGGAAAATAAATAGAAGGATGGGAGCAGTTGGTCGAAACCACAACGAGTGAAGCAATAGGAAATAAGGAAGTTGGCACGGAAGGGAGGTAGACTCGGTGCATGGGTTTCCTTTTGTTTCCGAGGTTTTCTTCTTTCTTCGGGAAAGTTATGAGTGATCCATGTTGAAGATCATGCTGCACATTGTCGGATGGCAAAAGAAATAATAATAAATAGGAATTAAGTTGATAGTATGCAACAGAGCAGTAAAATGGTGGGGTGAGGAAGCAAAAGAGAGGCTGTAAGAGTAAATGGAGAAAGGCACACGCGAGTGGATGGGAGGAATATATATGCTATAGCTACGAAAGAGAGTGAAAGAGATCACGTATATTGAGAAAAAGAAACGGCTATGGAAAGACGTGGTAAATAAAACGAATGGAGGCTTTGAGGGCGGGAGGGAACATATTTATTATGTGGGTAGGGATAAAAGGGATACTGGACAAACAAGCAGGAGAGGCAGACAGACACGGGAATAGCTACCATAAGAAGAGCACAGAACGGTAAGATGGTTGGAAATTCGAAGGGACAAGGGAAGTACTATTATACTGTAGTAGAGCACACTGTAAGCTACAAATAATAGGAACGCCCACACACAGCAAACGAAACGTTCGGCGTTGAATTCGAGAAGGGCATCAACGTGTGGGCAGACAAGAGGTGAACGTGGATGCATCAGAAAGGGAAGACGGACAGTGGTTCAGAAGAGTTACAGAAGAAGGAGTTCACAAGCCAAAGGGAAGAAGTCAGTACCTACCTGGTACCTGGTATGTAGCTGAACTTGAAAATAGAAAGTCAGCAGGGGCAGACCAAACAGTGAATTAATCTATGAAGCACGGGGGAGAAGGAATGCTCGCCATGGTTATTATGTTGTATACCTGGTACCTGGACATGGAAAAACGAATACGCACGTAAGAAGAGGGGGAGAGAAGGGGTAGTAAGTAGTAAACTTATTTATGAAAGGAGATAAGGCTGACCGGGCAAGCTATGGAGGGGTAACGCTACTAAGGGCAGGAGGCAAACAGTTTATTATTATTATAGTTAGTTAGATTTTGAACGATATAATGAATGGGAAAAATGATGGAGAAAGACAAAATAAGCGAAGGGCAAAAAAAAGCGGGGTTAGGCCAAACCGTAGCTAGCTGTGCAGATCATGGGTACACATTATGAGGTGAGATAATCCAAGATAGGGAAGACGCGGGGCTAACAACGTACTGTAGTGTCTTCTAGATGTACAGAAGGCCTACGACCTACGATACGGTATGGAGAAACGGAACGTGGAAAAAGCTGTGGGAAACAGGGATCAGAGGAAAGGAGTGGAGAATGACGAAAAAGATGACGGAATGTATGTGCGAGCAGTGCTGTGATGCTCGACGGGGAAATATCGAAGTATGTTGACACTGTTCAAGGAGTTCCACACGTATACGCGTTACCACCTAATCCATTCAAGATACATGTTAACGACCTGAGAGTAGCGGTCGAAGCAGCAAAGCAGGGAGTCACGGTGGGGGAGGATACTGTGTCAGGGTTCATGTTCGCGGATGACTTCGTGTGGGGATATCGGAAACACCCGAAGGATTGTAGAAACAATTAGAGAAGGCGCTAGAATACACTATGAAAATGGAGGGTAACGGCGAACGTCAGGAAGTGCGCAGTATATAAACTAGCACTGAGGGACCACCAGGGCGCCAGTGGGAGGGAAGAAGAAGACGGAGGAATGCGGCCGATGACCTGGGGATGGAATGTTGATGAGGAATAGGATATGTATAGCTAAGGGTCACTCTTCTTATTATCGGAGAGCTTTTTTTCCAAATTTTCGACATTTTTTTCGCGCAATTTTTCAATCTTCCATATTTTCCTGTTTTTTTTTTTTCCAAATATTGGAATAGTAACGAACTTGATATTTTTACTTCTTCTGGAGAATTTCACGAATAGTGACAGAACGCCTCCGTATACCGATACATATCTCCAATTATTTCCAAACTTTTTTGAAATTTTGGAAAAAACGCTCTCCGATAAGAATGAGCCTAATTTAGTAAGATGAAATGATGTGGGTGATGGAAATATAATTGGGAAACGGCTGGCAGAGGAGCGTATGAGGAATACTGCCGATTTACGGAGGGATATTCGGTTTATGCTGGAATGGCATCATCTATCTACGCTATATTGTCGGAAGGCAAGCATATTAATAGTTTTATACAACGAAGACAAGGCGGACCCGGTAAATTTCGGTTGTAAAAGTTTGAGAGAAAATTGCCGATCGTGGAACAGTAGTATCGGTACCTTGGCGAATCCGCGCCCGCAGATTTCTCCAAGGACTGCTCTTGGGGTACACACATAGCAAAAGTTATAGGAAAGGGTAAACCACACGTAGGCGAGCTTGATGCGAATCCTAACAGACTCGCACCTTGACGCTAGGATCGAGAAATGGATCTTGATGAATGTGATAGCAGCACCAAAGCTAGAATGTTTATGCGTAAGTATGGGAAGGGAACGCGGAGCTCGTAAAACAGTTGGAAACAGTGCAGTTGACAGCAGCTAAAAATATACCAAGATGCCCAAGTACGACGAGTCTTACAGCATTAACCCTTTTAGAACCGCAGTCCCGTTTTGGGGACAATTTGGGACAAACTACTTGGAACTTGACTGGTGTGTCCCCAAAACGGGACTGGAGTTCTAAAGGGGTTAAGCGCAGAACTGGGAATGAATGTAGAATGTACTCACCCAAGACAAATACTTGTAGAGGCACGAGAAAGTTGATATGGCAATAATACCGGTACAAAGTAAGGAACTGCCAAAAAATTAGGGTTGCCCGCCATAGTTATAAAGCCGTATTATGGGAGATAGTATCTACAGGGCGAACTGGAATAAGGTGGGATAGCGTGGTTGAGATAGTATCGAAGGGTGTAGGGGGAAACCAAGAAGAGGGGATGCCCGTCGGGAAGTTCGGGAGGTACGAGAGACAAAAGTAGAAGGAAGGATAGAAGGAAGGGAAAGGCTAGCGCTAAGAAACAGGGTGAAATTGGGAAAAAAACACTTCTGAGATATACGGGGGATATCGCGAAGGGGTAGGAATGAAAACGTATTTTGCACGGCCTAATGGACTTCGCGAGAAGGCTGAAACAGCGATTTCGTATAATAAGGTGACCTGGACCTGCCAGAGAGAAGAAAAGACGTACGAGTATACCAGTGACCTGGAGGAAGTAAATCCAAAGATGTGCCCGTGTGGCAAAGCAATAGAGAGTAGAACTCACATGGTAGGAGAACGTGAAGTATACAAGGAGGAACGGGATGTGTTAGAAGAAGAGATGAGGGAAATATACGAATGTGACATGGAGGAGTTTGGTACACTAGATAGCAGCGAGAATACGATCGCTTTCCTAGGAGATAGATGGTGGCCACAGGCGGCGAAACAGGAAGAAGAGGGTAAGACTAGCAAAACGTTTCTTTGAAGTATGGAAACAGCGTACTGAGCGCCCAAAAAATGTTGGCGGCGTCTCTATTAGGAGCAGGAACGGTGCTTCGTCTCGGAAGGGATGCGTGGTCAACGGCGGGCAAACGGCTAAAAAAAGCAAGCAACAAATGAGCACCACCCCCCCCCCCCCCCCCACCTGTGCACGTAGCGAAAAAATGTTCTGCGGCGCACGCGTACTTTTTTTTTTTTTTCGGGCACCCCCGGGGCCACGAACAGAAACAACCCTGAAAAAAAAATAACAAGGCGATTTTTAGTGGGGGACGCTACGAAATAAATTTGGATTGAGAACTCGTGTTCACCGCCGCGAACGCCACACTAAATCCAAACACCAGGGGTGTACAATAACGCTACACTATGCTCGGGCTGATGCCGTTCACGGGTGGGGCTACAACAGAAGGTTCCATGCCTTGCTCGCGCTAGGTGAGTCTTGGTGACGGGTCCGTGCTGTGTAGGCCAGGCTCTACATCGCGTTCTCGGATAGAGGTAGCACATTACAGCCTAAATACTTCCTGAATGACGGGGTCCCTTATCCCAAAATCGTCGGAATGCCAATCTTGTTTTGAAAAATGATGTTTTTGTGTACATGGGTCATGATATTATCCATCGGGGTGCAAATTTGAGTCTTGCTGAAGTCGGTCTTCGGGTGAGGTATGGAGCTCCTTGAGGGAGGAGCCTCGAAAGAAATAGGGTGAGCCTCTATCATAGAATGCCTCCTATCCCCTAGACGGTACCCCCTCAGTGTCACGACGGCCCCTTCAAAATGTGGCCGAGTTTCGGTCGGGTACGTCTAAGATGAGGTACGTTGTTTGGCAGCTGACCCGCGAACAGCAGTATGGCCGTGGACCACAATCCACATTTCCGTGCGTTTCATGTACAGATGATTGTAGGTATTTTCGGAGTAGCTTCTTGAAATAGCTATCAAGTGGGACGCCAGAGACGAGCAGCCCGGGCGATTTCCGCGAATGGTCCAGCACTCGCGAATCATGGTTGGTGGCTACAAGCGAAAAGTCCACCGAAGGTCCCAGCTAACGACCGTTCACTCCACACGAGTCGGTAGTTTTTTCTATATACTGTGATACAATCAGTAGCAGCTGATAACCGTCAAAAGCCGGCTGGGCCTCTAAACGCGGGAGCGCTTGTTTGCAAACATCCTCTAGTCGTGGCGGGCCTTTTTGCTACGCCACCGTGATAGGTTGCCCTGTAAACGTGGAAGGATGCGCTGGTTGGTCAACGTTATCCTGCTCTGCTGACAATCCAACCATGGTATCGTAGGTTGTCCTCAAATCCAACCATGATATCGTAGGTTGCCCTCAAGTCGTGTCATCATTGACAGGTATTTTGCCCTCCGATTATGCATCGTACATGTTTCAGTCCGACTTTGACTCGAAAACCCTCGAAGTAGACTAATAATTTGCCGCAGCAGCAGCAGCAGCAGCAGCAGCAGCAGCAGTAGAAATCTTTCTTCCACACTCTGAAACCACAGATACCCCACCCTGCTTTCTTGAAGGCTCCAACTTGCTCCTCACCGCAAAAAAGAGCCGAGGTGCGTATACGAAACATGCGCCTACGAGATATCGAAAAAAGAAAAAAGAAAACGACGGAAATATATGGTTGCCAAAAGCAAAGCTGTTGGCTGACGGCACTCTTGCCACCTGTCGGGAGAGCCGTAGAGGAAACCTCCTCACTAGAAGTGGTGTATCAACTATAAATAGGCCTTACGACTTGACGCGCGCCCTACCAAGACCCGGCTCCTATCTTCTACAAGAGCTTCAGTGGTCAAACGTTACAACAAAAAATGAAACGGCGTGACGGCGGAATCAACACTCGCTCAATGGATGGCAAGGGTGCCAGAAGCGCTCCTAAGTAAGATCAACCGAAATCCTCGGTCTCACAACTGAGGTGCGTTTTTCAATTGTATAACGGGTTGATAAAGCATGCCCCACGTACGCAAGACGCGCGACCAGAATACTACAGTAGCATCCTACGCATCTTGCAAAGAAGAATGTTGGAAACAAAAAAAAACATCGACCTGACAGCTACGTTCTGTTGCCCCCCAATTTCAACTGAAAACGAACCCCATATTACACCAACCCCTCTCCCTCATATCGCAGCTCCTCTAGCAGCTCCGTGACTGCCGCCGCCTCTCCTTCTGCCCGCCGCAACAAATGTGCTACTCCCTCCTTGAGAAGGCGTTCTTGAGCAGGGGATATTGGCTTCGTGTCCCCTCCCCCCGAATGCAGGGTCATTCCCGGCCCCATCCCGAGGGCTCTCGCCTCTCGCATGGCTTCCAGGTGGTGTGCGGCGGTCTGGGGAAGGCGGAAAACAAAATCGCGGGAGGGGCATATGGAAGTATCACGAGGAAGGAAATTGGATACTACGGTTGTTGCTGTTCCCACGGCGTGTTGTCGTGGGTAGATTATTGTGGGGGTGGGGGTGGCGGTGGTGGTGTTGTGCTCGTGAAGGGATGTGGTGGTGGTGGTGATGACGATGGTGGTGCTTGTGGTGATGATTTTGCTCGTGGCGTGGGTGATTGCATCGTACTGTGGTGGTGTATGGTGGTGTATGGTGGCGGTGATGGTTGTTATGGTGATGGTAGTGGTTGTTGGTGATGGTGGTGCTTATGGTAGTGGTGGTGGTGGTGGTAGTGGTGGTGTTGATACAATGGCGGTGGCGGTGGCGGTAGTAGTAGTAGTAGTAGTAGTAGTAGTAGTAGTAGTAGCAGTAGCACTAGTAGTAGTAGTAGTAGTAGTAGTAGTAGTAGTAGTAGCAGTAGCACTAGTAGTAGTAGGAGTAATAGTAGTAGTAGTAGTAGTAGTAGTAGTAGTAGTAGTAGTAGTAGTAGTAGTAGTGGCGGTGAACGGTGGCAGTAATCATCATTTGTTCGGACACGTCTGTTAACGTCTCTACCTCTACCTCCATCTCTGTGTCTATGTCTAACTCTATCTGCATCTCTCTCCCTCCCTCCCTCCCTCTCCACCCCAGTGCCGCATTTCCGCCCTCAAGAGGACGACTGTGCCCCCTCGATGTTGCCGTTACAGCGAAGTTACGCCGCATCGCAGGTAGTGGAAACCTTTTTATTGTCTACTTGTACCCACACATCGGGTGTGTATTAATCTCCCCTTGAAACACCAAAGGGGTTATAACGAAAACAGGACACAATTTCATCAGCAGCAGAAAACTATTATTTCGGCGGACCATAGTTTATAGGACCTATGGTGTACATAGACAACAATATATTCAACCATTTTTACTAAAATTATTTGGTCCTATTAACTATGGCCCCCCGTAAGAGTACTTGCGCACTCACCACGGTGAGCAGTTCTTTCTCGTGCCCCTGCACCCGTCGGATAACGCCTGCCAATGTCCTCGTCTCTGTCGCAGCACCCAAAAAACCCTGCGCGGCCGACAGCACCATTGGGTGTGGTGCAGTGCAATACAGCTTGTGTTGACCGTTGTGGGAGGGACCGAGGGGTGTCCTCTGAAGCAAAAGGAAAGTCCCGTACTATCAACCATCTATCAATCGGGGGGGGCGCGATCCAGGCGGAGTTCCATACTACCACCATGCAGCAGTGCGTCCCTGCTAGCATACGGAGTCCATATTTTTGTGACTACAGGCAGGGCGTCAGGGAAGTGGGGATATGTGAGAACATCATCATCATCCTCGTCATCGTCATCATCGTCATCATTTTCCCCATCATCACCGTCGTCATCCTCATCCTCATCAATCGTCACCACTATCATCATTATATATACAGCTGCTGGCTTTGCTAAAATAGCCGTTTTGCTGCCATCGTATATAGCCGTTGTGAAGCAGACACCAGCACAACACCAACGCACTCCACTCGAAAACAAAAAAAACACAAAAAAATACAACAAGCAATCGGCACGCGTCCCCCTCAGTTCTAGCGGCGGCGGCAGCACTTCCTCACCTCAATGGCGTTGACGGCTTTACTCAGCACGGAAAACGAAGCCGTCACCTCGCAACCTTCAAGGGGAGAGACAAAACCACGACGAAAAAGACGCGGGTGGGGGTGGGGAGAAGACAGACACGGGCAGGGAGGGAGGGAGGGAGGGAGGGAGGGGGGGGTGTCCTATAAATAATGTCATACGTGGCCGAGGTCTTACGACCATAGACCCTCGCATCCCTAGAATGCCGGGACGGAGCACGTCGGGTTTCCACCGACCAGCAGACGGGGGGCCTCGTGCTCATGTGCTGCTTGCCTCAGACATGTGACCATTGACAACGCATCCCTTTCGAGACGGAGGGGCGGGAGGGGGGCGTACTAACGTAGTAGTGGTCTCTAAAAAACGGTTGTCACTTTTTCTATTCCAGCTCCACTCCTATGAGTTTCAATTTTTATACCATCGCGGGGGACCCTAGTAAATAGGACCGACGGTACATACAAATAACCTATCGATTTCCCTATTTTTACCGAATAATATATTTGGTCCTATATACTGTGGTCCCCCGGAATAATGTTTTCCGTCTCCTTACCAGGATCAATCAATGGAAGTATTGGAATGGATGAAGCGTTCTGCGCGCACATGGGAGCCTCGCCTGGTATGCCCCCCCCCCCCACAGAGTGGACGCTTGACTGGCACAACCTACACTCAGCGCGCGGTTAGTACCTTTAAACAAACGACCTCGGCACAGAAAAACACTACGAACAGTACTGCCGGGTGGGTGGGATGGTCGTAAGCTTTCCGTGACCAACTCTGGCCCCGAGACTCGGGGAGCGAAAAGGAGAAGCGACCGACCTCTCTGGGATGCCAAAACCCGAGACATGCTGAACGAATCCGTGGTTACATTTTTTTTTTAACCCTCCCCCGCGATCGCCCTTTTTGCTGCAGGGCAGTGCTGGTAGTGTATTACGTCTCCCCTACCGTGCACCATTTAGCGTAAACAGGGAGTATTGTAATGGATTAGGCCCTCCTGCGCCGTCCCGTGGTCCCTCCCGCCCATGCTTCGTTATCCCGTGTCATCGCATCCGAGGCCGACCACGGGTCAGGCGGAGAGTCGTCTCACCCAACCTTCCATAACATAGGATCAATCCTTTCCGGCACACGCTGCAGAAGAAGACTGGACACCAAAGTTTTGGAGGCAAAAAACTACGCGGAGTTCGTTTGTAAAAGAGCCATAGCCGTTTGATAGCAAACTGCAAGCGCGCTGTTGGGGAACGAAAGTACTTCGAAACCGTGTGGAGGAATGCGCAGTACCTTATTCACAAAACAAAAAAAAACAATAACAACAACAACAGCTGCGAAATCGAGGAAATTCGTCGAAGCTCATATTTGCAAGGTGTGTGTGATACATACATCGCGCGCACTACGGGTTTCCATATGGCCTCATGCAGGGGGTATATACCTATATATATTATATATATATACAGTCCGTATGTGAGGAGACAAAATCTGAAGGTGCAGAGTTCAAGGAGCGGGTGCGGCGCATATGGTGGGGTTCGCGCAGCATTCCCACTGCTCGTCGATCTTCATCTCTTTTCATCACCCAACACACAAGGCGCTCCACGGTAGCGGTTCACCCTCATTCAAAAATCAAATTGCATCCCGACGAAATAATCCCATGGGCCAAGCACACAAAAAAAAAACGCCATTTTTCGAAACAACAGGATTGGCATTCCGACGACTCGGGGTTAACAAGCCCCGTCATTCAGAAAACACTTCAGCGAAAATGCGCTACCTGTATCGTAGAACGCGTCTCACCCTCGCCCGGCTTAAGAGACCGAGAGCTATGGAAAATCCGATCTTGATATTACATGTCTTCCCCCGAATCGTCCCTTTTCTACCTGACTCATACGTGGCCGTTTCACTCGCGCAGAGCGCAAAATCGGACGTTCTCTCGACAGGAACCGCCCGAGCTCTTTTTCGGGGGCTTCCATTGCCTGGTCTGAGCGTAGCTGGCGCCGGGGATTCGAACTCCAGGCGGTAGGAGGGCCAACCTATCGGGGATGGGCTACTCGACCATGTGTGTTCGGTTGGTATTCATTGTGGTAAATAGCATGTATGGCACGGTCTACGAGTACACACTACAATCAATACCCGCAAAAAAAACAGAGCTACATATGTACGTTCGGAGCTCTCCCGTTGCTGGGATGGGGGAGAGGGGCGGGGGGGGGGGGATGTACTCCTGCCATGCATTGCCGTAGCCGTACGACCATAGACCCTCGCATCCTTACAATGTCCTGACGGAACACGTCCGGGTTTCAGCGGCCAGGTAAACGGTAGGCGGTAGGCGCGTGGGGGGGGGGGGGGGTAACTCGATAATATGCATGGCCGTAGTCGTATGATCATAGACCCTCGCATCCCTACAATGACATCGACAGTCGGAGATGGAAGTGCTGCCGCTGTCTCACAAGCGACAAAAACGACTGTCAACCCCGCCCGGAACGCGGCTGAATAGACTGATTACCTACGCGCGCTTGGAGTGACGGGGCTTTGACAGAGCGTCCCTTCATGGTTCTTGTGGTATGGAGCGCAGATGAACCTTTAGAGCAAAGCGTTCCGCTGCCGCTCAAGTTACCGATCCACGAAGATAGTCCAAACAGAAATCGCACTTTCTCCTCCCTGCCTCCCTCCCACCCCCTCGGTAGCCTACCCTCCCCTCCCCAGCCTCTCGCCCCTCCCGACATGCGGCTATAATCTCGCCCCCCCTAACCTACCCTTCTCCCCTCCCCTCCCCTCCTCCCCCCTCCCCCCTTGAAGAAAGCCCGGCGTGCTTCGTCCCGGCATTGCAGGGATGCGAGGGCCTATTTGCCATACGACGACGGCCCATGCATGGTACAAGGCATGAGTACACCCTCCGCCCCCCGCCCCCCCTTCCTCCGTTCCCCTCCACCGGAGTTCGTCACGGACGGACGATGACAGGCAAACGGACGAACAAAAAAAAACACCGCTCGCTTGCACGACGCATTATATATATTTACCGAAAAGTGCTCGAAAAGTGCTCGAAAAGTTGGGAAAAAAGTACGAAAATTTCACAAACATCCCTGCACATAAGTCATCAAAAATTATATATTTATACCACAATCAAAACCCACGGCCGCAACCGACTAACTATCCCGTGTTTTTTTCACCACTGCTGAAACGAAAGCCCCTGATTTACACGTCCGCCTAAGATAAAGGGGGGTAGATGAGGCATTCCTTAATTTCTGGCTACAGCAGGGGTCCCCCATTAAGGCGGTGGTTTGCCAGAGCGATATGATCGCCTTGTTGAGGGGAAGCCGCGCCTTACTCTTCCCAGGATATATATATATATATATAATATAAATATAATATATAATATATATATATATATATATATATGGGTGCGATTCCCCGGTCGCGCCTGGCGGTTTTGACCGGCTTATATCGGGATATCGCCCTTATGCCGGAATGCCGCCTTCCTCACCTCTGACCGCCTTATATCGGGATACCGCCTTCCTCTGACCGCCTTATATCGGGATACCGCCTTCCTCTGACCGCCTTATATCAGGATACCGCCTTCCTCTGACCGCCTTATATCGGGATACCGCCTTCCTCTGACCGCCTTATATCGGGATACCGCCTTCCTCTGACCGCCTTATGGGGGGACCCTACTGTATGCTGTAGGTATACAGGGGATACGGGATGTCTCAATTTCTGCAGTAGCTATAGGTGTACAGGGGTTAGGGGATGTCTTATTTCTAGCATAGGTATTCAGGGGATACGAGATGCCTTGTGTTCTAGCTATAGGTATACAGGGGATAGGGGATGCCTTACTTTCTAGCTATAGGTATACAGGGGATATGGGATGCCTTACTTTCTAGCTATAGGTATACAGGGGATAGGGGATGCCTTGTTTTCTAGCTATACAGGGGATAGGGGATGCCTTACTTTCTAGTTATAGGTATACAGGGGATAGGGGATGCCTTACTTTATAGCGATAGGTATACAGGGGATAGGGGATGCCTTGTTTTCTAGCTACAGTAGATGGAGCCGGGGATCCTACAAGAAAATGTGAAGCGGAACATTTGCGTCGCCGGACCGAAAATCTCCGGCAAAAAAAAACGTCCGTCTCCGCAAAAAACGACAACATCCAAAAAATAATAGAATAGTACTACGACCTCCTACCCGCGCACACAGATGACGGCAGTTACAAATATCCACCAGACCGAGTTCCTGGCGAGAGCTACCCTATATTGTTCAGCAAGGCAGGCGTTCTCACATAGTGCGGGGTAGCCAGCGAAATCCCCGCTTCGTAACGCCTCCTTGAGTCCCCTGATGCCATCCATGCATTCGTTTCGAACCCCCGGAAGGTTTCCATTGTTAGCACAGAGGAGGCAGTGTTGCACAGGGGCGGGCGGTCGGGAGACGTAAAGGATACGGCGGGGAAAAATTAGACCGCAGCGTCACGCAAGGGCGATCATAGTCCAAAAAAAAAAAAAAGCTCAAGCACTCTCTTGGGAACACGGCCCTTGCAAAAACATTTTTTTTCATCGTGGTTCGTTTATTTGTTTTTTTTATCCTCCGGCGGATTGGTAGTATTGTCGGTGTTAGTGTTGTTGGCATTGGTATTGGTGTCGTTGCTGGTGTTGCAGCGGTGTTGTTGTTGCTGTTGGCGTCGTTAACGTTGTTGATGTTATTGTTGATGGTGTCGTTGTTGTTGGTGTTGGTGGTGGCATTTTTGTTGATTTTGTTGAATATTTAGTTTTTCTCAAAGTTGCGGGAACTGCAGCTGTTCCCGTTCTTATAGCTTCTGTCGTTGTTGTGTTGTCGCTTTTGTTGTCGTTGTTGTGTTGTCGCTTCTGTTGTCGTTGTTGTGTTGTCGCTTTTGTTGTCGTTGTTGTGTTGTCGCTTCTGTTGTTGTTGTTGTTGGCACTAACGTTGTTGCTGTTATCACTCGTCGACCGATGTTGTTGTCGGCGTTGTCGCTGCTGCTGGTATAGTTCTATAATAGTACAGTCATAGTCCGTGGTCTCGAAACAAGACTCAACAAAATAGGGAGGGGACGAACATAAACACAACCAAAAACAAAAACAACTACTCTTCTAACAGGGTCCCTTCACTGGAGAGCCATAGGAGAGTAAATGCAGGAATAAAAAATGAACAGGCGCAGGCAAATCTCGCACAACCCAGGTAAAAGACAGAGCAAAATGAGCTGTTGATCCCTGGGTGGCTATCCCTACCTCTCTCAGTCGAACCTAAAAGGGGTCGACCAAAGAGGTCCGGCAAGTTCATGACATGTACACTGGCGGAGTGTCATGTTAAAGTCTGTGTCCTACAGATGGACTAGAACCGGTACACAAATAAGAAAGTGTGTTGCGCGTAAGCTTTTTTTACCCAGATCTCCAAGGAAGATAAAAAAAAAAAAAAAAAAAAAAAACTGAAGAGAAAATGAAGAAACAATCGCAGAATAAACGACACGACGACACGGCGGAGGCACAAAAAGTGAGGCGCGTATTTTCTCCCAACGCTCGTCCCCCTCCCCCCCCCCACCCTACCCCCGCGACCTCAAACGCCGCGTGGGCGCCGAACAAAAAAGTTTTGACCGCAGGCAAGCGGTTGGAAAACAACGTCAGGCACCTAGTTGTTGGCTTGCCGCCGGCAACTGACGCCGTCCTCAAGAAAAGAGAAATATGGCATTTGACCCTTTTAGGACCGCAGCCCCGTTTTGGGGACAAATTACTTATAATTTGAGTGCATTGTCCCCGAAACGGGACTGCGGTTCTAACGGGGTCAACAACTCTCTCCTACGTACCTACGTACGAGCGCTGTTGGAATCCCGAGACAACGACCACAACAATGGTTGATAACTTCTGGTGTCATCAACCATTCAAGCACGAGCACCCAGCAGTGCGAGGAGGAGCGTGTTGCGCCCGTGTCCGTACGACTCCTCCGCCTTTTTTGGCAACTCGGGCGCCATTTTGTATCACCCCCTGAACCAAATCACGTACGTATTGGCCGTCCTTTTCTATCGTCACTTTCTACCGTCCTTCCCCCCCCCCCCATCCCCCCCCCCCATCCCCCCCCCCCCCCCCCCCGACTCAATTCCCCGAGAGGTTTAAATAGCAAGTAGGAACGGTACCATGCTACACCCGTGTGGCACAGCTTTTCGCATTGAAGTTCGTCCCTCGATCAATACAGCTGCGGGTCGGCACTTTTCAGGTCGCCAACTACGTAGATACTAGTCGGAGTAGTAGCTATTTCGGGGGATCATAGTTGATAGGACCTACGTTACACACAAAAAAGACTATATATTTCCCTTTATTACGAACAGTGTTTGGTCCTATCTACTATGGTCCCCCGTAATACTGCCGACTATTCGACATATCGGGTTTCTATGTTTGCAGGAGATATTTTTGAAAGCGGGGTAGATTTTTTCTCTCTTTGAGGCGGGGCCCCCTCGTCCGGAGAGAGCTGAATGTCGGCTGGCCAGCAGCTAGCTTCGCCGGCCGACTTACCGACTATAGTCAGTTAGTTGGTTAACGGCACCCTACCGAATATATACATTAGTCGTGACAATCCTGCCGATTCACAGCTCCACCAATCAAAATCGTCGAATTTTTGTCGTCACCTTTTCCCTCTCTGAAGCAAGCAAAAAAAAAATGCAGCAGCAGCAGCAGCAGCAGCAGTAGTGGCACTATTTACCCTTTCTTGGTGAAACATGGCGGGGGTGTGAAACAAAAACGTTTTAGATGTGTACTGGTTCAAAGTTTGGGCCTTATCGGGCCTTTGTTGTGCATATATTGTTCCGCGCGCGCATTCCATCCCGCTCGCCGAGTCGTCGGTAACTACAGCAAAGGTAGCCCCATACTATTTTCGTATATATATAGCGCTGACACATTGATTTTTCGAGACGGGGGGGAGGGAGGGGGGGGGGTGGGACGAGGGGGGGAATTTTCTATTGCCTTACGAGAATACAGCATTCAAGGGTGGGTGGGTGGGTGGGTGGGGAGGGAGAAGTTTTGCTTTTGACCAGCTCACGAGTACTCGTGCACAGCCGTCGCAATGCGGAGGTCAGCATCATGGGGGAAAAAAATAGAGCACTCACCCATTGAACTTTCTGTATAGCGCGACCCTCTCCTCCTGTGCCCTTCGGAAAGTGGACACCAGAGACCCCGCCGACATCCCCTCCAGCCCTTGCGCGACTCGCTCCGTGCTAGCCCCCGCTTCCTTCCCGCCCGCCCCGGCAAGCCCGGTTCCACAACCACCGCCGTCGCCACCCCCACCCCCTCTTCCACTACCACCAACACCAACACCAACAACACCAACACCACCACCACAACTATCCCCGGTCTCCACCGACCCCACCGCCTCATTATCACACCCGGTAGACACCCCATTCGCGGTTGTCTGGGTCGTCATAGTCGTCGCCGTCGTCGACCTCTTCACTCCCGGGTTGTCGCTATCGCCGCCCGTGCCGCCGCCTTCACCAGCGCTCGGTAAGCTCGCCCCCACCTCTCCGGACAGAGAAATAGACGGCGCGGTGGGGACTGAGGAGGATGCAGATGCGGCGGACGCTTCCATCAAGCTCGAGGCCGCCAGCGCCGCTGCCTGAGTCTCGTTAGAGCCCGACGCAAGGTTTAAGACTTGCCCTCCCATACAACCACCACCAACACCAACACCACCAACACCACCGCCTTCAGCGGTAACGTCCACGCTACGCGCGGCTGCTACCGCCGCCGCCGCCGTTGCCTCGGCTGATGCTTGGGACGGGATTGACTGGGTTGCTGCGCAGCCTGATACATACATTTTCCCGGAAAGAACCGGGTGGGGGGGGTGAGGGGCGAGGGGAGGACGGCCGGGGGGGGGGGGGGGTACTCATTGGTTGCTACCTTAGTCAGTTGACCATTGCCCACGAATCATTTTCGAGACGGAGTACCGATTCTACTCCTAATAGAGACACCGCCAGACCGCGCGAGAACCGAGTGGGCGACCCAAAAACGGGAGGAGACGGGAGACGCTCAAGCTTTCGGCAACAATATCGCCGTCGCTATTTGAGGGATCCCTCCACCCACCCAGGATCCCAGGATACCCTGAGAGCGATAGCTTTCAACAGCCTGCGCCGCCAAAAACAAACGGAAGTCGGCGGCGGCGGCGGCGCGCACGCGCCGACGCATGTCTTCGCTCTCGTTGCCAAACGTGCTGCGTTCATTCGGTCTCGGAAATATTTGAACAAATAAGTAACCGCCCCCCGGTTTATAAGACGCAAACACGTATTATTCATGAAATCATAGGGAGTATCAAAATTGGAAAAATATTGTGTTTTCATGATCAGATTCTGGTTTGTTTCGTCATTTTCTATTTACCCGATCAAAAACAGTAAATAATCTCCCAAAAAACCTGATGAAAAGCCGAACGAAAGTGCCCATATCTCGAAAGAAACAATGGGGCGGGGTTCGTTTTTTGGGTTTGGAATGGAACAACCAACAATCTTGTTGGCCAGGAGAATCCGAGTTGCCCCGGGTGAACGAACACATCGCAAGAGCATGAAACCAGCATCGTCCGCACAACGCGCAGCAACAGCGAGAAGGAGAGCGGCATGGCACCGATGGTGTGCGTCAACACCAACTATCTCACCAAGGCACGGCCCATGTGGGCGAGCCTATGTCAACGCGAGGCCGCGCTGCGAGAGGCCGGCAAGGGCATGCAACCATATGTGGTGGAGGGTTGGCAGGGTGCACGTGTAACGTCGATGTGCAGTGTGCTTCGTCGACTGGTGCTGACGCTGCTGTTCTGGTGTGTGCTGTTAATTTTTGCTTCACAGCGGTCAGCGAAAGCAAATATTAATATTAGAAGTACTCTTGGGCTCTGGGGCGCGTGACCACGCCACGGGCACACCGCACAGCACACCCCACGCACACACTGAGCACCACGCCCCGGTGGCGTCGATTGACGCCCCTCGCATGACTGCGGTAGAGCACAGAGCACACACATGTAGCAGCTGCAGCAGCAGCCGTTGTGGCCAGCGATTTTTCTCAAACCGTATCTCGCTCGCATCGAACCCGTTGCCATTTCCCGTACTTTCCTTCGTTAGTTTCCGTATTCGTGATTACTGTTTGTTTGATTGTTTTTTTTTTTTTTTTTTAATCTTCCTAGGAGATCTAGTGTTGTGATTCTATAAGAAACTAAAATAGTACGTCAGCTGTGAGTTCAACCGATCGGCAGATCGATCGATACTCAACTTTGCAAGCTGCGTGAACCGATCTAGTGTTATGATTTGCAGCGGCATTTTCCCGTTCCGAATCTTATAGTTTGGGTCTTCGCAAGCATTTTGAAACCCTGGTTAGCCTTCTTTCGTAAGGATTACCCTGGGCTGGGTATTGATCGACTTTTTCACCCCCATGTAGCTCAGTTGGTAACACCTTCACACTCGGATCCAAACCAAACCATAATTTGGTCTTGCGCAAACACCCTCGTGTGCATTTTGCAAGTGGAATTTTTTGTTTCCCGGTGTATGGGCCTTTTTTAGAACCGCACGAACGTCTTTTAGGGATCAAAACGATAAAACTGCTGTTTTTGTACTGTAAATTAGAGTTGGGTCATTTTTGGGTTATTTTCGCAGAAGGGAAAAGTAGAAAGTCTCCCGAAATCTGTGAACAAAAGCTGACAGTCCCGCCCATGATATCCGTAAGAGTAATAAAAACGAAAAAACACGGGGAACTTTTGACTCTGATCTAGTGCACGACGGCTAGGCTGTGAGGCTAGGTGGGGCGTAGCGTACTCGTTGCCAGACTGGTATACCAACATAGCATCATTGCACTCGGACGTGCAAGGTGCTCAATGCGGCACCGGTGCTTTTCGCTGCCGCTGATCTGACAGCAGTGTGCCTACTTGTACCCCTCTTGCCTCTCTTGCCTCTTGCCTGGATCAAGCTCGTACTTATCATTTTCTCCATTCACACAACACCTGAATGCGCATCCTGAGAGCCCTGCAAAGCACCCCCACATGTTCCACGGCTCCCCAGGATCTCCAGGCACTTCGCAGGGTCCATTGCGACTGTGCCAGTTGGCTGGGCAGTTGAGCTGTTGCTGCTGTTGTTGCTGGGTTGTGGGCAATTTCCATTTTTGGGTGGCCGTGGGCTAAACCCGGGCCCCGTAGAAGCATGCTTTTATTTTGGGGGTACAACTCCATGTAACGGCCGGTTCCGCCGCCGATTTTTGCGGTCGGACTTGACGACAACGACGGAAGCCTGTAGCTACATCGCTAGATGCATCTGGATCAAGCTGCAGCAGCTTCGTTCAGAGACTTTTCGCCGTGTTGTACCGTATACCAGGTAGTGGCTCATCCTTCGCTCGTGGTGGTGCCCTCGTTTAGGCAAGAACTGTCTGCCGCAAGCTCTGCTCGTCGGGTGGCGACGGCCGGTCGGTTGGCTACGACAGCCGGAGCTTCGGTTGTAGTTGATGTTTGCTGGTGAAAACCCATAGTCGGGGTCTTGTGCTTGATTGCGCCAGTCCATCGGTGGGGCAACTGGAATGGCGGTGAGAGCAGGTAGAGTTCGGCAACGTTACGCCACGCGCAGTATATGTTCGTACTCGTAGCGGTCGGCGAATAACGAATTGGGGTGCTGTGCAATAATTTTCTGCCGTCAGTCACGCGCTCACCGTCTATCTTGCGCCGCTTTCCCCCACTTGATATAACAAACGAAACACAGCAGTCAGTTCGGTGTCTTGACTTGACCATCCACCAAATCCAAACATGCAGAGCCCAAAAACCGACGTCTTTCCCCCCTCCCGACGTACTGCTTCCACAGATAGTGTATACCAGGTACATACCACACAGACACATACCAGGTATTCTACCCTGTATCCCTACAAAACCAAACACAGCAGCATCATACCCATCCTCTCCTCGCTCCCTAAAGGTATACGTACACACGTCCGACAGCAGATCATGATCTACAAATGGATTAGATATGTATCTACATAATATCCTACCCTGCCATCATGAGGTGTTACGTACGTACGCATGATCAGCACAGGAGTATAGATCCAATTTGGTAAACATGTCCTACAGTACGTAGATCATGCGGAGTGTACGGCTCCTCCCCGGCAATCATGCGCCAGATCATACGCATCAGGAATATATCTGCGCTGGAAGATCTACATGTAGATAGATCATCAGGTAGGAATCGATTATCTGATGTACCAGGGTACTGCTGTATATATTTAATAAGGATCAGGATTACATATTGATCTGCCCTCGGAAGGATCTAGATCATCAAGTACGAACCGATGACCTGTCCAAGCTGTATAACTCTGTACACAGATATACTTCGTATTTATATAAACACGTTTCCCTCCGTCTTTCTTGTTCATACCCACTACGTGGAGTGTCCATGCCGTTCGATTGTTGTAATGGGCCAGGGCGGCGACATGCTTTGTATATGAAGGTACCGCGGCTGTATCCCATGAGCTCGTTGCTACGTGAATGGGCCCCGCCGATGGGTCCGACATACGAGTACGTACTGTAGTACGAGTATGGTCGCGATGCCTTCCTTCTACAGGAGGACGTCACGTTGTTGTCGCGCTTTTTTCGGTTGAAATACATACTAATTTCTCGCATGCAATAGGATTACTCTTGGACGTACAAGCGCTTCGTCGTGCGAGTACGAAGTATTCATGCTTACCTGCAGGCAAATACATATCTCCGTACGTATCGTCCCTCGATACGGGCTTTGTCATTTCTAAACAGCACGAAATTCGATGGAGATTTTTTTTTGTAGGCCGCGAGCAATCAGCGAGTACATACGTACATGGCCCTATCCTGTTGTTCATACAATGCAAGGCTCGAGAGAGCAATGGCGAAATATAGTTAGCCGGCGGCTGGTTCTCACACGTAGCTACTACTGTACTGGACACCAGGTATAGGACAAGCAACGACATTTGCTTTTCTTTCGCTCGCCACTCTCCTCAATAATGTGCAACAGTCGCGTCTGCGTCGACCACTCATAAAATACCCCCGCAAAATAGAAAAACAAAGGGCAACCAACACAAAAAAGGAAACCTATGCAACCTAAGCCAAACTCACGCCTGTGTCTACTCCCGGCTTGGTCTCTACCAGGGGAATCTCCTTCACTTGCTGTCATTGCACTGAAAATAGCACACTAGGTACAAAAAAAAAGCCGAAACCAGACCGATCAATCGACACGTTTGACTCGCGTGGCATGGCGAAAAGAGACCCCCCCCCCCAAGGAAAAAAAAGGCAATATACTTCGAAGTATTGAACTGTCGGTGCCTTTTTCTCTTCCAGTCCCAGCAGGTGAACGAGGTGGAGGAGGTGATCAAGGAGCTCAAGACCAACCCGGGTTTTGCGGCGTACGTCATCATGAACAACGATGGTGAGCTAAAAACAGCGAAAGCTTAGTTTGAAGCCGTGTCTTTAGGCTTGGCCCAGCTTCATTTTTTTTTTTATAAATGGGTTGAATTATCCTCGGCTCCAGACCCTAAGCCTAGCCCCGAGGAGGAGGGGATGAGGAGAAGGAGGAAGAGGAGGAGGAAGAGGAGGAGAAAGAGGAGAAGAAGGAGGAGAAAGAGGAGGAGCGGGAGGGGGAGCAGGAGGGGGAGCAGGAGGAGCAGGGGCAGGAGGAGCGGAAAACAGCACGGCCTAGAAAAATCGGGTGGCAAGACTGGGGGATCGTGGCGGAGGAAAAAAACAGGGGCACACAGACGAGGAAATGCTAACAGATAGTCCGATTGTGGCAGGGGGAGATGGACAATGATGGAGGGAAAACACGAGAAACACAACCGAAGGAAATGAATAAAGTGGTGGAAAAGGATATTATATCTCAGGATGTGTGTTTTCGACTGGGTAGACGGGAATACTATTGTCCCATCGACTCGAGCGTTGATCCGGTTGCTGCCCAAGCTCCTTTCGGATCCCGATTCATTTCGCGCCGGTAGAGCTTACCACTGATTCGAGAGAATGGTTGCGCACACACTGGGAACGAGACAAAAGACTCGACGCTACGAGCCACTGGCTTGCGTATGATTGGCTTAGGGTAAGTGTTTCTTTTTGTTTTTCGTACGCAGAGTGTAGCAACCATTTTATCGAACAACTGGTGAGCTAACCTCTTCGGCGCACCGGATGCTTGCACCAGCGTCGAGTGTCAACCATTGTCCGCCCGTTCGTTCTACGTACGTACTGCGCCTCAAGTACATACCAAGGTATGCATCACACCAAGCTCGCAAAGACGAGTTTTTGAGGGAAACCTTGGATTTTTTCGTTTTTGCAGCTGAAGTGTTTCCTATTTTTCCAAATAATATCACCGCGCACGCAAAACAAAAATCCCCGCCAGGGATAGTGATCAAGTACGAGAGCATGGAGTACCGAGCGGCCGTGCACCATGCCGCTCTCGTCCTCGACCTGGCCAGCAAATCCAAAAAGTACATGCGAGAGCTATTCGAGCCACCGGATGTGAGATGAGGAGGCGGTCACGTCATATATGTGTGTGGCGTGTTTTGCACCGGACACATTGTCGTATCATGTCTGGTACGTGTTCATAGTACATTCTTCACAGAGTATCCTGAGAGTATTTGGTAGGAGTAATTGCGTGGGAAGCTTGTAGTGCACTTGGCAGTATTACGGGCAGTGCACTGGTCTCGATTTCCCTGGGGAGTCCCGTTGTTTTGCCCACTTGTTTTCCTTCCTCGGCCGCATTGCTCACGCCATTTCTTGTGGTTCCGTTGCTCGCTTGCTTCTTCCCTTCGACTGTCTCGCTGTGCGTGCTTGGTTGGTTTGCTCGCTTCTTGGGCTTGCTGGTGTTGTTTCGTTCGTTTGCCGTGCGTGCTTTGCATTGCCTTGCTTTTTTTTCGATTATAGCGTTTTGCTAGTGCTACTTTCTCTGACTGTGCTGCTCGCTTGCCCCCTTTGTTTTCCATCGCTTGCGCGCTAGGTTTCCCTGACTACGTTGCTTGCTCGCTTCTTTCCTTCGCTTCGTTTGCTCTAACATGCGTTGCTTGCGTATCCGACCTATCTCTGTGGCTTCCTCCCTCAGAACGACGTTGAGTCGCTGCGGTTGCGCACGGGGGAGCACGAGATGATCATCGCCTTGCACGACAGCTTCACGCTCGTAGTAGTACAACAGGTGAGCGTACCAACCGCCGTTTCAGAGCCAACGGTCATTTCAGAGTCAACGCCCATTTCAGAGCCAGCAATCGTTTTGAATCCAACGGCCATTTAAAATTTAACGCGCCGTTTCAGAACCGACTTGTCATTTTAGGTACAACGGCCATTTCAGAGCCCACGGTCTTTTCAGAGCCGACGATCATTCTAGAGTCAAAGGTCATTTTAGAATCAACGGTTGGTTGAGAAAAAACCCGGTAATTTTAGAGTCATTCTACGGACGGGGGGTTCGCTCTTGGGCCCATATAAATCATGGCTGACGGGGGCTTCTCGAGCGAAGAACCACCCAACATATCTGCAAAATCCCATTCGTCTTTTTTTACTGTTGTACCTGGTCCCGGTATTCACTGGATACTGGTATTCGTTAGATACCTAGCCCATGGGATCAGCCATCGGCTTGCGGGCAATTTTTCCTCCCGAAGTCGTTTATTTTCAGGATTTTTCACGGGAGTCGGGTCGGGTCGGGTCGGGTCGGGTCGGGTCGGGTCGGGTCGGGTCGGGTCGGGTCGGGTCGGGTCGGGTCGGGTCGGGTCGGGTCGGGTCGGGTCGGGTCGGGTCGGGTCGGGTCGGGTCGGGTCGGGTCGGGTCGGGTCGGGTCGGGTCGGGTCGGGTCGGGTCGGGTCGGGTCGGGTCGGGTCGGGTCGGGTCGGGTCGGGTCGGGTCGGGTCGGGTCGGGTCGGGTCGGGTCGGGTCGGGTCGGGTCGGGTCTGGTCGGGTCGGGTCGGGTCGGGCCGGGTCGGTGGAGTCGGGTCGGATCGGGTCAGGAGGTTTTCAAACTCTCATAGGTCAGGTTGGGTCGCCCGGACCCTACCCGAACCGACCCAACCTGACCCTCAAGGTTCGACCCGACCCGATAACCGTCTTGTTGTTCTTGTTGGGGTGAGGTGGGGTGTAGAGCTCTCCTCGCGTGGGGGCACGTGTCCTACGGCGGACCCGCCAGCGTCCGTGGATGGAGAGAGTTGGTGGAGGGGGCGGGGGCGGGGGTGTTGTGTTGTTTCTGCGTTCTTCAATAGAACTTGAACCGGACATCTTTGTAGCAAGTACCAAAAATGGAACAGTCAGCTCACGACCCGTTTGTGGCCCACCATCCCCTCTTCCTCCCCCCCACCCGCCTCCACGGCTCCCACCAAAACATCTGTCAGATATTTTCCTGTGTGCATTCAAATCGTGGCGAGAATTTTGTCATTTGCTGGGATGAACAAGGGTGGGGATTGGGGTTTGTGCGCTATGTAAGTTTTGGGGGGTCCGTTGTCTGAAAGTGTATTTCCCCCCCGAACCAAAAAATAGCGAAAACCCGATCGCTATAGTAAGAGATAGACGGTGGCCACAAAAGGCAAAACTGGAAGGGAATACGGTAGGCACATTATTTTTATGTATAATATATTTATATAATATATATATATATATATATATTGTGGAAAAAACGTCATGAGCGCCCAAACGTTGGATGTGTCTCTACTAGGAGTGGAAGCGGTGCTCCGTCTCGAAATGGATGCTTGATCAATGGTCAGATGGCTACAGCAGTGAAGGAAGAAATAAACAAGTACGACCTACACCAGAAAAAACGAATTCATTAATTCGACACTGTCATCCATATGCAAGGAAATAAATGCGAAAAAGATGTCGAAGTCTGCATCACTCGCGTTTGTTTTAGTAGGATTACGCGCACCCTTCACGCTAGCTAGCTCTCACCCTTCACGCCAATCACCGAACACCTCGCGGGGCTAGGTGCAAATCAATGCTTCCCTTCCTGGCCGGTCAAAACCCTTTAACGGGCGCCTTCCCGGCATTGTAGGGGATGCGAGGGCCTATGGCCATACGCCTACGGCTATGCATGGCAATGAGCACACACACACACACACCTTCTCCCCTCACTCCTTCCACTCTCGCCCCCATCCCTCCCCTCTCACCCCCCTATACATTATATAGGTTGGGCTGGTGTCGGTTGGCAACGACATGGTAAAACATGCCGCTCACTACTTGAGCTACACAACCAGGGTAGCGTTTGTTTTCTCCTTGTGGCGATCGGTCACAGCTGGTGGTCGAGTTATAGATAATTTGTGCGCGGGGTGAAAAGCCTTCCTCCACATCAGGGGGGATGATCCTATCACGTAGTGTGTACATGGTGAGGCACTCAAGAAGCAGTTACAAGGGCAGTCACACAATGCTCCCATTGCTGTCTCTGGAAGTGGCCACACCGGAAATTCAATCAACTCATTGCAGCTGCCATCCATATTATGCACGTCCGCCTCACAAGCGGTTCCTAGTAGGATGCAGATCACCCTTCATGCCACTCGTCAAACACCTCACGGCGCCTTCGCGCTTGGTGCAAGCAAGCAGTGTCTGCCTGGCCGGTGAAAACCCGACGCGCTCCGTCCCGGCATTGCAGGGATGCGAGGGTCTATGGTCATACGACTACGGCCATGCTTGATATCGAGTACCCCCCCCCCCCCCCCCGCGCGCTCCGTCCCGGCATTGCAGGGATGCGAGGGTCTATGGTCATACGACTACGGCCATGCTTGATATCGAGTACCCCCCCCCGCCCCCGCGCGCGCTCCTGCCCACCCGTCACCCACACCCCTCACCCGCCCCCCCTCTCGCCGATAGTCATACGACTACGGTCATGCATGCATGACACGAGCACACCCCACGTCACCCTCCTCCCCCTCACCCCCCCCCTCCGCTTGCCCTCCCTCTGCGTTGCTCCCATTGACAGGACCCCAACTCAAAGAAGAAAGAGGAGGAAGAGGAGGAGGGAGTCGAGGGGGAAGAAGAAAAGAAAGATTGATCGTTACGGCAGGAAAATAAAAAAGGACGCCGTGTTTTTTTTTTTTTTTTTTTTTAACCTATTCTTCTATCCGTACTGTTCGAGCACATCTTTTATTATACCTGGTGTCATGTTATAGGGACATGCACTTTATTTTTGTGAAGAACATGTGCGCGTTTTTTTTTTTTTTTTTTTTTTTTTTGCATTATTATCGGTCGGTCGAACCGCGGCAGTTGTCCTGTTTCTGCCTCGTCAGCGACTTCACCCCTTGACAGACTACAGCACCTTTGCCTTGACATGCCTCCACTGACGCCAAACTACTGGGGTGTATAGTGTTGTTGTTGTTGTTGTTGTTGTTGTTCTCACATTAACTCTCTGACGAAGGAGTCCGTGGTCACACAAAGGTGCTGGAGCCCTAGGAAGATCCGAAAAACAAAAAGTGTGGAACACCTCGGCTCTACGCATGCATCCTTGACAGCGCACATACATGTTGCGCGGCTTGACATGTCTCCTGGCGTATTTTGCTCGTCAGCGACGTGGGATGTAAATAAATATTGTCAGACTGTCACGGAGGAACAGAGCAATCAGGACCGAAAATAAACTCGATATAAATAATAGAATGTAAGGAAGTACAGGTTTTTGTGTATAGGGTGGGTCCTGCACACTATGGTCTCCCCTTAGAACACGATACGATACACCACATCTCTCGATAGGATCAGCGCACAGAAGCACACACAGGTTACAAAAAAAATACAGCGTGTACGGAGAACGTCCTGTAGACGGAGCAGGGCCGCCACGCGGTGCTATCGTGTGTTCGTGAGCACGGCAACTCGTTCGTGCGACGATGGACCTTCGATCACCATATAGTAGTAGCCGACCGACGGCCAACCCGCTTGGCATAGGGAAAAAGACCAGTGAACACACATGACGGCCTCGAAAGGTATCATGTGGGTCCGTTTTCTCGGGGGCGGAAGGTTGCCGGCGTAGTCCTATACGCTCTCCGTCGAAACATGTGTGTATGTGTTTTTCTTTGTCTGTTTTGTGCCATTAAACTGAGATCGATAGTGTTAGTCGTCTATTTTCTGCACACCACATACATACATGTTTTTTTTTTGTAAAATAAGACGTCTGACCGGCGCCCGCCCCGAACTACCAGCGTCGGAGTTAGCGCTGTCTCTGACCCCAGCGTGGGGCGGAGCCCCTGACGAGGGTGCGCGACCCGTTCAGGTGTCATGACGCAGTCGTTGTGGGTTCGCCGATCGATGTCGAACCCGAAAAAGGGCCTGTTGCTTGGGCGCCATCCGAGAGGAAGTGGGATTGTTTGTCGTCTGTTTTTCACACACGAGCGGCCTAACTTTTTTTCTTCATCAGACGCCCGACTTGCGTCTACCACTCGTCACCGGCCGTCGTGTGAACACTGTGATCCTGGGGCGGGCGGGGTCTCCTGACGAGCGCGTCTTGTTTATATTGTGTGACACAGTAGTAGTTCATCCGCCGATCGATCGATGCCGAAGTGTCGGAATCTCGCTGTTTCATAAAAATTGTCCCTAGAACAGGGGTTTCACAACAGTCTCGCGGGCTTCACCCACGCAATTACTGCGTGTGATGGTGAGCTGTCCCTAGTGAAAAAAAAACACCACTCACAGCGTAATCGCAAGCAACGCTTTCACATGCGGCGGGATTCCGAGCATTAGAAAATACCGAGATTTTTCCTGGGTGCACGAAAAAGAATGCACTAAAAAAATATCTCGACAATATTTTTCAAGGAGCATCTTGATAAGGTTTGCCAAGGATCATCTATATTTGTTTTTTCAAGGAACACCTTGAAAATGCTTTGCGACAAATAAATAACATCGGGATTTTAAAGCCGCGGTAGACTACCGAAGCGTGAAAATCTTGAGAAAGTGATATTGTGTGGGTTCTCGCTTATACTCACGTTTGATTGCCTGACCACAAATAAGCTCTCTCGTACGAACACGCCACCAGATGGGAGCGGGTGAAAACACACCTGGTCGACCATGAAAGTAAGTACAATACTGCATGCACTCTGACCCGCCGAAGTTGTCGTGCCACGATAATTTCAATTTCACCACAGCATTGCCATACGAGTATCGAATGTTTAAATTAATGTCGTAGGCGGTCTGGGTCAGGCTTTACGAACTGGGTATCAACAAAGAAAAAACTCTGAGGAAGAAGCCAGGGGTCTCCCTCTCCCCCTGCCCCCCTGGTCATCTCTCTCTCTATCCATAAACTTCGTATACGGTGCGGTCAAACACATTGCGGGTTAATGAATAGATCTTCTCCGGCGGAACAATTTACTTTGCGATAGTATCAGAGGGAGGGGGGGGCGGGGGTCAATGGCTTTATCATATTGCCCCCACCGCAGTGGTGGCTGCCATGCAGGGGGGTCGCCGCACCACACATCGCATAGATCGAGCTCCGAGCAAGGCTGGTTATCATACAGTGGCGGGTGGCGGCGGGAGCGGGGGGGGGGGGGGGGAGGGGGCACACTCATTTGTTGCTCGCCTAATAGGGCGGGGAGGGGGGGGGGCGAGGCAGGGTTACGAGCGGTGAGTACCTCGCAATCAGGCAGGTATGGGACATGTAGGTCGTGAACCTGCTATGTTGCTACTTCTTTGTTTGCCTTTCATGCCACATAATATATATATATATATATATATACCAGGTATATATATGCCTCGACTCTGGATAAGGCCAAAACGGGCCTTAAGAAACCGGCAGAAATTAATTGGTGTGGCGGTGTGCGGAGTAATTAGTGCCGGTTGGTTGCCGCTGTATATATAGTGCCGGTGTTGTTGGCTGGTGCCTATCTACCGGCACTAATAAAAGGGACACCGGCACTACTACGGTAGTACCGCAACTGCATGCGTCCGGGGGAGGCACCCGCATCTTCACCGCAGCAGAGTTTACTGCTGCTGTAGTTTGTTCACTCGCAAGCGTGGCTCTGTACCTACCTGACAGGTTCACTAAAAAAAACGGAACTTTAGGTTCCTTTTAGGATCGCAGTACCGTTTTGGGGACGAACCGGTCGGATTCCAAGTAGTTTGTCCCCAACACGGGACTGCGGTCCTATCAGCGTTAAGTAAAAGCTCATTCTTACTATCGGAGAGCGTTTTTTCCATAATTTCTAAAGTTTGGAAATAATTGGAGACATGTATCAATATACGGAGGCGTTCTGTCACTATTCGTGAAATTCTCCAGGAGCAAAAAAATCATATTCGTTAAATTTCACACATTTGGAAAAAAAAAACCAGGAAAATATGGAAGATTAAAAAATTGCGCGAAAAAAACGTCGAAAAATTGGGAAAAAAGCTCTCCGACAAGAACGACCCATTTTTTACTCCTGAAAAGACCGACTTACTGCACAGTAGTAGATTATCTACGACACACCACCAGGTAGATCTCAAGCTGGGCCGCTATGAGACGTTGTTGCGCAGGACTTAATATAAGTCCGTACATGCCCAACGCAGGCAATAAATACGGAGTATGACTTTTGCAGTAGATAATATACGCGAGCAGATCATACGGCTCCCCACCACACCCGACAACATGAAACGCTATCGTGGCAGACCTCGCACTTCTACAGATAGGTGAGGAACGTACCTGCCCTTTTGAAAAATCTATTAGTAGATAGCTCATGTGAAGTAGATATCGACGATCTATCGATGACGGGGGACCATAGTAAATAGGACCAAATATTGTTAGTAAAAATAGCGAAATATGAAGGTTTTGTGTGTAACCTAGGTCCCTATTTAATACGCCCCCCCGTAGTATCTAGCTGTCTCGAGGTGTGGGACTTTATTCACATTTTGTTGGCACAAGCGTATTAACGAGCCATTTTGCGAAGGTGGCGGTGCATGTTGCGGGACCTAATAAAAGCACGACATAGCACCACCAGGTCAATACAGAGTACTATTAATAGTAGCAGTAGTAGTAGTAGTAGTAGTAGTAGTAGTAGTAGTAGTAGTAGTAGTAATAGTAGTAGTAGTAGTAGTAGTAGTAGTAGTAAACCATGATCAGGACGTATTCTCGCATTCTCATACATAGCCCGAACACGCCGGATTAATGACGATGACTTCGAAAATGGTTGATTCCATGCCGACAGAAGAGATGTTCGACGTCTCTCTGTGGATGCAAATCGCAACAACAGGCAGAAGAAGCAAAAACACTTATAGGCCACTTCTTTTGCAGTCGGACTTGCAGTCAGTTGGACATGGGGCTATCGGCAACGTCCGCACGAGCTCTTGCCTCGAAAATGTGCGAAACTGTTGTTTCTCACCTCAGAATGAGTTGGACTTTCCTCCAAGACCTATCTAAAGCTGTTCCCCGCTGCCCCAGGTACCCAGTTGCAGGAAATCACCTCCCGTACTTTTCCGGTCCAACTGGGTCAATTACGATTACAATCCCCGATTGGATCGGAAATAACGTTTTCTTTCCGATCCGATCCCTGATCGTTATCGTGTTTGACCCAGTTGGATCGGAAAAGTACCGAAGGTGATTTCCTGCAACTGGGCACCTGGAGAAGCGGGAAACAGCTCTAGATAGGTCTTGGAGAAGAGTCCAATAACTCGTTCTGAGGCGAGAAACAGCAGTTTCGAACATGTTCGCGCCAAAAGCTCGTGCGAACGTGCCGATAGCACCATTTCCAACTGACAGCAAATCCGACTGCATAAGAAGTGGCCTAACGTGCTTATATCACCATTTCCAACTGACTGCAAATCCGACTGCATCGATCAGAAGCGGCCTTGGGAGTGAGTGCTCCTCCGTCTACCCATCCGTGTCACAAAAACAAAAAAATCAGCGCGAGAATAGCAGCAGACGTACACGAGCGAACAGCCCTCCCCGACGACACTGCTTCTTGTTGGCGTGGATAGGCTAGAGTCTAGGTAGCTTGGTGTACAGCCCTTTTATACCGCAGCATGGTTAGTGCTTACGCAAAGTCGCACAAACGCCCCGGCCGGATTATGGAGTGACTGGTACTCGAGGGAACAGACAGCGGTGACCCAAACAGAACGCCTTCGAAGTTGTAAGTATATTTATTGACAGGACGACCCGCGCAAAAACGAGCGAACAACGCCATACCATACCAAACCAAAGCAGCAGCACCGAAAACAAATCTTAGCAAGAAAAAAAAGATCACCCTGACCTCCCCCCCTCCCCCCCACCGCTCGGCGGCGGAATCGCAGAAAACCGCAAAAACCCAAATCGCGAAAAGGTTCCACCCTGTAGGGTATAAAAAAAAGGCTGAAAGGTACTTATACTGGGTATTTTGTACAAAAAAACATACCATACCGATCTACCCTTTCTTGTGCTTTTGCCATTCGGTCTCTTTTGGGGCCGAAACACAGAGCGGCCGTGCTAATAATACCAGCTGCTGCTGCTGCTGTTGATACTGCTGCTACTGCTGCCGCTGTTGATATGCTGGTGGTATTGTTACTGCTGCTGCTACTGCTGTTGCTACCGCTGCTGCTACTGCTACTGCTGTTTGCTACTGCCGCTGCTACTGCGGATGTTGAAGCTGCTGCCACCGCTATTATTACGGCTGCTGCTGATCTGTTTTATTTTACCCTTGGGCGCCAAGGTAAGGTCAAGACAGGCCTATCAAGTCAGGGCTGTCAGGCCACACCCGTCAGGTCAAAAATCTAAAACCTGTCACGCCTCACGCAAAAATCGGGCCGCAGACCAATCAGGCCGAACGCCAAACCAAAGCCATAGACTTACATATCTATCAGCATAATGAGGCCTTCTACTTGTGATCCCATCAGGCCATATTGTAGTCCCACCCTGAATTATTTTAGTCCCCCCATCACAGACAGCCTCAGGTCCGTCAGACGTTATTTTAGTTACATCAGGTCTTAACATTTAGACCTCGCGACTCACATTTAGCCGTACATAGCGGTCCCTCTGTAGTGCCGGTATAGATGCGCCGACCAACAATACCGGCACTTTACGTAGCGACAACGAACCGGCACTACTTACTCCGCACACCGCCACACCGGTTAATAACCCCGTCTGTGCCAAGCGGTTGTTCCACAGGCACCATATCGGGCAACCGGCACGATAGAGGGATCACTACATACTCTTTAGACTCTTTTTAAGACCGCAGTCTCATTTTTGGGGACAATACCACTCAAATTTGAAGGAGTTTTGTCCCCAGCATGGGGCTGCGGTCCTAAAAAGAGGCCGTTTTCGCATCCTTAGGTTTTAGGCCTGGTCGGAGATACCGGTGACTTCCTCGCCCTCGCTTCCCCCGCACCACGCCCCCTTCATCGCCAGGCCGTTCTCGATCGCCTTCCTGTTGCGCCGCCCGGTGGCGCAGACATGGCTCCCGCCGGCAGCAATCTGTTGACGCAAACAAAAAACAAATACAAGGAGGAGGGGGGGGAGGCGTACTCATTTGTTGCTTGTCTTAGTCATTTGACCATTGAACACGCATCCCTTTCGAGGGGGGGGGGGAAGCGCCGTATATACGTTCGGGGACATATCATATATATGATGTTATAGAACTACATACTTAGATCACAACCCCTGAGCGTGCTCGGTTGGTGCATCCCTGGCCTCTCAGAGCTCCCACTTCCAAACCGCCTCCTTTCATTACTTGCCGGACCTTTCCAGCAGTTCTTTGTTTTCTCGGCCATTTCTTCCTTTTTTCTTCTTTCGTTTCGTGTGCGTGCGTGTTCTCCGAGCACGGCATCGCGGGAGGACCCGGCACCGTCGCGGGTGCCAGCGGGTGCTGGCGGATAGAGGGGGGGTTGCAAGGAGCGCGGTCGCCGCTTTCGTGCCTAGGCGTCGCGTGTGCCTCGAGACACGAGGGACGCATGAACGGGCTTTGTCTGGCTTCGATTTATGATTGTTGATAGAGTATGTACGAGTTTATAAAGGTCGTTCGGGAGGGCAAGATAATATTCAAGCGGCGCTTATTTTTGCGGCCACGCTGAAGTTGAAAGAGGGAGCTGGGCAGTTTGAATACCAACGTTATCGAGCTGGCGAATGACGGCCACGGTGAGCACCTGGCTTCACGCGGGGCGGGCGACGGGGCTGATTGTGGCAGAGAGTGATAAGAGCTTTACCCGGACCGAATCGGTAGCGAGGTGGTCGCGAGAGGGGCGGGCGGCGTACGAGGCTGAGAGAGAATGCGTTTTTTTCTTTTCTTCTTTTCGACCGGGTGTAAGGTGTTCCAATCAGGCAGAAAAATATTACACGAGAGGGGACTGGGATTTTTTTTCCTTTCCGAGTTTTCGGTTTCATTTTCATTGTTTTTGCTGCTGTGCCGTGCTTTCGCTTTCTTCGTACATACAGTACAGACATAGAGCATATCGAGAGAAAGAAATAAGTACAGACAGTAGTACCCTACCTGGGGTGTATGTACGTATGTACGACATCCGCGACGCGAAGCGTATAATATGTGGCATCCAAGCTGATGTCGGAGCTGTTTTTTCCTGAAGCATGGCGGCGGGACTCTTGGCATTATCAAGTCGCCGGTTTGCAATTACGATCCTTGAAAACACTAAACTCAATCGTGGACCTCTGTTCGCTTCGCATAATTTGATGTACGTTTTTCCTTCCTGAGCGAGCGTAGCGGGCGGCGTAGGCCGCCCGCGGAGCGAAGCGCCTTGTATATCCTACTATAACGGGGGACCATAGTTAACAGGACCAAATATTGTTAGTAAAAATTGATGAATATATAGGTTTTTATGTATACCATAGGTCCTATTAACTATGTTCCCCCGTAATAATAATAATAGTCAGCCCTCAACCCTTACCGAACTGCTTGTTTGGTGTTTTTTTTGTTTTTTTTTTGCTCATCCCATTCATTATCTTCGCACATCGTCTTCTCTCTCCTTCCAACTCGTAACTCATATCCGGGGTCACATAGCAGGCTCTTCTACCCCCTCCCCGCTACGTACTTGGTGTGCAGAAACCTATTAATAGTACGGGGGACCATGGTTAATACCCTGGTAGGGACCTATGATATAGACAAAAGCCTACCAGGTATATATTTACCTATTTTTACTATTACGGGGGACCATAGTTAATAGGACCAAATGTTGTTAGTAAAAATGATTAAATATATAGGTGTTTATGTATACCATAGGTCCTACCAGGTATTAACTATGGTCCTCCGTAAATAGATCTAACCCTCAAGTTCAAGTGTTTTGGCCCTAACGACGGGAGCGCAGGCCACCAACCCGTTTAGAACTGCAGTCCCGTTTTGGGGACAAACCTGTCAAATTCCAAGTAACTTGTCCCTAATTGTCCCCGAAACGAGACTGCAGTCCTAAAAAGGGGGGTAAACGAGTTGAATACTGCTGTACATAGCGTATGAAACATGTATGTACAACGTACAATATCCTGGCAGGCCCATGAATACGGCTGCAGGGCATGTGGCTGGGTGAAACAAGCTATTAATAGTGCGGTAATAAAACGGTGACTTTTGAGCTATTAATAGTACGGTAATAAAACGGTGACTTTTGAGCTATCAATAGTCACGTTGAAACGAGCTATTAATGGAACGGTAATAAAACGGTGACTTTTGAGCTATTAATAGTCACGTTGAAACAAGCTATTAATGGCACAGTAATAAAACGGTGACTTTTGAGCTATTAATAGTCACGCTGAAACAAGCTATTACTATTACGGGGGGCCATAGTTAACAGGACCTATGGTATACATAAAAACCTGTATGTTTACCAATTTTTACAAACAATATTTGGTCCTGTTAACTATGGCCCCCCGTAATAGTACGGTAATACAACGGCGACTTTTGAGCTCTAAATAGTCACGTTGTGTATATATATGAAACGGGGGGTGGGTTTGTTTCCTTGCCTTTTTTTTCACGTGACGATCAAGATTGAGCAACACGCGACACTTTATATACCAACATTATACTCGTATTATGAAAAAAAACGTTGACTGCTGTACAGTTGGTGCACGACACCCACTCCATGCATACCAAGGGCTCCGAAATTGACTGGAAAAACACCCGAGAAATCTCGCGAGGTGCCTTGTACTCGTACTTTCTTGCGCTTTTCAGCCAGGGCAACGCGAGATCTGTAGAGCTTCCACCCTATCAGGAATGCAGCCCTGTTTAGGGGGGAAAACCACTCAAATTTCGAGTGGCTTGTTCTCAAAACGGGACTGACTGCGGTCCTACAAGGGTCAAGAGTCGGTGCGACTCGAGTCATCGCGGAGGCCCATAGTAACGAAGGCACATACTGGTAGTAAACAGGCCAAAAATAAGCCCTAAAACAACTATTAATACATTTATTTACCGCGTGAATCGAAGCTGTGCAAAAATTGCGGTTGATGGCAGCCTTCCCATCGATACTACCGTTGTGTCTCCATAGATACATTGGGCAGCCTCTCCCCCCCCCCCGCTTTGGGCCCCCGTAAACCAGGGGCCACCGTGATAATCGGATTAATAGTTTCAAGCCGTTTCCTGGAGGTGCCGACGATCCGACTTGGTTGGGTTTGCATGCCTGTAGGAAGGATTGTTGAATGCGGGCTACATTCTTATTTTTTGGGCGTGGCCCCCGCGGCAGGTATGGGCTTACTGCAGCAGTAGGCTCGCTGACTCGAGTTGGCGAGTCGCGGGCCATCAGCTGGCTTCGCCGGCCGAATTGTCGACGATTACGGTTAGTTGATTGGCTAACGGAAACCTCCTACCGATTTGCGTCGCCACCCGAGTTGTCGACGCCTGAAGTTGGCTAGTTGGCTAACGGAACCTGCTACGGACTGATTACGGATCGTGAGATAAGATCCTGGCGACTCGCGGGTCTGGCTATCTGTGATGTGGAAACACAACAGCCTGACTGTAAATACTTTGATATGATGCAAAAAAGGAAAAATCTATTATTACGGGGGACCATAGTTAATAGGACCCCAACTATTGTTGGTAAAAATGGTTAAATATATACCAGGTAGGTTTTTATGTACCAGGTATACCATAGGTCCTATTAACTATGGTCCCCCGTAATAGTCGTAACCTCCTGAACCAAAGACCAAACATCCTCCTCCCCATTCTACCCACCTCACGGCGCTTCGCGCCTGGTGCAAGCAATGCCTGCCTGGTCGGTGAAAACCCGACACGCCCCGTCCCGGCATTGTAGGGATGCGAGGGTCTATGGTCATACCACTACGACCATGCATGGGATCGCGTACATCTCTCCTATCGAATACCCCCCCCCCCCCCCCCCCCCCGTCCCCCCCTACCTTTTGTTACCACTCTGGCCGTAAGTATAATAACCATTTAGACTCTGATATGAAAACCAAACGGGGTTTACATTGCCGGCAATGTCATTCAATATCATTTCCACACCGTATCCTTCCAGGTACATGTTCACCGATTGTAAAGAATCGGTCGAAATCCTAGCCATACCGAGTATCATGTTAAATCGACTTGTACGGGGGACCATATCAAAATCGGACCTACGTACGGTACACACAAATACCTCATATATTTCGCTACTTTTATAAACAATATGTGTGTCCTGCTTACTATAGTCCCCCGTAATAGCACCCACCGATAGAGTCTTGATGCTGCGGAAGCCCGAGGGAGGTTCCGTGGGAATGAGCGCAGCTCCGGGCCCGAAAGTGATGAGTTCCTTCGATTCCTTGACCAGGCCGTACGTGTAACTCCCCCCGGCCTCCAGCATCGTAAACTGCGTGGAAGCGTACTCCTACGTGTTTTTGTGTGATGTGTTTGCGGTAGGTGTTATCGGCGGGGGGAAGGGGGACAAGGCGGCGGTGGGGGAGAGAGGGGAGGGGGGCGGAGGGAGAGGAAAACGGAAGGGGGGGGGGGAGGGAGTTAAGTTCGTAGCGGGACGCAATCGTACTAGTGTCAAGGCCACCTGATACATGCCGTCAGCCGACCTGACCCCCGATATAACGGGTCCTCCCACTGCTCCTCATAAGGCCAACCACCTCTGCACGAGTATATAATATAATAGAACTACATACTTAGATCACAACCCCTGAGCGTGCTCGGTTGTGCAGGTGCATCCCTGGCCTCTCAGAGCTCCCACTTCCAAACCGCCTCCTTTCATTACTTGCCGGACCTTTCCAGCAGTTCTTTGTTTTCTCGGCCATTTCTTCCTTTTTTCTTCTTTCGTTTCGTGTGCGTGCGTGTTCTCCGAGCACGGCATCGCGGGAGGACCCGGCACCGTCGCGGGTGTCACCAGGTGCTGGCGGATAGAGGGGGGATTGCAAGGAGCCCGGTCGCCGCTTTCGTGCCTAGGCGTCGCGTGTGCCTCGAGACACGAGGGATGCATGAACGGGCTTTGTCTGGCTTCGATTTATGATTGTTGATAGAGTATGCACGAGCTTATAAATGTCGTTCGGGAGGGCAAGATAATATTCAAGCGGTGCTTATTTTTGCGACCAAGCTGAAGTTGAAAGAGGGAGGTGTGCAGTTTGAACACCAACGTTATCGAGCTGGCGAACGACGGGCACGGTGAGCACCGGGCTTCACGCGGGGCGGGCGACGGGGCTGATTGTGGCAGAGAGTGATAAAAGCTTTACCCGGACCGAATCGGTAGCGAGGTGGTCGCGAGAGGGGCGGGCGGCGTACGAGGCTGAGAGAGAAGCTCTTATGTGCGATTTTTTTATTTTCTTCTTTTCAACCGGGTGTAAGGTGTTCCAATCAGGCAGAAAAATATTACACGAGAGGGGACTGGGATTTTTTTTCCTTTCCGAGTTTTCGGTTTCATTTTCATTGTTTTTGCTGCTGTGCCGTGCTGTGCTTTCGCTTTCTTCGTACATACAGTACAGACATAGAGCATATCGAAAGAAGAAAATAAGTACAGACAGTAGTACCCTACCTGGGGTGTATGTACGTACGTACGACATCCGCGACGCGAAGCGTATATGTGGCATCCAAGCTGACATCGGAGCTGTTTTTTCCTGAAGCATGGCGGCGGGACTCTTGGCATTATCAAGTCGCCGGTTTGCAATTACGATCCTTGAAAACACTAAACTCAATCGTGGGCCTCTGTTCGCTTCGCATAATTTGATGTACTTTTTTCCTTCCTGAGCGAGCGTAGCGGGCGGCGTACGCCGCCCGCGGAGCGAAGCTCCTTGTATATACATATACAATATATATATATATATATATCGATTAGGGTTGTCAGGACGTGGATGAATGTATGGCCCAGTCTTTCGCCCGCACAATCTGCTTGTGTGTGTGTGTGTTTTTTTTTTTCCACCCCCCTCGATGGCTCGCTTTGTTTTTACACGTAGCCTGTTTTTCCTTGTTATACCACGGGCCAGGTAGGCATCACGGAAACAAACGAGCTTCGAGTATTGCGGGAGCATCTCGTCGTCGTGATCACCGACCGCTCCGTCATCATCATCATCATCATCATCATCATCATCAGCATCATCATCGTCGTCATCATCATTATCATCATTCTCATCATCATCATCATCATCATTCTCATAATCGTCGTCGTCATCATCATCATCATCATCATCGCCGCAACGACAACACCGAAAACCAACCTTCACTACCACCACCACCACCACCACCATAAACAAAAGCCTTCTGCGACGACAAAAACCAAGAACAGCAACCTACTACCTGTGACGGACAATAATCAAGATTGGCAACCTACAGCAACGACAACGACAACGCTGGCGCACCTCCGGGAGCATGGCCTGTTCCCCGTCGCCCACGCAGTAGCCGGTGTGGTCCAGCAGCACTCCGCAAGTGTGAGCGCCTGGACGAGGAGGCGGCGCAATTTTCAGGCGATCAGCAAGCAGAGAGAGAGTAAACACGCCATCCATCTTGTAAAAAAAATGGCCCAGACGTTTCGTGCCAGCGGGGTGTGTGTGTAACGTGTTATCTTGCGTCATATACGAGTACGGGTAATGCATCGTCATATACGGGTAATGAGTGTAAGAGCCGTTGGGATATTTATTACGGAGCATCCACACGATCCTCATATCTTTCGTAAAGCTGGCGTCCCCGGTGGCTAGGTAGGTGGTCCGCGTGCCTAGATTATGATCAATTTCGTGGGTTCAAGTCTCACCGAGTGCATAGTCGTACGGGCTTTTTCTTGTATAAAAAAAAATGATAAGCGGAAAGCGCGAGAGCGTGAGTTAACTACATTCGATAAAAATCGACGAGCAGTGGAAAAGTTGAACCCTACGCGCGACAAAAAATAAATGCACGTACCGGGGGGGAGAAGGGTAGACACCTGTGACCACGGCTTATCCAGAAGTTTGCGTAGGGTAAAACCTCCTACGAGTTGGGCTTGAAACTAAAAGTGATGATTAAAAAAAAAGAAAAAGTGGTTGCTAATGTATGGGCCGTTTGAGTACAAAGGTGGATATCCAAACGGCCACTTGCCTTTCCGTACGGAGCGGCTGCTACTGTAACGGCCGTTCGGGTATGAATTCATTTATGTTTGTATCTGTTTGAATTTCCGAACAATCCTTACTCCTTACATTCCCGTACAGAGTGGTTGTTAATGCAACGGGCCGTTCGGGTACGAATTCATGTGTGAATCTTCACATTTATTCGAAAATATGCAAACGGCCTTTATACTTCCGTACATGACGGTTGCTGATATAAGGGCCCTTTCAGTAGACTAAAAGTATCCAAGCGGCTGATATCAGGGCCCTTTCAGTATGAAAAAAAATATCCAAACGGCCCTTACATTTTCGTCACAAAGTGGTTGCTAATATAAGGACGGCTTGGATACCCACTATGAATGCCCAAACGGTCACTACGTTTCCGTACAGAGTGGCTGCTAATGTAGGGGCCGTTCGGGTATGAAATAATGCATACATGTATTTGAAAATATCCAAACGGTCCTTAAATTTCCGTGCATAATGGTTGCTGCACACAATGGTTGCTGCTATTAATATAACAAGGCCCCTTCCAGTATGAATAAGAATACCCCAACGGTCCTTACATTTCTGTCGTAAGAGTGGGTACCAACACAAGGACGGCTTGGATACCCTACTACCGATATGAATATCCAAACGGTCATCACAATTTCCGCAACAAAGCGGTTGCTACATCTATAAGGGCCGCTTGGGCGCGAAAACAAACATCCAAACGGTCCTCACATTCCCCGCACAGCAAAGGTCAACACTCAGAGGTGGCTCTTGCCCACTCACCTCCGGCGGAGATGTGTCGGTGCTGCATGCCGGCGTACACCCCGAGGTTGCGGCGGTTGTTCTCCTCGCTACCCCAGCAGTGCACCCTGCGCCGGCCACAACAGAAATCGCCGTACCTCAACAATCACAGCGAGGGCCATACATACGAAGCAGGTTTCTTCTACCTGCGAGGTTACCCCTTCAGGAGCGCTGTCCCGTTTCGAGGACAAACCACTCGAATTGTAAGTAGTTTGTCCCCAAAACGTGACTGCGGTCCTAAAAAAGAGTTCACGCATGCTGTACACGGTAGTGGGGGTGGGGTGGGTGGGGGTCCACCTACGTACTGCTGTTTTTCGGGGCTCCTCGGTGAAAAATCTTTACTACTTCTCTGGACGAAAATAGAAGGGACGCTTGGTCTTGGGGTTGATGTCTAAACCGCCCTTATATTTACAGACACCCAGAGTGGTATACCTCTCACCCAAACACTTCCAGCCCTTTCAGTGCCGCACTGCACATGAAATAAAATAAAATGAGAAAAAAAATAAACATACGTGTCAGTCTAATTCCAAGTAAAATCTGTGAAAAGGGGGCGCAGTTCTATAAGAAAGGGGGGGTCAAATTTTTTTCAGAAAAAAACAAGGAAAGTGCAAAACCCGACGGCCTATAAATAAACAGGTGTCGATTCATACAACAACAAGAACACGTAAAAAAACGATGTTCGTTCCAACGAAAAATCGGGTTCGTACTGCTGCTGTCATAGCCCCTTTACAACCGCAGTCCCGTTTGGGGGACAAACCAGCCAAATTCTAAGTAGTTTGTCCCCAAAACGGGACTGCGGTCCTAAAAGGGTTAATAAAGCGCCTCAATTACACGTATGAGGTACCAGGTATGTATTCAACCGTTTGATTTTAGCACTTGAACTTACACTGCTGCTGCTGCTACTGTACACAGACGTATCATACGCACGGAAACCTAAAGGCAATTATTAATAAAAAATCCCACACTATTTTTTTTGTCCTCACCGCGGGAGTAGTATTACGGGGGATCATAGTTAATAGGACCAAATATTGTTAGTAAAAATGGTTAAATGTTTAGGTTTTTATGTTTGCCATAGGTCCTATTAACTATGGTCCCCCGTAATCCATACCTGGTAGGATATTAATTAACTATGGTACCCCGTAATATAGTTGCAGGCGAAAAAGTTTTTTTCGACAAAACAAAAAAAAATGCGACCCCTCTGGGCAGGAACATAAGTACCGTTGGATCTTCATGTTGACGTACAAACGTTCCTTATATTATATTTCCGCCCGGCGTGCTCTAAGGACATAACACTATGTACGTAAATATTAAGGAAATTTTGTAGATTGACATTCGATGCAAAACGTCCTTATATTGAGGGACAGGGTGATGTGCCCTATCGTAGCGTCAGCTGGCTGACTCAAACGACTGTAAGTGACGGAGGGGTTTCGCTTGTTTTTTTTGCATATTTCCGAGTGGTGATTCGACGTTGGAAACCTCATGCAGCATGAATATATGTAGTGTGTCTCGTATAAACCCGGGCATAGAGAGGAAACTATCAATAGTAAACTTTGGATCCGACGAAATCCCCCATCTCACAGCTGACGTTTTTTTTTTCCCCCCACGTTTTTTTTGTTTTGTGTTTTACACATGAAGAGCTCACATGCGGTCGTTGTCGATCCCGCAGCTGTGCTGACCACCCGCGCTCATCTCCCTCCAGTGGGCCCCCTCTTCCAGGTCAGGAATGTCGAGCTGGCCGGCGTCCTGGGGGGCATCGTCCTCAAACGAGGCGACGCAGTACGCCTTCACGTTAACTCGCCGCTCCTCCCCTTCGTAGTAAAGCCCGCACACATGGAAACCCCCACCCGAGATGGAGAAGTGGTTCTGAAAGAGGTGAGAAGGGATTTCCGAAAGAGACAAGCAGAAAAAACAGGGAGATAAGAACCCGTTCTACGATAGAGCTAGCACATTTCCACTATTTTGTTTCTGAAAGACGGGGTTCCTTGAGAACCCAAATCGTCGGAATGTCAATCTTGATCTCGGAAAAAAACGTTTTGTAGCCTTGGGCCATGGGATTATTCGCCGCGATGCATTTTGGTTTTTGCTGAAGTCAGTTTTCGGGTGAGGTATGGAGCTCCTTACGCGAGAAGCCTCAGAAAAATTAGGGGGAACCTCTATCGTAGAACGCCTCTAAGGAGAGAGCAGGAAGGGAGGGGGGTGGGGAGAGAGGGGGGGTGGTTACTCGTGTCCTCTATGGCCGTGGCCGTACGACCATAGGCCCTCGCATCCCCACCCCGAACACGACAAACAAGACTGGGAAGTGGTCGCACGGTATGGTATGGTATGGTATGGTAATGGTATGGCACGGTGTGTTCCCAAAAACGACCAACGCGAAGCACCAGCAGAAAAAAAAATGCAAGGCCAGAGAAAAAATAGGGCACAGGAGTGTCGTCTCCCAATTAAAGCAAATTAGCTGATAAAGTTATTTTGACTCAGCCCTTTATAATTCTAATACCAGCAGTACTTGTAGCGCAGTGGGGGGTGGGGGGGGGGGGGGGGTGTACTATTTCTTCCATCTCATCTATTTCTTTGACCCACTTTTCCAGGTCCTTTGTCCATTCATCAACCCAGATCTGGGATCACGTATACAGCAGGCGTTTCTCTCTACCCCCGGCCAGACACGGTGGGAGCCTACGTACAATTTTCGTCGCGAGAAGAAATCGGCGTTTTCTTCCCACGCCGACCCGCGTCAACCCATCCGTACACACGCCATATACTAATCCGTCAAATGGTTCGAATTCATGCAGGCCGTCGACGACACGGAGTAGTAGTCTCGAGCTTGAACCACTAGTGGTGGCACGCCGGGCCCGATCGGCATGAGTTTAAGAAACTATTGATGGTGTCTTGGGGAGCTCAGCTACCAGTGGAGAAGCAGCGCCGGCATCGATAAAAAAAAAACATTTGCTTTTTTGCAGGAGACGGAAGAAAAATATCATGCCATTTTTTTTTATTTTTTTATTTTTTGTGAAAAGCGCTACGGCGGCCCTCGAGCACTGGTAACCCATTTAGGACCTCAGTCCAGTTTTGGGGACAAATTACTTGGAATGTGAGTGGTTTGTCCCCAAAACGGGACTGCGGTTCTAGAAAAGGGGTTTTAAATAAGGCGCAGAGCTCCCACAAAAACCGTCGCGCATTTTGCCGCACCATGACAGCATACCTTACTTTACCGTACCAAAATCAACACCTCACCATGTCTGTCATACCACGCCGATCGCGGGACAAGACCAAAAGCGTTGCTTCGTCCATCAAGCGGCCCTTAAGCACGGTCGGAGAAGGCTCACCCACCTCCGAGAAAACAATCGGACACTCTACCATATCATATCAGACTACACCATACACCACATGATACCATAGATAGAGCACCAAACCATTCCCTACCACCCAGGGATGAGACTAGGAGCCGATCCACCCGAAATCGCAGCCGATTAACCCTGTCAATCGGATATATAAGCGGAATCGGAATCGGCAAATCGAGACGACGGACGAGTTTTTACTTGCAAAACATCGATAAAACATCGTCTCGATTTGTACGATCAAGTTAGGGTTCACCCACACATTTTATCTATCGTCGAACGAAGGATTCAAAGCAAGGATCCACTCACACGCCGGATTCGCCGATATATCGGATATATCGTCTGCAGCGCCGAGAACCGATGTTTCTGAAATATCGGTTAAAACAGCCGATTCACAAGTCCGTCCTAACTGACCCCACATACACCATTCGCGGGGCGAACCAAACAGCGGTGAGAAAAATTACGTTACCTCGTCCATCAACTGGCCCTCTAGAGCGGACAGAGACGGCATTTCTCCGAGATTCCCATTTCCCCAGCACTCGACCCTTCCCGTCGCTTCCAGGACACCGCAAGAAAATCTGGCAACACGGCGAATCGGGGGGGGGGGGGGGGGGGGGGGGCGGGAGGGGGAGAGGAGGGTAAAAGAGTACGTCGTAGGTAGGTTAAGTGCGGAGATATTTGGCGCACGGCAGTGTTACGAAGGGAAAGGTAATGGAGTAGGCGTTTGTGTCTGTGTGTTGTTCCTAACGACCCAAGGAGAAAAAAACACGATTCGAGACTTCCTGGTATGACAAAATATCACGCAAAATCCGTGACAATTTCAGCTCTTGACGAAAAAAAGCTGAAGAACGTCACGTTTCGTGATATTTCCAAATTGTAAAAACTCCCGACATTTCAAATCCAACGATTCTTACGGGTGGAGGAGCCAACTTTCGCGACTGGGGCACGGCCAGGCCGGGCTGGGCTAACCGCGGCTGGCCCGGCCCGCGATGTTTTCAAAATCACGGGCCGAGGCCTCAGCCAACTCGCGAGATTCCAATCTCACCCCCCTCCCGTCCGCCGAGCCCGGTCCGCGAGGTTCCCAGTCTCACAGGCCGTCTGCCCGGCCTGTACTGTGAGATTATCAGATCACTTTCGCTTCTTCTTTTGATCCCCCCTAATACCGTACAGGAGTTGCCGGGCGTTGGGCGGGACGGGACACCGCTGGCTCGTGCGTTTAGGAGGAAGTACCGGTACATACTCGTAGCTCGTCGGATCTCGCGGCCCCTCGTCCTCGAGCCGAAGCAATCAGCAAGATTGATTGATCGAGAATAGAGGAGCCGAATGGTCTGCTCTCTGCTCTCTGGGGCATCTGGAGAGGGCCGATATTGTTTTACTGATGTACCAAGCAAGTGGCACGCAGCCCTGCCGCAGCCCCTGCCCGACATCAAAACCATACCGAGTGCTCACGGTCATCCGTACGCACGCGAGCCTGCATGCCTTAAAGAGAATTGCGCATAACTATAAGCGTCTTGTTTGGTGCGCCAGAGCGATGAGTGCGTGAGTACCTCCCGCAGCAGCTCTCGGTCGATAGAGTCGTACGCTTTCTCAGATCGATGAAGCACGCGTACAACGGGATTTTCCAGGGATCTTTATGGTTATTAGTCCGTGCACGGTGCGTTTTTTTCAAATCGAAAATCTTACGGTCCGGTTCGGTGTGGTTTTGGAAAATCGGAAGTCTTGACGGTACGGTGCGGTTCGGTTTTGTGATATATCCTACGGTGCGGTTCTGTGCGATTTTCGAAAATCGGAAATCCTACGGTGCATTCGGTGCGGTTTTCAGATATTATGAATCCTACGGTGCGGTTCGGTTTTGTGATAATTCCTACGGTGCGGTTCGGTGCTGTTTCCAAAAAACGGATCTCCTATGGTGCAGTTCGGTGCGGTTTTAGAAAATGGGAAATCTTACGGTGCGGTTCGGTTTTGTGATATATCATACGGTCCGGTTCGGTTCGGTTCGGTTCCCCGTTGAATCGGTTTCTACGGTGCGGTTCCAATCCCCGTAGGGAAAACCGTACGACACACGTTTTTCTCTACGGTGCACCGTATGAAAAAACCGTACAAAACCGCGGTTTCGTTTGGTTTCGGACGCTTTTTCTCCGGGCACTAACGCACTACCGAAACCGCTACAGGCAAACGCTGCTGCGAGCAAGAGGGCCACCTCAAGCAAGCGCTGCTGCAAGCGCTGTTGAAGGCGCTGCTACGAGCGCGCGCACCCTTGCCGCCACGCTCCTGTGATCTTCGCCGCTCCGACCCCTTTTCGGGCAGAGAGAACAACGGAGAGAAAAGGAGGGCCGATTTTCTCGTTGTGGCGGCGTTGCTTGCACAGCGAGTGCCGAGGAGCGCAGGTTAGATCGCACGTCTGCCTGTTTGGTGCTGGCTGTTGCTTAGTGCTTGACGACTTCTGTTCTGCTCGTGGGGTGCCGCCAAAGTGCTGCCGCTGCTGGAAGTGTAATTTTTTCCAACACAAGAACCCAATATTTAGCAATAATTTTTCGTCTCCGATTATGCGCACGCCGGTAGGCTCTCGATTTCGACTATCTTTCCGACGGAAATCCTTGATACACAAAAATACTATGCGCAGACACACTAGCGTTTCTGATGGAAATGTTCAGTTTTTGCAGATATTCTATTTTTTTTTAATTCATATTTTCATATTTCCTGTTTTCTTATTTTCCGGCAGATGTACTCCCGGAGACTCGGAGTATATTATATAACAGAAATACAGAAATATAAACTATTCAACTTTTTTCTTGTTTTTTCAACCACGACACTATTAATATTCAAATTATGGAAGTACCATAAGATCAACCAAGCCAACGGGAACACTTTTGACACGAAGCCGTGCAAAAACCATCATACAGCCGGGGGAACCGTGACCCTATTGCACCGTTCCGCGGCCAATGGAACGGCGGTTTTCCTACGGTTCAAGTTAACCGCACCGTTGAAAAACCGATCAAACGGTTTTTGGCACCGTATCTTGACGCACACGGTGCGGTGCGGTTTCGAGGCATTCCTATGGTGCGGTTCGGTGCGATTTTAAGAAATGAGGAATCTTACAGTGCGGTTCGGTGCGGTTTTCAGATATTGTGAATCCTACGACGCGTTTCGGTGCTGCTATATATCCTACGGTGCGGTTCGGTGCGGTTTTAAATATTGTAAAATGCTACGGTGCGTTTCGGTGCGGTTTTCAGATGTCGGGAACCCTACGTACGGTGCGGTTCGGTTATATTTGAAACCCTACGGTGCGGTTCGGTGCGGTTTTCCTATTTCATGAAACCTACGGTGCTGTGCGGTGCGATTTTCAAGAGGCAAACATCCAACGGTTCAGTGCGGTGCGGTTAACCGCACCGAACCGATAGGAAAAACCGCACCGTGAAGAACCCTGGGATTTTCCTCCGTCGTCCGAGCTTTCGCAACCGACGCACAACGGACAGCATGCCGATCGTTCATCGTGCGGAACTGAAGCCGCACTACTGTTCCCCACGACTAATCCCTCGGTCTCGCAGTAGTTGTTGAGGCGGGACGCGGCGATTTTCAACAACACTTTACCTGCGTGGTTAACCCTTTTAGGGCTGGAGTCTCGTTTTGGGGACAGTTGAGCGCAAATTACTTGGAATTTGAGTGGCTTGTCCCCAAAACGGGACTGGAGTTCTAGAGGGGTTAACAAGCGAAATCCCTCTGTGGTTGTTGGAACCAGTTCGGTCTTTTTTTTTTCCTGAAGGACCTTGATCGCATATTTTCATTGCTGGGGGACTTCTCCGGTTACCCAAAACGTTGACAAGGACGTTGCGAAGGCACTGGACGAATGCGGGGTGGTCGATTTTTAAGAGTTCGGCCTGGAGGGCACCTGACCCAGCAGCTTTTCAATTTGTCCGTCATCTCGTCCATGGATGGTTCATCTCTGAGCTCTGAGCGACAAGCAGTTTAGGCGGTCGCGGTGGCAAGAGGTCGATGATCGTGGGATCGTGTTTCAGCGATTTCGCGTCCAAGATTTTGTGGCAGAAGCCCAACCATCGTTCATGAATGCGCACCTCATCCCGCAACAGCGTGCCATCCTCGTCCCTTATGATTGAACTGCTCGCTTCTCGCTTTAGTCACTTCTGTACGGTTATGCGTCCTATAGAAAAGCCTCGACAGCCCCTAGAACTCCTCCCATTGGCTCTGTCTAGCTCATTATTTTGTCTATTTATTTACTTTCAATCATCACTTTTACTTTCCAGCCCAACTCGTATTGCGGGGGTCCATAGTTAACAGGACCTATGGTATACACAAAAACCTGTACATTTAACCATTTTTACTAACAATATTTGGTCCTGTTAAATATGGCCCCCCGTAATAGGAGGTTTTACCCTCAGCGATCTTATGGACAAGCCTTGGTCACAGGACCTGGTGGCGTCCCTTCTCCCCCCCGGTACGTGCTTTTATTTTTTGTCGCGCATAGGGTTCAGCATTCCCATTGCTCGTCGATTTTCATCGAATATAGCTAACTCACGCCCTCGCGCTGTCCGCTCATCATTTTTTTATGCAAGAAAAAGTGCCCACGAGCACGCACTCGGTGAGACTCGAACCCACGGAATCGATCTTGATAGGCACGCGGGCCACCTACCAAGCCAACGGGGGCGCCGGCTACTATTACCGGGGACCATAGTAAATAGGACCAAATATTGTTAGTAAAAATAGCAAAATATATAGTTTTTTGTCAGTACGGTAGGTCCTATTTAATATGGTCCCCCGTAATACTATTAACCCCTTTAGAACCGCAGTCCCGGTTTTGGGGACAAACCAGTCAAATTCCAAGTATGTTGCCCCCCAAAACGGGACTGCGGTCCTAAACGGGTTAAATATGATTGAATACGTACGTACATATTTTTTTGATCGTCTCTTTCCAGCTTTTGGCTCGTAGCAGGGGGTGTCACCCTCAGCGATCTGCTGGACAATGGACAAGCCGTGCGGTCACAGGCGTCGTCCCGTATTCCCGCCCGACACCTGCCTTCCTTTTTATCGCGCATATATAGGGTTCATTCAACCTCCCGGTTGCTCGCCGATTTTCATCCAAAAAGACAGCCACGAAAGTAAACTCACTCACGCTCTCGCCCTTTCCGCAATAATCATTTTTCAGCGCGAGAAAAAGTCCCTATGATACGAACGAGTACGTACCATCTGGTATACACGAGTGCACTCTCGGGGAGACTCGAACCTACCAGGTACGAAAATTGATCTTTACTACAGTAATACTGCTGTAATACTCGTGGTAGGCACGCGGACCACTTACCAAAAGCGAAGCCATCGGGCATCGAGGACGCGTACGAGTATGTTTGAGATTTTGGGACCCCTCCACAGCTGTTGAAGTTTCAGGGAATTGCAGGAATAAGAAGGCTCATTCTTATTGGAGAGCGTTTTTTCCAAATTTTCCAAAGTTTGGAAATAATTGGAGATATGTATCGACATACGGAGGCGTTCTGTCACTATTCGTGAAATTCTCCAGAAGCAAAAATATCAAGTTCGTTAACATTCCAATATTTGGAAAAAAAAAAAGAAAAGGAAAATATGGAAGATTGAAAAATTGCGCGAAAAAAATGTCGAAAACTTGGAAAAAAAGCTCTCCGATAAGAATGACCCTAATCTCCTGTACACCAAGTATGTACCGTACGTACGCTTTCCTTCTTGTTGGAGTGTGTGGGGTTTTTGGTGGCTTTCGGGCAGATGTACGACTTGTTGTTTAACCCTTTTAGAACCGCAGTCCCGTTTTGGGGACAAAGCACTCAAACTTCAAGCAGTTTGTCCCCCAAAACGGGACTGCGGTTCTAAAAGGGTTGAATTCTACCGGTGGTGATGTTTTTTTGGCGCGGTTTTCGCGGAAGGGTGCATAGGGTTCTTAACCCTTTTAGAACCGCAGTCCCGTTCTGGGGACAAACCAGTCAAATTTCAAGTAGTTTTGTCCCCAAACGGGACTGCGGTTTTAAAAGGTTTTTTTTTCACTCCTCACTTTCTTGAGCGTTATTTTACCTGGTATAATGCGATTTTTCGATTTTTTCTCAACCGAACCACTATTGTATTGTTTATCGATAATTTTACGGTCTTCGATCTGTCTTGGGGTGAAAACAAAGCTTGCGGTAAACGCTTCCCGTATGGCACCATGATGAGCTATCAAGGTCAAATGGTCACTTGTCAACGTTTTGAGCAAGCTTCCAATGCGTAGCGGACCTCTGCAGGACTATTATGTATCCAGATACTCAGCTGTGCACGTACGCATGATGACATGATGGCATGCTGACTGCTTGCACACAGCTTGCAAAGACGGGAGTTTCGACGGGATTTTAAGAGTTGTGAGAGAAGAAAAAACTCCGTACTATACGATACCTCCCCTGTACCTGGTACCTGGTATGTACCAGGTAAGCGCACTGCTGCTGTACAGCTGCGGTGTGGGCAGGCTGTGAAAGACAGCAGCAGCACGCCGACGACAACGCGGAAGACCTGTCTACGACGCGCGCAGCAGCCGTCTGTAGCGAGACAGAGATCGAGCGAGACGAGTAGTGTGTTTGACCTGAGAGAGCACCCGAACCTTGCAGGGCTGGGCATGCTGTTCTTGGGGTCTCTGGTCACTGGTCACCGCACCACGAGTAAAATACTTTCGGGAAGACTTTTGGACCTACTGACTCTACCTGGTACTACTGTTGCTGTACCGGTACGTAGATATCATGATATACCGAGCAACAGCAATCACAACAACAAACCAGGAGCGTTCTGCCCGCTGTAGGGCTAGCTGGCGGCGGTCACCACATGCATGCATGCACATAGTACGCGTATATGTGTTGTGCTCTCCTGGTCTCTCTCGAGTTTGTGCTGTAGCCGAGAAGCTCGATGGATCCCTTCGGCGCGGAAGCCAGCACCCCGACCCACCACCCCCCCACGTGCAGCGAATATGTTGTGTCGGTAACGGAATCTGTGAGAATCAAACAGACACCTACATCTATGAACGGGAATCTACGTAAATCTTGCTCGACTCACAATAGACCTGCTGTGACGGACGAGTAGTAGGTGGGAAGGTTGTCCGCCGAAACCCCCGCCACGAGAGCTGTCAGCGCAGCGAACCTCAGCATGGCCATCTTGGTCTTCTTTCGATGGGATGTAGGGAAGAGAGGGTTGCTTCGGGCCTTTGCTGTGACGTGGTGTGTGGCGTGGTGCGTTGGGATGTGGTGGTCGTGGTGTGGGACAGGGTGGGGTGTGTCGGTGTTGTCTTGGGGGGGTTTTTGGTCGGATATAAATCCAAATGGTTGTTCCGTTGGTTTAGTTTTTTATGATCCTTTTAGTACCGCAGTCCCGTTTTGGGGACAAATTACTCAGAATTTCAGCAGTTCGCACCGAAAACGGGACTGCAGTCCTAAAAGGTTGAATTTGTGATTTCGGTTTGTTGCCGTACTTTCACCTTTTTTTTATAAAATAATTATGAAATACGTCAGCCGCGAAGTTCGACTGATTACATCTTATAGTTGATACTCAACTTTGGAAGCTGCGTAATATGTCTCGTCTATATCCCATTTTTACTGAATTTCCAAAATTTATCTTTCTGAAAACTCATCAGACAGAAAAAACTCGACGAATGAATAAACCAGATCCCATCCCACGAGGAGGGTCGATGGCCCGGCAGAGAATGAAAAAAAGGCTGGAAAGAAAAAAAGCAAAAAGGGCGGAGAATTTCTCCGTTAATTTTTTTCAGTATGATTCGTTGCTTTTTTTCCGGCTTTTTTTAGCACTCTGTCTCTGGACTCTGGACGGAAAAAGAAGGATCATTCAACCTGAATTATGATGTCCAAAATCTCGTTGTATATATGTAACCGTAACGTCTGTATATATATATATAGGCTGGAAATTATTGTGCCTCGATACGAGAGTACCCCTAAACATTACCTGGTATTATACAGAGCGGTTATAACAAAATATACCGAAATCCGATCATTCATGAAATAAATATTATTTCGGCTGATTGATTGATGATGTCGATGTGCCGTCGCCAGTCAGGGGTGTAAGTATTTTGTGGTGTCGTAGAGTTACTATACTATTTTTACAGCTTTTTTTAATGCAATGTGCGCGAGAAGAGTATACACTTTTTGCTTATATACGCCACACGACACTCCTTCCATATTAAGAGTCCTTACTATTTTTACAGCTTTTTTTACAGCATGTGCGAGAGAAGAGTACACTTTACTTACCAGGTACGCCACACGACGGCTCCTTCCATAATAAGCTGCAAGAAAGAGGAAAAGAGAGAGGGATACAACAAAAATCACGTAGGATCAAAGCGCAAACAAAAACAAAAAAAAGAAGACACAAAGAAAAAGGAAGAAGACCACGTTCCAACCATCAGCTGCACCACAGAGTTGTTGTGGTGGCACGAGTAGCATAGATATAGGCATGCATGTGTTCCACTTCCTGGTCGGCCTGGTACCTTGCTATATATACCCTGTCTGCCATCTCCTTCCTACTTTCGTCCACCGCAGATTCCCTCTACTACTCCTCCTCCAGTTTTCTGCCCCCCCTCCCCCCATTCATTATCTTGTGGGCATCACCCACGACGACGACGGCGGAGGATGCGCTGTTGTGTGCCTCATCTTCGTGCCACCTCGCCATGAACCGCTCTGCTGCTTCGAGGACCCGCCGCTACCCTTTCCTCCCCGCCTTTTTTGCTGCATGCAGTGGACCACAGCGCGGTCTGAACTCCAAACACCAAGGGGGCAAGTTCCGCTGACCCGTCGGTGGATCGGAACTCCCCAACTTTAAGGTTTTCGACTATGTATCCACGCCAAAAGTCCGCCAGGTCTTGGGTTCCCCACCAGCCATGCATCTCTACCTTACCCCGAACATGACCCGACCAAGTCTGGGTATAATCGCTCCTTCCTTTGCCGTGTCACGACCCCCGTAAAGAAGAGCCGCCGTTTACGGATGTGGTCGTTTTGATGCTCTCGCAACGTGTCATCTTGAAGGCCTATAGATAGGCTTCGCGTACGAGAGCGTGGTGGTGTGGCCACAGTAGTATAGTACGAAGTCGGCGCTGGAAGCCAAAATGACTCGCGAAAAAGGACATACTTCTTCTTGTTGGTGGTGGTGAGCCTTTCGAAGCCTGGCGAAGTGTTCCGCTCTGAGGGGGTCCACGTCACACACACCCGTGCAGCAGGGTCTCTCACCTCGCCCTTCAGCATTAATTCGGACTTGCACTAAAAGGGGGGCGGTCGTCCTATCATACAACCCCAGGCCGAACCGTTTGAGGCATGCCCGCATGAGACGGATCCGTCGGTCGATTTCGAGCGAGAGGTCGTCAGCGTTTTCGTGGATAATGCTGCCTATTGTTAATAGTAGGTATAAAATGGCCGTCTGTTTATACCTCTGTGGCCTGCTGCTTCGATGACGAAGAGCGGTGGTGCGAGGGTTGTCTGGTCTTGTGTTCGTTGAAGCATTGTCTCGGTCTTCTCTTCGGATGCCGTGATGAGGCCTGTGTGCTGCTTCGAACACGGTCACAATGGCTGCCATCATTTTCGCGAGCCCTTCAGCCGACTTCGAGAATTAATTCCTGCGTCATCGGCGTACAACATTTTGCTTCATCCTGGTATTCCTTATCTTCGCACATCTTCTTCTCTCTCTCCTTCCAACTCGTAACTCAGATCCGGGGTCACATATATATAGCAGGCTCTTCTACCCCCTTCCCGCTACGGTACGTGCCTTCATTTTTATCGCGAGAAGATTTCAGCCTTTTCTTCCCTCGTCGACTCGCATCGATTTGTGCCTACCCACGCTGCAAGGCGCTCTCAACAATTGAATCCTTTTTCAACATGTATGTGCCCAAACGGCTCCTGCTCCTCTGCTCCGACTACTACTACTACTACTTACTCCACCAGCACCACTAAGGACCAAATATTGTTACTAGGAATGGGTCAATATATAACGCCTCTACACAGCGAGGCTACGAAGCCTCTGGAGAGTAAACGTACCCCGCACAGATAGACGACCGATTCCCATGGTTCACGATCTACTGCAGATACTTCGAGGCAGATCTATTCCCGATCATCGAGGTGTTCCACGATAGAGGTTCACCCTATTTGTTCTGAGGCCCCTCACCTAAGGAGCTACATACCTCACCTGAAAACGACTTCGGTTAAAAAAACAAGGTGGGTCTCCCTTTGTGAATAATCCCATGGCCCAACCATAGAAAAAATGCCATTTTTCTAAACAGGATTGGCATTCCGACAATTTTGGGTTTAGGAACCCGGCCGTCCAGGGAACATTCTGGCGGAAACGTGCTCTCTCTATCGTAGCACTAGTCTATCGTATGTATGATCTAGGGTTCATGCTGTGCTCGGCGGGACACGAACAATCTGTTACTCGGGCTGGATCTGTGCTGTGTTCGCAGACCCTGCAAACATTTCTCACAGCGGAAAGGTGAGGAACTACTACCGTAAATCATCTACCTGTAGATATCTCAGATAGATCATCGTCTATCTTCCCGAGGTGCGGAGGAAAATGGTCAAGAAAAAAGAGCAGAAATATAGAAACCCGGGTCCGTAAGGGAGCGGAGAAAGATCAAACGCCGAAAGCCACCGCCATATCCTCTCCGAGCACCGGGGGGGGGGATGAACGGACGAATGCTAGAGAGGCGTTTTACGATAGAGGTTCACCCTAATTTTTCTGAGGCTCCCCACTTAAGGAGCTCCATACCTCACCCGAAAACTGACTTGAGCAAAAAATCAAGTTGCATCCCGATGAATAATCTCATGGCCCAAGTATACACAAACGCCATTTTTTTAAACAAGATTGGCATTCCGACGATTTTGGGTTGAGGAATCCCGTCATCCAAAAAAACGTTTTAGCGGAAATGCGCTACCTCTATCGTAGAGCGCGTCTATAGTAAGGTGAAAAATCAAGCTATCAGACCCCTCCTAGGTATACCGCCCCATCCCCGGCGAGCGAGGGGGCGGGATGAAGACGTGCCGTCGAAATCAATAGAGCAGGAAGGGAACAAGCTCTGTCGTGTGCCTCTGAACGGCTCGATTGCCCAGAGTGCCCTCGGTTCTGAGCAGGGGAGGGGGGGGGGGGGGCGGGAGGGATGTTCTCGATATCATGCGTGGCCGTAGTCGTATGACCATAGACCCACGGGGGGGGGGGCGGGGTGAGTTCGGTAGGAAGAGAAAAACAAACAGCATGAAAACCCGGCCACGTGCCGCAGAATGAGCGGCCACCATACTCTAGGTGCCCCCGGTTTTGAGCGGGGGGGGGAGGGGGGGTCGGCAGGGTGAAAACATTAGGGCAGAAAACAAAAAGAACAAACTCCGAACCCGTGCCTCATAAGCCCCTAAAAACGTTAAACCTCGAAACAAACCAGAAAATATTTTACCAAACTTATCGAGCGCAGTGGTGGCGTGAATTTAGCTGGTCACGTCTCACTCTGCGTCTCGAGACTCATGTTCTGTGTCGTTAGATCTTCCCAGTACAGACGCTCTACCTCAACGTGTTGATTTCAGGACACCAAAAAAAAAAAAACCGCAACGGTTCCTGTGGGAGTACACCGTACGAGCGTGCTGGAGGGAGAACGGGTCCCGGGTCATCGGACGAAAAAAAACGGACTGAAGAAATAATAGATAGATGCATCCATCGGTAGTCGTATAGTCGTACTTGCCGAATCCCCCTAAAACGAGCATGGTCGCCCTTGCGTCAAAAGTGAGCACCGTTCGGGTTAACACACTATTACGATAGTGGTGCAGCGGTGAAATCACACTCCACACTCGCGGGGTGCAGCGAATAAGCCACTCCGCTCGCGAGGCGCAGCCGTCACCGGGCGTCATAAAATGCTCGCCGTCGGCAACCCCGAGGAAAGTTCGCGTCGTGCAACGAGCATCTGTGCGCACCCGACGGCACAGACACCGGGGCGGTTGGTTTGGCGGTGGCGCTGTATCGGAGTGCTGGGCCGAACGTAGAGGAGCATATACCTATAAAAATACGCTGGCGAGAGAGCGCTGGAGGTCCGCTTTATCCCCCTTTTCTAAGTATGTCGCGAGGGAGTCCAGTCCTACATGCTTCTCTTACATCGCGGCGAGCCTCTCTAAGTACGAACAATCTCGAGTATCTCTATGTATACACAAAAACACACACAACTTTGTATTACGGGGAACCATAGTAAATAGGACCTAATATTGTAAGTAAAAATAGCGAAATACGTAGGTTTTTGTCTGTGCCGTAGGTCCTATTTACTATGGTCCCCCGTAATAGTTGTTGTTGTAGGTTGATTCCTCCTCATATCTTCGGATTGTAGAGTGGGAGTTGCTGGCGCGCCACCCTGGGGCCTTTCGGCCCTGAGCGTCTCGGCGTGTAAGCGGGCGAGCACGACGCCGACGCCCGCTCTGGTGGGCGCCGAAGTGTACGGGGAAGGGTAAAAGGACGACCGTGGTTACTGCTGGGGGTAGCTTGGTGGTCGAGTGAGGTGAGTAGGTAGCGGTGATGGTTTTACCAGAATTGCAATCACTATTGCTATTCTTGCCATCGGACTGAGTGTAGCATGGACTTCAACGGCGATCGCTCGTACAGGCACTAACAAGAAAGAAGAGAACGGCGGGAGCAAAACTAGCCGAAATATATGCTCAAAAGTCTATCACTCTCTTTCTGCTCTGTACCTACTTCCGGCTTGAGCTCTACCGAACTCCAGTTTTTGCTGTCCTTGCTCCTGTTTCATGTTCTGAATCTCGACCCGCATCCAAGCTCCACCCCGACGCCATCGATGTGCGCCGGTCATCCCCCCCCTCCCCTGCCCCTGCTTGCTTCCTAGCGGTCCCTAAGCTAGAGCTTGAAGCACGACACCCTTCTCGAAATAGCGACCTGTGTAGTTACCGAGATGATTTGGAGGAGGCATTTCTTCACAACCTTGCTTGCCACCGATCCTCCACCCCTCCCCCCCACGACGCTAGCTGCTAATTGGTCCATGAAGTCGCTGCCTTCTACCCCGCCGCACCCAAAAGCTTTCCACCGCTAAAAGTGGCATTTGTTGTCAATTTTTGCAGAAGAATTGAAAACCGAGTGGGCTTGCCCCCAAGAACTGCAACCATTTTGTTCTGACGTACTATCCTTGGAACCACCGCGTGCGGGACAATCGTTTCCAGCAGTAAAAGGGCTAAACACAATCTTCATTCATGTTGCTGTATTGGATGGATGTTGGCGCGTTATAATAATGCCTATGGCGGCTATCATGTTCCCGTGTTATTGAGTGCTGCGTGCAGAGTACACACACACATACAGAACATCTGCAATCTCCAGTCCGAAGAAACATGTACAGCAGTAGTAGTACAAGTATAACGATGCTATACTGTCACTCATCTGCGTAGAGCTCCGCGGATGGGAGTCAAGAAGGAGATTGGGTGCGGCGGGTTATTGTTCATGATGCCGCACAGACCGCGGGCAATTTTTTTCTCACTTTCTCCCCGCCCGGCGTGATTTTATGTCACCACGAAGGAGAAGTTTTCGTCTCCTGAGCAAACCTCTTATAGGTCATGAGCATCCCATCATGATCCTGCCTGTTCCCCCGAGCGGGAGACGGGAATACATTGAACGGAGGCGCCCGCATGTGGTTTCGTCTTGAGTAGGACATAGGATGTTGCTCTGCCGCTCTACCGCCGCTGCTGCTTGATCTATTATTATTTTGCTTGCCATCCGACAATGTGTAGTGTTGCTCTAATCAACGACTAACAGAAAGTGAAGAACTCTTCTACAGAACAAAAAGCGCGGCAGTATCCTACGACAAACCAGAACTGATGTGACGCTCATGAAGACTACTACTACAACGAACATCCCTCCATCTCGTCCACCAAAAAACGACCACTCCCATCCTTAGACATGTCATAATTATCATTCTTGCCTCGTCTTGTTGTCATCCCACCAGCATGTACAGCACACGAGCTGCATCACATAAGCGCCCCGAAAGAAGGAAATCACACGGGGAAGGAACACAAATAATCCTATCTGTGCACAGAGTCTGTATGCACCCTGTGGTACCTCTTTCCGGCTTAAACTCTATACATTATTCTGTCCTTCTACTCTGTTTTTTGTGTGTCCAAAACAACGCGGAAATGCCTGTTGTTGCTGTGCAGCAGCCTATAGTACTTAACTTAAAGTAAACCGTAGTGATCACATTATTCATTCGCCCTTTCGGGACTGCAGTCCCGTTTTGGGGACAAGCTAGTTGGAATTTGAGTGTTTTTTTCCCGGAAACGGGACTGCTGCTCAGCTGCTAGCAGTACAAAAAGGGTCGCTATATATCATCATCACCATCATCGTGTCCGTGGTTGTACAAGGGACAGGCTTCGAAAACTGTGAAGGAGTTGCCTACTGAGCTATAGGGGTATAAACGATCCGTACTAAGAGTACGCAGCTTGCAAAGCTGAGCATTAACTATTTAATCAGTCGAACTCACAGCTGACGTATTTCATACCAGGTAATTTTTTAAAAACACACACAACTATTATTATAGCTGCAGTGATGCTTTAAAAAAAATACAACCACAGAAGAAGAAGAAAAGCGGCACCCGTATCTTTTCGGGATCCAAAGATATATACCAGGTGTACCACTTCGACCGTGAATAATATTATCATCCCCGTTCGTTCATATCATATTGTATTTGAATATCCATATTTCCGGCCAGAATCGATACATACATATACCCGCATCTTATAACTAGTATCCGCTGAATTGTGCAACCAAACCAGCCGATGATCCTCGACTCACTCACTCATCATACGAGTATATAGCCTGTAGTAGTGTTGTACAATAGTGACAGGTAGGTGTGTGCGGGTTCTCTAAATATACCGCGGTACCAAGCAGTAGTTACTGTTACAGTAGTAATAGTAGTAGTAGTAGTAGTAGTAGTAGTAGTAGTAATAGTAGTAGTAGTAGTAGTAGTAGTAGTAGTAGTAGTAGTAGTAGTAGTATACTGTAGTCGATACCCCGGTAGACGAACGGGGTGAACCGACTCATCGTGCGTCGCTGTAACAGAAAAAAACTGTATCACACTCTATATGTACAACAACACAACAAATACGAGCTCTCACCACTGGCTGACTGACGATATCGACATTATTATCAATCAATCAACCGAAACCACCTTTCATTTTAGATCGGATTTCGGTATATTGTCCTCTGCACAACAGCCCCGACACTGCTCTGATGATGTATATCGTAACCAGGTACTACTAGGTGCTACCAGGTGCTAACTACCACAGTACTGTTTACGAAGTAGTACGTGGTAATACTCGCATCAGCACAATAATATACCGGTCAGTAGACGTTATTATATCCCAGTATACCTCAGCAACTAACTCGTAACTACTGCGACAAGAGCGAACACAACAAGCAGTGCGGCGGAAGTCTCTCTAATCTGCCCTTTTGGGCACCACGACACCGGGGCCGAACGGATTCTGATTCAGAAGCAGTATACGATAGTTAACGCAGTTGTTCGACTGGCACGCTATAATAAGGACCACTCGGGACGGAATTATAAGAGCCATCGGGGTATAAACATGAATACAACACGGTCCCTACGATTCCATCCAAATTGGTAAAACGTACTTGCGACGAGCGGTAACGCCGTAGATTTTTGCGTACACAAAAGTATTGTCGAGCTGTTGTTATGGGAGCACGGCAAGTCTTCACCAGTAGGCTCCTAATGGACAGGCGCTCGTTGGTACTGACCTTTGCGGGCGGATTGAAGGTAGAAGCGGCAACCATATGCTATCCAGTTGGGGTTGCTCGACGAGGTCTGACAGACGAAGGCTAGGTTTATTCACGGACGCTTGCTATGGTACGGGTAGCATCTACATTTTCTGAGGCCCCTGGCTTGAGGAGAGCTGCACACGTTACCCAAAAACTGTTTGTGAGAAAAGGAAATGCGCTTGTACCCCGATGGAGTACATGTACAACAAGCTATGTTTTTTTTTTGCATAAGTTGTTGTATCGTTTTTGCATTCCCCTTTACAGGTTTCGCCCTTCATTGCTCTCTCCCTCCTGATCGTAACTCAGATCTAGGGTCACACAGCGGGCTCTCTCCCCCCCCCCTCTCCGCTGCGGCTCGTGGCTTGCATTTTAAATATTAGAGATAAGCCCTAACCATCGAGTTTTACAGCCAGATTTCTGACTGTTAGCTCGGTGTTCAGGGTGTATCTCTAGTAAAAACACAGTCCGGGAGTGGTTAGGGTGTGCATATCTCTAATAATTATCGCGACAAGACTTCGGCCATTTGTGCCCTCGTCGATTCGCGTCGCATTGATACGGAATATAATCAAGATTAAAACGATACTGAGTGGTTTCTCACCTGAGGGGGTCCAGCAGCCAGAAATATGTTCGGCATGAAAAAGCGCCGCCCCTGTCGCATCACAGCACGCGCCGCCCTCGCCTGCCCCCTGCCCCCTGTCCCCTGTCCCCTGTCCCCTGTCCCCTACTGTCTAACGAATCCGCCGGATAAACAAGCTCACTGCGATAAAAAGGGCCGCTCGCAATTGGGGTCCAAGGGATGTCGATGTTGGCTGCCAAGCAAGTACACGCTCCTCCCTTCGGTTAGGTTCTTCGCGTCTCTCATCTCCGAGATAGCTTAGGGTCGAACGTGGCAGTGACCGGAAGGGGCAGCTCAAGACAGATTCTTCAGCATCCCCTATCCCCAGTACCCGTACCGCCTGTCAGAAGCGAAACGTAGCGTATTCTAGAAATAACCCTTCGCAATCGCAGTCTCCTATTTACGGGAGCTCTGTAAAACATCATCGTTTCCTGTGCCTCCTCTTCCTGAGGCTTTGCAGGCCCTTCCAGGGCAATGGCGTTTACACGAGCCCGCCTGCGTGAGCTGTACAATGCACACATATCGGAGATTTTGCGGCAGCACCGGTTCCAAATGACTGCAGGTGCGGCTCCTAAAACAAAAACACCCAAGACACTAACCTCTGCTGAAACGCACAGCACAACTGCATCTCAAGGACGAGCACCAAATGAACCAAAGAGTTTGTTGGCCAACAAATAGAAATATCTTCTTTTACAGCCTTGTTTCCGCAACCCCTGCGCTGGTTTGAACGTTTTTTGGCCGTCAAGCCACAGAGGAGTACGCAAAAAAAAAAAAAAAACGAAAGCCACGCTACTCTCTTTCGAGAGCTAAACGGGGGGGGGCGTACTCATTTCTTACTTGCCTTAGTCATTTGACCATTGACCACGCATCCCTTTCGAGACGGAGCACCGTTCCTACTCCTAGTATAGACACCTCCAACAGTTGGGCGCCCAATAAGTTGTTTCCATGTACTACATAGAAATGTGTTGCTAGTCTTATCCCCTTCCTGTTTGGCCGCCTGTAGCAACAACCTATCTCCTAGGATGGCGATCGTTTTCTCGCTGCTATCTAGTGTATCGAATTCCGCCGTGTCACATTTTTCTATTTCCATCATCTCTTCTTCTAACACATCCCGTTCCTCCTTGTATATTTCACTTTCTCCCACTATGTGAGTTCTACTCTCTATTGCTTTGCCACACGGGCACGTCTGTGCATCTTATCCTCCTGCTGTCGGCTACTGGTATATGTACCTCTTTCTTCTTTCTGGCAGGTCCAGGTCACCTACACGAAAGCGCAGTTTCAGCGTCTTCGCGTCTAACCCCGTCCGACCACGAGAGTGGGTGTCTCATCCGCTCCCGCAGAATCCTCCTCGGCGGACCCTCCACCGTATGTGTTGGTTTGCGTGCGCTGGTACCGTCTAAGACGAGCACCGGGGACTACGCTACTATTAATAGATAGCACAACAACACAGAATCCCTTGGGCCGTGCAAATACGCTTTCATTCCAGATACGTTTTCAATCCTATCCCTTCCCTCAATCCCCCGTATATCTCTACGTGTTTTCCCGATTCCACCTTGTTTCTTAGCGCTAGCCTTTCCCTTTTTTCTGTCCTTTCTTCTGCTTCTGCCTTGTACCTCCCAAACTTCCCGGCGAACTCCACCAGCTAGACGGGGGGGGATCAAAAATATACCATGTAGTGAACAAAACTTTCGAAAAGACATGTCATTTGATCGATTCGTGCCGAAATCCCACAACGGTTTCTCTCGATGACCTTCCCAGGAGTGGCGTCTGGTATTCGGATCCGCGTGCTCCTCTGGTCAAGCTGGTGCGACCCCAGGCGGTGCAGACGTTTTTCATCCAGATTATGGTGGCGCAGCGACCCCGGGCATCACGCTCGCCCAGTTCCAAGCACCGATCATATCAAGCGACCCCAACCGCGATATCTCTGTATAGTCGTAAGCCGTTCAGGGCCGGCCGCGGCCCCGTTTAGGGAACAAACTACTTAGAATTCGAGTGCTTCGTCCCCAAAACGGGGCTACTGCAGTTTGCCCTGGAAGGGTTAAGTTGTTCAGCGTCTCCTCCAACCAATGTTCTGGCACGTTCCTAAACAAGGATGGTGTTCAGCGACCCCCGGAGTGATGTTCCGGGAGTTCTAAACGATCGACGATGATGCAGCGATTCCATCAAATTCCCTCTCTCCCGGATATCCCAAGAGATGATCTTTGTGGACTTATTCAGAAACGTCACTCTCCAGCGACCCTACGTCGCTGGTGAGGCGACTACGGAAGTTTCGGCAGCGCCAAAGAACGGTGTAGTAGCGACTCTGAAAGCTATTTTTCCGACAATCCCGAGCGAGTAAGCTTGCGGCAAATCCCTTGAAGCGTCTTTCAACGACCCCGCGTTGAGGCGGCACCTGGACCATGGTGGCGATGATACCCTGGCGGTCCCTGCCGCCATGTTCCGAGCTAAAATCCGAAGCCTTTGATAAAAGTTGTGGTCGAGATTTACAATAGTATGTACCAGGTATTGTTTTCTTCCCGGAGTTATGCGGGCGGGTTCGGGCCTTCACCATAGCCGCCGTATACGCGGTAACCACCTCTGGGCGCGGAGCTCCTCGCATGCATGTAGCACTCGGTGTCGTTGTGCCGTGGCTCTCTTGTGCGCAGTTCACCACTGCTGCCCAGCGCTACCTCTCGATGATCTGGCCATCTTCTGTCCAGGGAGCTTGTTGTTCTTTCTCCCCCGTAGGCCTTGACTCTGGCACGGCGTACGTAGCCGCTCTTGAAATGGCCTGCCTTGCCGCAGTTGTGGCAGATGATAATGGAGCTGGGATCCGATGGTGTTGCTAATGTTAAAGTTGCTGCCATGACCGTGCCACGCCCAGCAATATTATCTGTCTTGTCGCGCGACAGCTCGTGCGGGCGGGGAGGGGTGGCATAGTACGGACTGGATATTCGCACGATCGTGATCTGGGTCCTTCCAGGCCCATCAGCTTGGCGTCCCGGTGCTTCTCCGTCAGACCGTGGAGAAGGATGTGCTAGAAGTGCCTGTCCGTGGTTGTGGCTGCTTCATCTCGGCCGGTAGACCGCACAGTCAAATGAGCTCGTCGATGTAGTTTCCGGGGTCCTGCCCCAGCCTCATGCTCGTGGTCGCGAGGGACTCCTGTGTGGCGCGGATCGTCTCATTGACGATCTTCAGGTATGTATGTTTATAGACTCCAGCTCCCTTGCCACCTTTGAGCCGTTCCTGCGGCTTCCGCATACATGCGCCTTATGCGTGTTTGGCCACCAGCACACCCACCGGCTTCCCCGTGATCAAGTAGTAGGATGCCCAAGCTATCCTGGTTGACAAGTTCATATGTGGCTAGGAGATGTATGAGGGACGCTTGTGGTGTAGTCGTCGCCCCAGATATGGGGATGTTACATGGTCGGACTAGCTTGTCCCTCCACTGTGTGGAGGATATCGTCTCCTATATATTTTCACTAATTATTTTACACTAACCCCATTATTCCAATTATAATTATATGAATTTCCCCCATTCATACCCCCTATGTACGATTAGTTCATTTTTTGTGGACTAAAGATGCTGAGCCTGCAGCGGGCCTTCTTGCACCAGTCGTCACAACAACGGTCGGGGTTCGTACCCCTAAGATATTTGATAACCCCTCCAGGTGTTGGCAAGGCTGACACTCTCGTTGAAACATCCCGCACATTGTTCAGCAGATAGTTCCCCTTGTACGTACAGTGCATAGCAGCAGTGCTACGGTATGTATCTTCAACCGATTCGAACAACCCTTGAGCGATCGCGCACGAACTTTACGCACAGCCATTTTTACTCTAGCAGCAGCAGCCGCAGCAGGGCAGTAGCATTACTTTCGAATCAGACTGTCACGTACTCGAAACCTATGTTTCTAGGTTTACTACTCACGTTTCAGGGCTCAGCCTGAAATGTGCTACAAGCAGTACTGTAGTAGTGTGTAGTAGCAGTACTGCAGTTTACAACAGCAGCAGCTCCAGACAGATAGATTATGACGATGATCCTACAACTCTGTGGAGATTCGTAGTCGTTCTTCGCAGCAGTAGCAGCAGCAGCTCCCAGACGACGACGATTTGGCACAGCTGTGGAAAGCAGTTTTTTGTCACTCTTCAAAACATCTGCTCCAGATGACGGTGATCCTGGCAGTTCTGTGGAGAGTAGCATGTCATTCTTTACAGCAGCACTTCCATCCACATGATGACAGCTGTCAGTCGCGGCAGATTTGTGGGGAAGCTCACATCGGGCGCAGCAGTTCGGGCCTCTGTCGTTTTTTCCCCCTGCACTCGGTAATCTTGACAGCTCGCAGCCCTGTAAATACCTGGAAGTAAATACCAGGTAGTGTTCACCCAACGAGGCTCATAACCTATTAGCGAGATCCACGCATAAGGTGTGGTACGGCTGCTGCGTTACGTCAGAAGGACCGCAGGGGAGAGGGAGCACGGTCAGCCGAGGTTAAACAACCTGTTTCGGTGAGCAGTATTTCCAGAGAGACGATGAGATAACTGGCAATCCAAAGGGCCAGTTGTGTTGGTTACCGGTGGCGTTGAAGAGGGCGGAGGATGAGGAGAGGAAGAAGAGTGAGGGAGTGTGCGAGGAGATCGCTTGCCACAGCTTCGAATAATACAAACCAAAACACGGAGACCCTCCAACAAAAGTCAGACCTGAAGACCCGCGACCCTCATTCTTTCGTTTTTTTTTCGGTCTCCGAGATTCTAAAACGCTGATCTACGAAATGACACTACCTTTGATTGTGCCGCAGACAGAATCGGCGTTTGACAGTGCTGCTGTGGGGATTTAGACGGCTATGTTGCCGGTCAGCGACTCGGCGCGCCTAGACTACTGGTTATATAGTAGAGTCAACTACAAATCAACAGTGTAATAGTAGTAGCAGTGGTAGTAGTAGCGTATTAGAAGTGTAGTGTGGTATTCATAGTATTGATAGTAGCAGTAGCATCAGTACTGTAATAGTAGGGAGTAGTAGGAGTATAGTTTCACCAGTACGACACTACTGTAGTACTCGCACGACCCTTCCTTCAGTGTATTGTCATCCCCCAGATCTCGAAGGACCCGGGCACCTCGCGCTTTTTCCGCACTGTCGCCGCGACGAGCGCGGGCGGGGGGCAGTGCTGTGCGGGACGGCGCTGTGTGGCATCCCCCCCCCCCCCCCCGACCCACGGCGAAAACTCGGGCGTAAACATGCCAGAAGGCGCGTTGCCGAGGCCACATACATCAAAATATGGCAATGACATCGACAGACATTTCAAGGTTATTCAGTTTGCAAGTGCAGATTAATCCCGAGGAGTACTTCACCCGACAAGTTGGTTGAAATTTCCATATTGAGCTTCGTCATTTGCAGTGGTCAAAGGATCAAAATATAGTGGCATGCATTGAAGACTCGCGTCTAATTATTATTGCTGTGATACCACTTACAGTAGAAATATTCCTCACAATATCCATTCAACATAGATAGGTGGTACGCCACGCATACGCGTAGTATTTTACGACGCTCGCGTACCGTGAAGCTAAACCACGTTTTTAATCCATTCATGCATACATGACACACACGCATTGCATGCATGTATGATATGTGATGCGATGTGATGGGATGTGATGTGACCTCGACTATTGACAAAGAAAATGTATGCTGCCGTTCTTCAGCCCCCCCCCCTCCCACCCAAGATGCAGTCCCCCCTCCATGGGACTCGCTCAACACCTCACGGCGCTTTTCGCCTTGGTGCAAGAAACGTCAGCCTGGTCGGTGAAACCCAACGTGCTCTGTCCAAACTTTGTAGGGATGCAAGGGTCTATGGCCTCACGACTACGGCCATAATTGACATGAGTACACCCCCGCCCTCCCCCGACACCGACACCACAGGTGATTATCGACGAGCCGCTAACTTGCACGAGGTCACATAGCAAGGTCGGCGGTTAACGTGTCGTATCGTGTAATGTGCTACCCTACACTGCCCCCCTTCTCATCATCCGCCACTCCTACTGCTACTACTACTACTACTACTACTACTACTACTACTACTACTACTACTACTAATAGTGTAGGGAGAGGTCGTTCAGGGCATTCTGTTCCAGCGTGTGGTCATCAGGAGATATCCTGGGTACATCCCGGATGCCCCCTGACTGGCACAGGCGGCTCAGGACCACTCGCCCGAGCGTCCGTTCTTTGAGTGAGGTGCAGGGTCTGCTCGCATTTGTGGCCTACACACACCCAGTAGCATAAAAGGGGCGGTAATCCCCAAAATAGTTTGGGTCTGACAGAAAACACGCGAGCAGAACGAATAAAAACAGGCTGAGGGGTGGTATTAGAGTTCCTCACGCGAAGGGCCTTTGAAAAAACCAGCGGGCCTCTACTACATCGTAGCATGTTGTCCTTCCTTCCCTCCCTTCCTTCCTTGCTTCGTCACTTCTCAGTACCTACCGTCAGTTCAAGCAAATGGACCGAGAATCAGAACAAAAAAAAACCAACAACAATCGAACCAAACGACGGTAAGACATAAAAGCCAAGAAGCCTGATCTACTCGGTCGGTTACTGTCTCGCGCGTACTACTATTAATAGTACTACTGCTTTATGTTGAATGAACGTGTGTACTATCAATATTAATAGTACGTAAGAACAGCATATATCGCCACTACATAAATAATTTATGGTACCTGTGTACGACTCTCAATGAAACAACCTATTTGCAATGGACCCCAGCAGAACTATTAGGCCCCCCACGCCCTCCTCATCCCCCCGGTCGGTCCCGGAACACGATAGGCCCAACAACAACAACATCTAACAAGCGCACATCCATTGTTCGTGGCAGGTTTCCCTCCCACGACATGTATCCATCCTATCATACCCAGCCGGCATACAAGGTGCGGCTCACAACCAAAGTTAGCAATAGCTGTTATTGGACCCGGCCACATGAACCAATCAATCAACGAATCAATCGACCGACCAATTGATCAACCAGCCAATCAATCAACCAATCAATTGATCAATCAATCAACCAGTCAACCAATCATTAGTCAATCACTCGGTGCAATATTGATCAACCAACCGACCATCCCTAACCAACAAAGTACTCGTCAATTAAATCGATCATACTGTAACCGAAAAAAAAAACATGGGAGAGTTGCTCTCGTTGTTACCTCTTCTTGTATTCCGCGCAGGCATGTCATATCCTATCCTACTGGAGTTAGATCCTAGGGAACCCGACGCATCTCAGTATTGGGGGCACACCCACAACGAAAAGGCCCACCAACACCTGCTCGGTTGTACTGGTACCATTTTTCTTGCCGCTATTTCTCCATCCACACCACCACCACTACCGAAACACTAAAAACTCTTCTCTCCTCCCTTGTCTTCCCTTGTTCTTGTGCTACGGTTTCAAGCTTACTACGACAGCAGGCGCAAGCACCCCCCCCCCCCCCCTCCTTCGCCTCCGTCCAAATACCAAACGCCACCATCACCGCCATCACTGCTACCACCCGCACCACCACCTCACACCATCACCACCAACACATTTAACGACGACAGGTTGGTAATCTACGAACGAACCTGCCGCGAGTAGAGAAGAGGCGTGTTGCTATAGTGATCGGTTTTGACATCCGACAACGTGCATGCATGCAACATGAGCTTCAACATCGATCATCCCGGAGAGGAGAGGAAAATCAAAGGGAAACCGTGTTTTCACTATCATACTAGCTATTGGTACGCCGGCGACAAGAGCATCGAGGAAAACCACGTTGTTATGACCAAACTTCTGGTGTTACGCCGACAACAGAAAACAACAGAAGCAGCAGGTCTCCACACGCAAAGCGGTAGGTGTGGGACCGATTATTGAGCGCTCATCACGCAATGGTGATGAAAAGTAGTAAGAAAGTGGTAAACACACGCGCACTAAATACCCAGGCGAACAGCAAGCAAGCCTGCTATGGTTGGTGTCGGGGGCGGGGCACGGCGCCCCCATCCCCCGCCAATCACATCCATCCATCAATCAATCAGCCTCAGGTTGCCGCTGTCTTGTCTAGGCTTACAAATAATACCCCCGCACCCGTTTGTTTGCCTTTCCTTCACGACACCAACAACTCTTATACACCGCTGCTGTCACTGTCTTGTCTAGGCCCGCAATACTGCCACATCCATTCGTTTGCCTTTCCTTAACGACACCAAAAACTGTTACACCGTTGCTGTTACAGAATGACTTCAGCCAGTGACCAAAAAACAAGAGATCATCAAACAAGCAAGCAAGCAAGCAAGCATCGAGCAAGCATCGAGCAAGCATCGAGCAAAGCAAGAAGCAAGCGAACAAGGGAGCAGTCAGTGTGGCAGGCACCGTACGTTTGTATCCACTCTATACAGCCTGGCCCTTGTGGCATTCTTGCTAAGAGGAGCCGGGCTATATATAGCCTTCTCGGTACTTTGAGGTGAACCTCGCCCGTCTGCCTCGTATTCTTCCGGCCAGGAGGTACTACAAGTATACAACCCTTTTTGGAGGACTTCAGAGGGAAAGCAATGTTGAAATAGTAGACGTTTCTACGTACCTACGTACGTGTAAAATAGCATCGGGTACGTTTACGAAGCAACAACTCGGGGCTGCTGGGGCATTCGGGGATGTGTCCGAACTGCAATGCATTTGAGATGTGCGACGCGCACGCAGTGGCAACATGGTCATACTCGCTCGCACTACTACTGCTGTGCGCTGCTAACTACGTACAACGCTGATAAGACCGAACGGAGTTGTCATTTTTTGGGCCGCCATACTTCAAAATCCAAGTTAGCCAAGCCAAAGGGGGTTCAAAAACATACATAATCATCATCATCATCATCTGGACCATTACTCTTCATTATATTATAGAACGACAGACAATACATTATTTAACAAAGGTAAGGCATTAGACTCATATGCTATTGTACGAAAAGGGAGAGGGAAGAAAGTACCGAGGCAGAAAAAACAAACGTCATCAATTTATCCTCTCGTCCTCTTCCCTACTACGTACGATTGTTCCGCTACGGTACCACCTGGAAGCAACAGCAGCAACAGCAGCAGCAACAAGCGAGACGATTGCGTGTACCATACATAGCTCGAGAGGAACGAGTACCTACATGTTCTCCTTTCTTTCTACTAGTAGTTGGAGAATAAAATAAAAAAATAAAACTGCTAGCGTGCGTTTCCGCCTACCATTTCCTGTTAGCCCCCCTCTCTCTCCCTCTCTCCCTTTCGGGCGACACAGCACACGCTACGCCACAACAGCACCATCGTTATCATCACCACCAGTTATACCTACCTACTTACGACTCAAACCACCACAGGAACAACAACGATAATAACAACATCAACAACAACAAAATCACAGCAACACCACCACCATCAACAGCGTACGGCGGCGCTTGTTAACTTGACCGAACATAAAACATACAAGGACAGCGTGTCAAAACAAATATAAAATGCAAATCAATCCTAGTCTGCCCCCCCCCCCCCCCCCCAACCCCCCCTGTCCCTCCCTCCCGCCCCTCCGCCGCAACTCCGCTCCCCCAGGTTCGTGCATGCACGCACACTCACTCTTCTTGCACGCCACGCCTACCTCCCCGCCCCCCTCCCCTCATCTCCCCACCCATACCTCGTGGGTGCATGCCGTTACCGACCTAAGGGAATAAAACCCGTTACCCCCCTTGAGCTGAAACATCCTCCCATGAGAGCCGATCACTCTCCCACGACACACCCCACCACCTCTACACCCCTCGCCCAACCGACAACCCCACCACCGTCCTAGTCAGGCTGTCTGGACCTCTAGCATCCGCCCTATCAATCCCCAACCCACATCAATCAATCAACCAATCAGTCGGTCAATCAATCGATCGGTCAATCAATCAATCAATCAACCAAACAACCAACCAAACCAACCAACCAATCAATCAAGCAATCGCCCAAGCGATCACACCAGCACGGATGTAATACGCGGTAGGATATTATGCTATACCAGGGTAGACTTTACTGGATATGCCCTAGAAACGTCACGCCCGGCGAGAGGGGGGCAGATAGAGCGGCGCGGTTCGCTTGGATGCACGGGGAGCAAACAGGGCTCTTCTGGGACTGCACCCCCTTTCTTCGGGGACATACCAGTCAAATTCTAAGTAACGTGTCCTCAAAACGGGACAGCAATCCTGAAAGGGTTCATCACGCCTTGCAGGGGCCTCCTGCTTCTAACCTTATCCCTGATAAGTCCCCACCCTGCTTCGTCTCCTTCGTTTGCTTCTTCCTCGTGTTTCGTCCCTTGCGATAATAGTGCCCCCCCCCAAAAAAGCAACGGAAAATCAATTTAATAAGCACGAAACAAACAAACACAAAACGCATCACCACCTCAAAATACTAGCTCCGCTCCTACGGCTGTCAGGCAGCTTGCCGAAAAAAATCGAGAGAAATACTAGAAAAATCCCAAGAAGGAAGAAGGAAGGAAGGAAAAAACACCGCACAACGTGTGGTAAACAAACTCTTGAGAACAACTGACCTAACTATACGTCCGCTCACACCACGCGGCAATATACCACTAACAATCCCCGCGCCCTTAAGGTCACGGGAGTGTTCACCGCTGAAACCACTAGATAGCTGCTAATAGTGCCCACCCACACCCCCCTCTCAAAAAGGGGTGTGGCATCGTAAAAAAAAAAAAATCGAGAAAAAGAAAGACCGCGCGAAACAAAAGGCTTCACTAACACGCGAACACCCTATTTGTTTTCTCGTGTTTTCTCTTCTCTTCTCTTCTTTTCTTTTTGTTTTTCCTGAATGCAGTCTAGCCGACGGCGTTCGTTCGTTTGTTTGCTACTGCTGCAGCTTTTTAATTTATACGGCAAAGCACGCACAGCGCCGGTCATCAATCGTCAATGAATCAACTAGCGTTCCGGTCCGTGCCCGTGCGTCGTGCTTCGCCTGCTTTACTTGCGGGCCTGCCTTTGCTTGTACGCTTGCTCGCTTGTGTGCGCTTGTGTGCGCTTGTGTGCACACCGATCCCCCAACTAATCCACCACAAGAACGTTGAAACCCCAACAACATTCTCACCGCGCTCCATCATATTCCTCAGGGCCCTCAACTCCGCATGCTACACACCCTCCGGTACGAAGAGTCGAGCGTTTTTCTATCTTAGCTGTTGTGAAAAAAAGTATATAGAAGTACACAGCAGTGCGGGCCTGTACTTGCGCCTCTACTTAACCTATTCCTACCCCTTCTTCCCTCCACTCCCCGCCCCAAGAGGAACACCAAGACCCCCGGGCGAAAAAGCCGCCACAAACAAATACAAAACCAGAGACATACCTGGTACATACTATGATAGTACGGCGTCACGAACAATATAAAACCAGGGACATACGAGAATCTGGTACATATAAGACACACAAAAAACAACACGGAAGGGTTCCTCCTGCGTGGTACGGTACTACTATATGAGGGTTGTAATCAATCAATCGAACAATCAATCAATCAATGAATCAATCACATCAATGAATCAATCACATCATATCATATCAATCAAAGTACTCTCCCTGCCCCATCCCGCCTCACGTGCAAGGCTTCACGGTCCACATCTGAACGTGCTACTACATACTTCTACTAGTACTGATTTTAAGAAGAAGAATAATAAAAAACACAAACCACAAAACACTAAATACTGTAAAGGTCAGAAAAAGGCCTCCGCTGAACATCCCTCCACCCCGCCCACTTAACTCAGACACTATAATAGCAGTAACACGGTATTCGTATCCAACGAGAGGTGGAAAAACCGCAATTGCTCACAAAGAGCACACCAAGCCAAAAGTCAAGCAACGCCCAAGCCAACCTCAAGGCCTGCCCGAGCCGATTCAAGTTCAAGCCAAGCCAACAAGCCAAGCTCAAGGCAGGCCAAGCCAAAAGCTTGAGCGGAGTCACAAAGAAGCAGCTGGAGAAAAATCCGTAGCCGTCCGGTCAAATCCAGCAGGACAGTGAGAAACAAGGCCCACAGCACCCACCGTCAACCCCGCGGCGTGGCAAACAAGGAACACCACCAGCACCACCATCACCAACACCACCACCACTATCATCAACACCACCACCAACCATAAAAAACACAAATTGACGGCGATAAAAGAGAAGAATGCAGAGGGGAAAACAGAGAAAAAGGAATGGGGGAAAAAAGGAAAGAGGGACGGGCCTGGAGAAAATGAAGGGGCTGAACCACCGAAAAACGAAATGAGCAAACGAAAAAAGGAGAGCAAAGAGCAAAAACGAGTTGAAGAAAGGGCAAGGCGAAGAACGAAGAAAAAGAGCAGAACGTACCGGAAAAGAGCAAAAAAACAGGGGCATAAGAGCCCCACACCCCTTTCGCTTTTTCCACACAAAGCACCCACTTACGCTTTACTGGTTGCTATAATAGTACCGCAGTTTTTTTTACTGCTGCAACAATATTCTACTCTGTTTTCAAGTGATCTCCCCCTCCCCGAATGCGAAAAAAGGGATACCAGGGTATAATGTCAGGTTAAGACATCCCTCGTGTTCTCAAAGAACTCTTTACGGAGTGTGTGGTGAACAAAAAAAACGAGGTTATCAATTCCCCCGATACGTTGGAAAAAACGAGAGGAATAGTTCCCCCGCACAGTCGAAACAAAACGGGAGGAAACACTCCCCCGTACAGTCGGAGGGCAGCGCGAAGTCTCGGCGCCCAGCAAAGCTATGGGGGCAAAGAGCGCCATATTTAGGAAAACCTGACGGCGATTCGCCCCTGCTCCCTCCTACTCCCTTCCACACATGAGCAACCTGGCGCTCTTGTGGAAACCCAGTGCGCCCGGATTAACGCTCAAGGTTGACCAAGAAAAGACACCTTGGACCACCTGAAGTAGTACAGGAGGACGGAGAGTGTGGTGGGTGGGGGAAGGGGAGGGGTGGAGTACGCGTGGTGATATGGTGGCCTTATACAATGCTTAGTTTTTCAGTTGATTTCGCTTTCCATTTGTCTTTTGCTTTGTCCCTTTCTAGACGTTTGAGCCTGAATATCTTGCAATCACGGAGTAAACACATGATAGATCATGTCGACTGTTTGGTGTGGGAAACAACAACAGCACAACACCACCACCACCACCACGAGCACCAACACCACGAGCACCACCACCACGAACAACCACCACTCCCTACTGACACACCCAAAACCCACCCACCTTGTCCCTTCGCCGATCTGCTGATTCATGTCTCTTCAGAGGCTGGCCCTCTTCGAGGTATTCAAGGCGGCTACGGCCACGGCTACTGCACCCCCTTTGGAGCTTGCCACGGAGCCTGCAGGAGCGGACGACCGAATCCCACCGGACTTTCCGGAAGCCGGCTGCTGCTGCTGCTGTTGCTGCTGTTGCGCAAGCTGCGGTGGAAGCGATGGCTGCGCCGCCGCCACAGCCGACTTCTGAGAAAGCGTCCGGTGCAGCTGGCTGGTGCGGAGAAGCTGCTGGACCCTAGCGCCCCCGTCCGGCGTCTCTTCGACAGCCCGCCTCCCCCGCTGCCCCCCCGCGAAGCTCCCGCCACCGCCGCCGCTGCTAATGCTGCCGCTGCCGCCGCTAAGCCCTCCGCCGCCGCTGTTGAGACCGCCACGGCCACCAAGGACGCGGCCGCTTCCCCCCCGCTCCTCGCCGTTGTCGACCATCGGGGGGGAACCGGGTTCGTCGTAGAACTGGGCCAGACAACCCCCGACGGAAGCGTAGCACTGCCGGTCGTCCGCGGGTGAGGAGGAGGGTTTCTTGCGAAGGGATAGACGCGGTAGCGCCGGACGGGAGGAATGCGCTCGTTCCATTGCCTTCACCCCCACGGTAGTCGACCCCGTTGCGCCAGCGCTAGTGCTGGAACCAGTACTTGCTGCTGTCGCTGCTGCTGCTGATGCGGCTGAAGGTGGTGCTGGCGGTAACCCCCCGCCACGACTACCTACACCAACACCACTGCCACCACCCACACCACTACCACCGTCATCGACGATGTCACCACCCCCCCGCCCCCCCCCACCACTACCGCCATCGCTACCACCAACGCCACCACCACTACCACCATCACCGCCGCCACCTCCACCAGCAGCCGCTGCCGCCGTTGTTTGGCCCGGCTTCACCACGGATTGCCCTACCCCACCTTTCTTACCCCCCTTTTTCCTCGTAAACATCCTCACCAACCATCGGCTTCCAAAATGAGACGATCGACCTTTGCCCCCCCCAGCCCCCGCACCACCACTACCACCACCATCACCATGAATAGCAGCAACTCCAGATTCTTTGGGAGACTTGGAACGTTTGGAAAATTTAGCAGCACCTTTGGAGCCATTGGCAGCAGCCGCAGCAGCTCCGAGGTTGGGCAGCTCCGTCCGCGAAAGGGTTCGGAAGCTTCCGTCCCTGCTCTCACGGAGCGGCGTCGCAACAAAGCTTGGCCGCCGCCCGTGACGTCCGACCATACCCACCGCCGCTGCCGCCTGCCCAGAGGAGGAGGTGGGGGAGGAAGACGACGTGGAGGCGGCGGTAGCGTGGGCGGTGGGGGCGTGGGCGGGCGACGGGGGCGGGAGCGCGGCAACGTTTCCGTTGATAGTGCCGTTGCCGTCATCGCTGGTGGCACCGTTGACGCTGGCGTGGCCGTCATCGGCGTTGACGTCGTCGTTTTTGCGGCCGCGCCAGAAGCTGAGGAAGCTCCGCACCCTCCCTTTCTTCTTGATCGTGGGGGTTCTGTGGGCCGCGGGGGTGGCGATAGAGCTGACGCTGCTTGGGGCCAGGGACGCCTGTGATTCGATTCGAGGGCGTCGGGGAGGGAGGGAGGTTTAGGAGAGAAGGTGGAAGTGGGGGGGGGGAGGGAGTACTCATTTGTTGGGGGGGTGAATAACTAAACCACGTTTTGGCGAAACGTTTACTTGCAAAACAAAAGCTGAATGTTTCCTGCAGTAGGGGGAGGGGTAAGCAGCAGGGCATCCCGGGAGAACGGGGTAAAAAAGGATGATCTCCAGCGTCTTTAATTTATTTGTCGTCCACTCGCCTTTGCTTCCGTCTTCGACCAACGCCTCACGTGCCCGAAACTCGCGAACCCCGATCGTCCTCCGCCCGCAGCGGGAGCGGAGTCGGGTGCCGCCCCCCTTACTCCCTCCCGGTCCCCGTCTCGTTGCGCTCCGAGGGATGCCGGTCCCCCATCCCTCGTCCCGCCCTTCGACCCCAGACCCATGCTTAGCGCTGACGGCAAAAGGCCGGACGGGCGACGGCGGTCCTCCTTGGAGCGCGGTTTCCCCGCGTTGCTGTCTCTGCTACCTTGCCGAGCCGTAGACCGACCGCGTTGGTCGGCAGAAGGTAACAACAACAGCTCAACCCCCCCGCCCACCCCTTCCCCTTCCCCTCCCTCTTCCTCCTTCCCCCCGTGCTTGTCATCTCCCACCCCTGCCGAAACGGTCGCGGTGGCAGCTGCGGCGATCGCAGCCGGAGCGGTAGTAGCTGCAGCGGTGGCCAAGGGGAGCGAGGTCGGAGTCGCGCTCGGTGTCAGGGTTAGGGCCGAGCCCGCGTTTCCATCCTTGCTCGCGGAGCTGTCCACCGAGTGCGTGCTTCCACTTCGTCGGTGGCGCCCCTTTCCCTTCGGCCCACCGACTTCAGTCCCGGTGGCCCCCGTTGTCTCGGTTGCGCCGCCGATGAAGTCGGTTCCGCCGCCGATTTCTTCAATCTTGGCGCCGTCGGCAATTTTTTCGGTTCCTCGGGCGATTTTTTCGGTCCCGCCGCTGCCGGTTTTTTCGATTCCACCGCTACCGACGATTTCGGCGCTAATCCGGGCGCCCGTTGACGAACGCCTCCGGTGCTTCCCGTGTCCGTCGCTTCGGTGGCGCCTCGTGGGGCTTTTGCTGCGAGAGTTCCTCCTGCTTCCGGGTTCGCTGGAGAGATCGCCGCCACTGCCGCCGCTAGTGCCAACGCTGGCGTTTGCGCTGCCGCTACCACCGTCGCTGCCGCGCTTCGAAGACCGGCGGTGGCGGTGGTTCTGCTGCTGCTGTTGCTGCTGGCAAAGTGCGTCTGAGTTGCCGCTGTCTTCGTTCGGCCATCTCGAGGCACCGCGCTATTTTTACCGGTATCGATGTATTCAACAAGGGGAACATTTAGAGCATCGACGTTGGGTGGACGAGGCCGGCCGGGGGGGGGGGGGGGGGGGTAAGGTAAGGTGTTAGCGCTCAACGGCAAGGTAGGCGGGCGGGTGGAGGGGCGAGGGATGAGGGTGAGGCAAGACTTGGCGATGTTATGAGGGAAAAACGCGTGACCACTACAACACAAACAAGACCAGGACATCACTTGGACCAACAGGCCCAGCCGAAGATCAACAGACTAGCACCAAAAACTACAAACCCAAACGCTACCACATTATAAAAACATACCAACAACGATACGAACAGAAACACCAACACCACCAGGACCAATACCAACACCACCACGACCACCAACGCTACCATCACCAACCGCAGGGTGAAGCCCGACCTCTGCCCCCTAAAAATACAGGCAAACGAAACAAACACATGGACTATACATACCTTGGCAGAGTGGGCATCGCTCCCCGACCGACTCCTCGAGGAACTCCTCAGCCTGCTGTGACGGCCGCTGCCGCTGCCGCCGCCGCCACCACCACCGCCACCACCACCGCCACCACCACCGCTGCCGCGCACCTCATCGCCGCCCATGCCGACCACCGCGCTACTCGAGTTAAACCGTCGCGTCTCGCCGCCGTTGCTCCCGCTGCTGCGAGAGCGACGCTGGGAAATACGGTCCCCCCTGTGATCTCCTTTCGAGGACCCACCACCGCCGTCGGCGCCGTCGGCGCCGTCGCCGCCGCGGCTGCTGCTGTCGCGGCTGCTGCTGCGCCTAGTACCTGAGCTGCTTCTTCGACGGTACTCCACATGCCGGTTCCGTCCCCCGCCTCCCGCCCCGTCTTCATCCTCCGCCTCCTTCCGCCTACTGCCACGGCTGCTGCTGCGACTACCACCACGGGGGGTAACGCCGCTGCCGTCGGCCGCGCTTTCGCCCTCGGGGTGGGACGCGAGCGAGTTGATCCTAGTCGGAGCGGACCCCCGCGCCGTCAGGAGGGCCTCGTCCCCCCTGGAGAGGCTGCCGTGGCTGCCGAACGTGCTGAGCATGTCGATCGTCGCCGGCCTCCTAGGCATAACGCCTCCGCCGCTCGCCGTCCTCGCCTTCATCGCGCTCCTGTTCCCGGAGGTTGAGGTAGCGCTAGCGCCAGCGTCGCTCGTGAAGGTGGGGGTCGTGGCTGCCTTGTGACTCCTGTCCCGCTTTTCCCAGCCCAGCGGGGACCCACCGGAGGACGCCCGGCTGCCAAAGCTTGTCAGGCGATTGCTGCTTGATAGCCGAAATGGTGGCGAGTGCGTCCCCTCCCCCCCGCCCCCCCCGCCGACACCGCCGCTACCGCTGCGCCTGTGTCCTGTAGCCGCCGGCGTCCCACGCGCGGAGCCCACCGACCCGGGCCCCTTGTGCGCGGCCGTTGCCACTGGGCGGTAGATTTTTCCGGGGGCGTGCGCCACCGTCAGGCTTGGGGCATGCAGAGAGACCGCGGAACTACGGCCGGCCGAGCTGACGGATTGGGAGTCGTCGGGGCCGCCGCCTCCGCCGCCGCTGCCGCTGCCGCTGCCGCTGCCGCTGCCGCCGCCGCTGCTGCTGTCGCCACCGCCCGCCGGCATGCGCGCCTTTCCCCCGAGCACGTGACCCCTCGCGGGTTTTGCTGCCTTTGTTGACTGTGTTGGATTGGTAGGCTTGGATGACTTTGCTGGGTTCGCTGGGTTTGTTGGCTTCGCAGGCTGCGCAGGCTTGACAGGGATCGAGGACGGTCGCCATGTCGCCAGGTCCGCCCGGAGGGACCCTCTGTCCAACGACGCGTGTCGGGCGACACCAGCCCCCCTTCCCGGCACCGCCGCGGACAAGGACCTCGCGTGGCTATTGCCGCTGCTGTTGCCGTTACGATTCTTGCCGCTATTGCTGCTCAGGTCGAAGCTATCGCTCCGGCCGGCGGCGGCGGCTGCGGCCGCGGCGACCTCCACACTCGCTCGGACCGGTATGGTCGGGGAGAATGAAATGTGCTCGAACGCGCTGCGCCCCAACCCGGGCACCAGCTCGGCGTTGGCGGAGGCGCCCCTCTTCGCGATGTCGGCCGCTACCCGCGCGAGAGTGTTCAGGTGTTTATCGTTTGCCTCGCTCGGACCCCCACCCCCACTGCCCCCACCCCCACCCCCGCCACCACCACCACCACCACCACCACCACCGTTCACCGTCGAGACGGATACGATCGACAGCGCTCCGGGAGACACCTGATCAGTCCGTCCTCCGGGACCCGCGGTGGCCCTCGGGTTAAGCACGAGACGCATAGGCGCCTCGCCCGTGGCTGTGCCGCCGCCGGCTGCTCCCAGGTGTTGCCGCTGCTGGTGGTGTCGATGGGGCGGTGAACCCCTCTCCCCATCCTCCCCGCCACCGCCGCCGCCGCCGTTGCCAACTCCATCTTCGTCCTCCGTCCAGGTTTGAGGCCGGAGGCCGCGTCCTTTGAAGGCGGGGCGCCCGCGTCCATTCTGCTGCTGTTGCAGCTGCTGCAGCTGCTGCTGCTGCTGTTGATGGTGTAGCTGCTGTGTGGAGTTGTTGGCATTCTTTTGGTCGCGCATGAACTCCGTCAGCGTTGGGCTGGGCGGGGCCGGCTGAATGCTGCCGTCGTGGTCGCTCCCCTCCTTGTCCTACGTTCAGGGCAGAAGTACAGCGCGCGTCCGAGAGATGTCGTCGGGCGAGGGGGGGGGGGAGGGGGAGGGAGGGAGGGAGGGAGGGAGGGAGAGAGGAAGAGAGATATTGTTATGGGTGCTAGGTGAAGGGTTCTTTTCTCGAGGGGTGGGGGGGTAGACAAGCTGCGCGAGCAACTGAACAAGTTGTGAGTGCCAACAACTATTGTCTTAACGATACCATCGCGAGAAGCCCAACCCAGCAGTACCCCGGACGCCCTGCTCCTCCCACTACCCCCCCCAAAAAAAAACCGACACGAAACAAACCGGGAAGGTGGGCGAGAAGGGGATGGATTCATTAAAACAAAAATGGTGGCTCATCAAAAGAAAACGAGCAGAACAAAAACTTACATCATACATTCCACCTGCCGCGCCCGCAAACACGCCGGACTCGCTCCGCTTCGTCCCCCGTTCCCCTTCCGCTCCCGACCCCGCCCGCGCTCCCACCGAGAGGCGTTCGCTTCCCCGCCCCTCCTCCTCCTTCACGGTAGCGAAGCCTGTTGCGGTGTGGAAGCTCGAGTCCGCCGAGTTGTTCCTCCAGCCCCTCCTCCGCCGACGCGACACCTCGTCCGTCGAGCTCTGCCGCCCCACCCTCCCGTCGCTCGCGCCGCCGACGCTCGAGTCCCCCCCGGAAGAAGACCCCTTCCTGTACCTCCCCACCGCGTAACTCCCGCGCTGCTCTCTGGTGCCGCTTCCGTAGCTGCCGCCGCCGCCACCGCCACTACCACCACCGAGGTTAACATGAATATCGACGCCGTTGTTGCTGCTGCTGCTGCCGGTGCTGCGGTGCATGTGGTCGCTTATCGACGACCCCGGCCGGCCGAGACGGTTGAGGCTCTCCAGCGCGGCACCCCGCAGCACCACGGGCTTGGAGGACGCTGACGATGCCGCCGAGGAGCTCCCCTTCCTCCTAGGGGCGGCGGGCCCCGGGAGGGAGGACAGGTCTAGTGGCGCCGGGATGAACTTAGACCGGGACTCCAGCGGGCTTGGTGGTGACGAGACGGCAGTGGCGTTAGGTGTGGATGCAGTAGTACCAGCAGGAGAGGTCGATGATGACGGCTGGGAAGCCGCAGCCGCAGCCGCAGCCGCAGCAGCAGCCGCAGCAGCAGCATCGGCGGCCGCTTTAATGACGATGACTCCGTCCTTGCGCGGCCCTGCTGCTCCCCACTTGCTGCTACTGCGGCTGATACCGTTGTTGTTGTTGTTGTTGTTGTTGTTGTTGTTGTTGTTGTTTTTGTTGGTGCTGCTGTTGCTGCTCCCTCTCGACCGTTGCTCCGCCAGAGTCTTCGCGTGTCCCCCCCCGAACTGAACCCCACTTCCCTCCACTCCCCCATCCTCCTCCTTCCCCTGCCGTCGCCGCAGCCTCGAGGCGCCGAAATCGCCACCACCACCACCACCACCGACATCCGTATCGACTTCCGCTGGTGTCTGCGCCGGCGACATACCAGGGACAAGTGTCGACGCGCTCGACATCGATATGGTACTGCGCTTGGCCGCCCACATCCCACCTGCCTTTCCTCGCCCACCCCCGCCCCCACCGCCACCACCACCACTGGGGAGCTTGACACCCCCCCCCCCCCCCGTTTCGGTCGCTTCCGCCCATTTTCCCGTCCCCGTCCCCGGTCCCCGATCAGAGGCGTTATCGGGGTGCGAGTAGTTCGCCGCATGCTGTTATTTGTGGAGGAGGCGGGGGGGGGGGGGGGGGGCAGGGAGGCGGCGGGGGGGGGCGAGGAGGCGGGAGGAGGCGGGGGGGGGTGTGTACTCATTATCATGCATGACCTTAGTCGAGTTTGGGACAAGGGTAGGAAGAGGAGGAGAAGGAGACGGGGGGCGGGGGGGGGGGTAAGGGGCGGTGTAGGAAGAGGAGGAGGATGGTGGGACGGGAATATAGCGAGTAAGATGCGGAGATCGGTGGGGGATCTCTGGAAAAACATGCCACTCCCTCGGGAGGATGGATTATTATCAAGCCAACGCATATGTAACACACATTCGTTTGCACAAACACTCGAACGAAGAACACCCGCGATAGTCGTACGTACGTACTGCTGTACCAGGTAGTACATTAGAAAATAAATAAAACATCAGCTGTGAGATCTGGAAACACACCACACCAATCACAAAAAATTCCAGGGAACACAGTAGTACGAACAGGGCAAATGTGCATATCGGTATCATACGTAGCCGCCGTACGCTATTTGGACTTTCAACCCTTTTGAATTTGACTACGACTTGGTCCCCAAAACGGGATTGCGGTCCTGCAAGGGTTTTCTTAATAGTGAACCACTATTACGGGGGCCCATAGTAAACAGGACCAAATATTGTTGGTAAAAATAGGGGAACATATAACTTTTTGTGTATACCGTAGGTCCTATTAACTATGCCCCCCCGTAATACTATGATAAAACATACCAGGTACCTCGTATACTTATCACGTACCACGTACAACCTGTGCTCCTTCTGCTCGTGGCGAAAACAAACTGAAAGTAACCCATCGCGCCAGCCGCTACGTACTGCACAACGAGGCGGTGAGACTAAGATAAGAGGTACTGGTATAATACCACCGTGCAACACACCCCTACACGCATTATCACCCATCCACTCTGCCGTCTTATCCCTAAGCTGCCCCTGTGTGCGGCACGAAAATGTAACACTGACTGGTAGGAATCTTTATATCGTACCACAATTTCATAGGAGTTACGCCACCCCCCCCCATTGCCTCATTGCTTGTCTTCCACCTTCAAAAGTTGCACTCACTCGCGTTCACTATTCCATGGACCAGTCAGTGCTGGCCCGTTGTTGCAATTCATTACAAGCAGCGTTGGGTCTCCGGTGGACATAAAACGCATACGAAAAACATTCGAGTATCATATAAAATAATAGCCACACCGAGCGCCCTGATTAAGAAGAGTTTCGAGGAATTTCTCGATCGCGCACTGCTGTCTCACGGCTCACGGAGTTTTGAAAAGAAAAGAAATGAAATGGAATATGATCCTACTCTGTCCGTAAATGTAAGGACCGTTCCGTTATTGTAATAACGACCTAAAAGGTCTTTACCTTTGCGGACATAGTCGTGCGTTGTCATAACCCTTTCGACAGCAGTCAAGTACAGACCAATTTAGCCGTGAATATAATCCGCGTCTAATAACAGCGTTCTCACATGAATATCGAATGGGTCTTATATTCCTGGCCAGAGTAATACCAAAATAAATCTACCTGATGTGTGGTATTTTGTACACGAGTACACGGGTAGTGGTCCCTGCATAGTGCCGGTATATGCCCTGGTATGCGGCAGCCAGCAACACCTATATATACCGGCAACCAACCGGCACTAATTACTCCGCACACTACAACACTGGTGAATCCCATCAGGTGCCAAGCGATCTCGATCTCACAGGCCCTCGTAACTAAGCAGGCAAAGCCCATAAAACGTCCGCGCCTCAATATACCCCGTCTACAAATAAATACCGGTACCGTCAAGTTGAAGGAAGACCGCCTTCACTTCGTAGTTTTTACGGCACCGGCAGGCGTCACCACCGCGCAATACCTCGCAATACCGCGGTGCCCGAAGTGTAACGATGTAACCATTCATGATTCGCCGGTTGGTGGGCAGGTGCTACGCGTACATACCAATCTGTCCCGTAACACAAGCACAGGTCTAAAACTAATTGTTAAGCCAAATGATGCTTATATTTCGGGATAGATTTGGTATGTGCGTAGGGGTCGGAAAGGTTGTGGAAGGAAAAGGGGGGGGGTCCGCAACATCAACTTACAACTTATAGCGGGGTATAATGGAGATAATGAACCTGGAACGTTGCCGGCTAATCAGATATTATTCGTTCCTGGTTCGTACACTCGTTTATCTATTTCATAGAATGTGCATGTCGTGCCTGTCGTACCTAGCATGATGACATGGCATTGCATTGCCCACTGCTGTGCTTGCTGCATGCGTGGCAACGTAGTATCTCTGTGGCGTAGCTTGGTGACCACAGAACTTGTATCTCTTCTAGGATTGAAGAATCGGCACGGACACTGGTTGTGCTGGATGTCGACGGGTGGAAAGAACGGTTTAACGTGAAGAACACACACGCTACAGGCGTACACACAACAGCAGCAAGCAGTGCTTTGTACAATTCGTAGCCTACCGTGGATCGAGAGTCTATGATACAAGTGAAAAACGAATGAGCGTTGTTATTACAGCTACGTACATACGACACAAGGCTCCAGGCCCGAGGGTCCGGGGTCCGGGGATCGTCTAGTTCGGGTGGGATCAGCGAGAGGGTGTGGTGTAGTGGCTGCTCGGACCAAACACACGCAGGTGTGGGCTGTCGTTACTGCGGTTGATCCGAAAAACAAACGCCCCCCCCACGTAAACACTAGAAACACTTATAGTGGCGGGTGTATTGCAATGACATGTGCTGCAGTTCGCGAGTTGCAATTTTTAATAGGCGCGCCCGAGGGTCCGAGGTGATCATAACAACCATAAAGATGACCAAAAAATAACCATAGTAAATATTACCAGCCCTTCTGGGACCCCGCCCTGTGGAGGAATCGACTCAAACGCCAAAATGAACGTGTGGTATACCCCTCTTGCCCCCTAACATAAGGACGGTCTGTGTGGAATATCAAGATAGAAATATTCCTTATAATAACGGACAGAGTGGAACGGAATAACGAAATATCAACATTCTTATTGTTAAAATCGTTAACATAGTTGCAGGACGCAATGGGTCTGCTCGCACCACAAGGTCGAATCGCAGTAGGATAAACGCACGAGGTAACACATACATGCATGACAACAGACCCCGCCGTGGTGATTTTCCTAGTGGATTATCTCCGGAACAGGGGGGGGGGCACGCACACACGCACGCCCACACACGGCGAAAAAATTTATCGGGGTCGTTCCATATATACGTAGAGGAACCACGAGACACGAGACGCATACCATCATTCGCTCGGCGATGCTCTGCACTCTCCAATAAATAAATACAGCTTGGAGATTTCTCCGAGCGTGTGTGTCATCTTGCGTGTTATCGTACACCAGGTGTATACATGTACCACATACCCCTGGTACGATACATTTGGTACGGGCGGTAGCATAGTATTAGCAAGAGTGATATCATACGTTAGTCGGTACATATCATGCTGCGCCGGTGCCGCACCACTATATACTCGCAATCTCGTTCGCGTTGTTCTCACGTTAGCTCATCGCCATATTATACACCAGCGAAAACGTAAAAACAGCAGCAGCAGCAGTATAAATATGCACAGAGATCGCATCAGAAGTAAGCGTACCAGGTATGTATGTACTCTAGTACCAGCAGTACTACTGGCCCTCTCACAAGAAACCGGGATAATTGGCCCACAGGCTAGATTTCTTACTGGATACCACGCTGGACGGAAATATAATAAACGTTTGGACTCTGATAATAAAAGCAAACGGTGATGATATTCCCGACCATAGCGGTATATAAAAGGGTGTGTTCAGAGTCCAATACTAACTTCTCAGCACAACCGTTCCCGAATTTCTGAAGAGATTTCCGGGCAAATATTTACCCAAGGGCTAAGATTTTTTTCGTGGTGCTTTTCTCGTACGTATGAGAGAGCCGGCACTCCTTAACCCATTGAGACCTATTAAAAGCGATACCGACCAGAACAACGAAATAACCAAAGATGTCAGGAGACAGCATTTCCACCCCTTGACAAAAACAGCAGAAACTGCCTTGACGTGCCTTGACTGACACCAAACTATTTTGGTGTGGAACAAGCGGCCCTAAAACCCTTGACAGCGCACGATTTTCCTACGAGTTTGACATGTCTCCTGACATATTTGGACACAACGCCCTTCGGTGTCGCCAGCCGTCTATATGAGCAGCGTGAGAGCCCATGAGTGAGGGTTGGATCATGCTGCACCTGTTGTGCCGTGCAAGTCCCTGCACTGTGCAACTCGGATACCAATTCTGTATCATGACACCCAATGACGCAGCAGTGGCCATTCGCTGTACAAAATAATAATCTTCGCTTTTTCATCATCGATTTTCGCCTCTGAAGCTTCAAGAGAACCGCAGTCCCGTTATGGGGACAAACTACTTGAAATCTGAGTGCTTTGTCCCCAAAACGGGACTGCAGCACTAAAAGGGTTAACAGCGTAAATCCAGTCCGCGGTGACGAGACAAGGCTCCCCTCATTCTGGAGTCGGACGTGGAAAGAAAAACCCCGAGGGTTCTGGTGCTTGGGCCACGAAACCTGCATCCCACCTGCCCTGCCCCAGCGCCGCAGTCATCAAAGACGTAACGAAATGCACACCAGAGTTGTTGTAGCCTCTCTTGTGCAGGGGATCACGGGCTAGATTAAGGCCACGAGTCAAAGGGAGAGCAACAACCAACACCACCACCACCGACGACACCACCAGCATCAACACTAACACCACCATCACCACCACCAATACCACCACCACCACCACCACCACCAATGTATTCGTCTCTTTCCCCCTCTCTGTGGTCGCTTAAGAAGGCAGAAGGATAAAGGGGGGGGGGGGGGGGGGGCGTCCCTCCTTCGTTGCTTGCCTTCGTCATTTGACCATTGACCCCGCATGCCTTTCGAGAAGGAGCAGGGGGGGGGGGGTAACCATTGCCATGTATCGGCGCAGTCGTGCGGCCATAGATCAGCCACCATAGATCCCTACCATGCCGGGACGGAGCACGTCGCCTCTTCACCGACCAGGTCGACATTACTTGCACCAAGCGCAAAGCGCCGTGAGCATCGGGCGGGGGGGGGTCTTTTCCCCTCTTTCAATTCCCAAAAGAAAGGAGATATATGGGGAGGGGGGGGGGGGGGGGGGGGGGGGGGGGGGCGCACTCATTTGTTGCTTGCCTTAGCCATTTGACCATCGACCGCGCATCTCTTTCGAGACGGGGCATCGTTCCTACTCCTAATAAAGGCACCAGGCACCTTCAACATTTGGGCGCTCACTGTGATTTCCATCTATAAGGGGGGAGGGTCTCTTTTCTCGTCTGAAATCCCGAAAGCAAGGAGAGGGAAGAGGGGGGGGGGGGGATTGGGCTAAATATGATGTGGGCTCTGGCGTGATATCAAACCGTGCTATTTCGTCGTACTAGGTGGGAGGGGGGGGGGGGGGGGTTGTGCTCGATATCATGCATAGCCGTAGTCGTATGACCATATACCCTCGCATCAATGCCGGGACGGAGCATGTCGGGTTCTCACGGCCAGGCAGACACTGCTAGCACCAAGCACGAAGCGCCGTGAGGTGTTCGGCGAGTTGCATAAAGGGTGAGCTGCATATTTCTGAGAAGCGCTTGTGAGGCGGACTTGCACACGGACTAAACTACATATACACAAGAGTGACATTTTTTAATGCCGTCAGAGGCGGTGCCACAGGGGGTGTTGGGGTCTGCAAGTCTGACTCGTATGTATGTATGCATGCATATGAATGCACCGTCGTACAGCAACACCCTATTGATTAATAGAGGTCGAGCCAGGAAACGCACTGCTGGTACGAACGTATTGCACTCTGTGCGCTATTAATATTAGTAGTAATAACGCTCCCGGGAAAAATGATGGCAGCAGATGAGCGAAACTAAGACCCAACGACACCTCGGGCGTTTGCTGCTCTGCTGGCGTGCTTGCTTGGTGTTACGTTTGTCTCCGGGTGTTCAGACTTTATTTAGTCGAGTGTTTCGTTAAGGTCGTCGCTTTCGGGATTGTGGTTGGTTGACTCGAAATCCCGGGGGATGTCGCGAGCTAAAAAGGGACAACACAGGAGGGGTTCGTGCCTCGTACCAGCTACCAGGTGGATACGTGCTCGTATGCAGCCACCGGGCGAAAACCAAGACAAAAAAAAAACTCTCGAAAGCTACCAGTAGGCACGTCCAAAGAAAAAAAATGTATCCACCGCCGGGCAAGTAACCGGGCGAGTAACACCAACCAGCCCAAACGACTTCTTTTAGGACCCCAGTCCCGTTTTGGGGGCAAACTACTTATAATTAAAGTGCTTTGTCCCCACATATGCGAGTGCGGTGCTAAAAGGACATTCGACTCCTACAGAAGCCCTCCTCCTCCACCACCACACCACGAGTCTGGACCAAATCAAAGCGAAATCAAGCAAAACTAACGCGCTGCAACCGCTCGGAGCCCCCCCCCCCCCCCCCCCCCCGCCCCCCCCCCCCCCCCCCCCACCCCCCCTCCACATCAGTTTTCTCAACTCTGTTTTTTTTTACTTGTGTTGTGTCATACGGATCTACCAGAGGGGATAATATAGGTCGTACGTGTACGACGAAGTTGTATACCAGGTATATTGTTTTTCAGTCCTCTCTTGTCTGCGAAAAAAAAAATGTGGGAGTCTACTCATACGTACCTGCACCCAAGACAACATGCGCAAGTTGCTAATGGGGGTGGAGCGCTACAGGGGTGGAGCGGTGCAGAGAGACCCCCCCCGCCCCCCCCCCGGCCAACGCTCGCGCACGCTACTGCCTTCCATTCCATGCCGTAGGTACTGTCTGACTGCTCTTGACTTGATTGTAGTGGCCGTACAAAACTACCCGGTATCAGGTACGAACCTCTGTCCTCCCATACATATGGTGCGTACGATATGTATGCGCAGCGTGCACATTTATTTATTTGCTGGCTGCGACTTCGTTTATTATTGCTTCTTTGCTTTTACCTGCAGGCCATACGAACGAGTACAAAGGAGCTTTGCCACATGTAACCCGCTATTTCGAGTACGGCGATGTGCTCGTTCATGTGAGAAAAAACAACAACAACAACAACAACAACAACAACAACCAGCAGAAGCAGGCAGCAGCAGGCAGCAGCAGTAGCAGCAGCAGTAGCAGCAGCGCGTATTCATACGCAGGAGACAGGGGGACGCCGGCGACGGCGATCAACCGAAATATTGCAAATACGGTGTTGTTTTTACTTATTTATTTTTTAGGCTTGCTCCGTAAAAAAGATGGTGCCGTGTGTGTGCTGTGGCATGATCACCACCCATCAGCATCATCATCCATCACAGTTGTCATGGTCGATCGGAATGTTCTTTGGGCCGACAGCAGCATCAACTGCACTCCGAGCTGCAAACAAAGCGAGGCGGTTCTTTCCGAAGGGGGAAGGCGGCACCCCGCGCCGGCCTACGAATGACGACGCAGCCGGCATCGCTGATGCTGCGTTCGCGCCGCGCCGCGGCTGCCCGGGCCTATTGTATTGTTATACCTCGATACACGATGAAACAACCTCCACAAAAAAAAATATTACGAGCCAGCGGAGCCAGCCGAGCCAGCCCTCACGAAAAAAACACCAAGCGCGGAACAACAACCCCACCAAGAACGGTAATGTAAGGTTCGCTAACATCTTCATATTACTGACTATACGATCCTTATATTTCCGCCCATAACGAGGAGTGTAGACGTAAAAAACTCGCCCCAAAAAAATATTTCCAACAACAACCAACGTTTTTTTTTTATACGTACGTATGTATCATAAAAGAAACAGACACAACAAACAAAATAACGACGAACAACAACGTCTCTCGTGGTCGGGTTGTATTTCGTATTTTTTCAAGGGCCAGCCAGCGCTTGCTCAGCGGCTCAGCGGTTGATGTTGGCCCAACGAACAACGGTCGTCCGTGTGCGCGGGAATGCCCCACGGCATTGACCACGACGCCCGATGACGGCTGCGCTGCTGCGCGTGTCATGACGAGAAGGCCGGGGGATGAGTATGAGCGGTGCGGCTCGGGTCGGCTCGTTGTGTGGGTGTGGCTCGTATCGTGCGTATACGACCCAGGACTACCTGGCCTGTTCGTTGATAATTCGCGGCTGGTCTTTATTATTATTCACGTAGTTTTTGTACGTGAAACAGAATTGCACACCAATTCGTAGATAGGACCAACGGGGTTAATATACCAGAAATAGTATAACGCCAGTATTTATACGCACGCAGTTGTATCATACGTTGTACGGTACGCAGGAGGAGTAGGAATCACTATACCTGGTACACGGGGCACAAAACCAAAATAAACGCAACCCATATATAAATCAAGTTAATTTCATAAATCGGTGGCGAGGGAAACGCAACACACACGACGACGAATTTTGAAACACGAAAAAAAAAAAACACAACGCATGCGTATCATCATGATGAACTGCTACTGACCTCTGGGCGAGCTTCGTCCTCAGAAGAAGCGGCGCACGTCGACCGCTCGAGCCTCTCCAGCCCCGGCATGTCGTTCTCCGACGTCGTCTCAGAGGGCGGGCGCGTCAGCCTCAGGTGCTTTGCCGACGCAGAGCCAGGTCTGCTATTGCTGCTGCTGGTGGTGCTCGATTTTTTCTTCGAAGCCACGCCATCACCCGCACTCGTTTCCACGATATGATTGAGCGGAATCGTCTGGAGAGAGCCCACGCGCTGCTGCTGCTGCTGCTGCGTCGACTTCTTCTCTGTGACGGAGGAGCCAAACACGCTCAGGACGCCGCCCTCCAGCAGGCCCGCGAACGACGACAGGAGGGACGGCGGCGAGTCCGATACCACATTAGGCCCGGGCTTGTCAGCACCTCTTATCTGGCCCATGATGTGTTGTTGTCGTTGCTGTTGTTGCTGTTTCGAAAAAAAGAGGTGATCAACACCCCTGTCGGTGCTGGCATGAACCCACGAGGCGCTAGCTTTTACTCCCAGCTCCTCTCCTTCCTGCTCCTCTCTCTCCCTCACTTTCACCCGCACTGCTCACGGGGGCTATAGCTATAGCGCCTGTCGTGCGCTTGTATATAAGGCCACTGTCGGTGGCGCCGCCTGGCGTCGCGCCTTTTTTTCGTTAGCTCCAGCTGGGTTGTTTTATTGTTTGCCGAGTTTCACCTGTTGTACAACAACGTACGACCTCTGTGTGCTGCTGCTGTGCTGTTGTTGGCTGTTCCAGCATTAGTTTTATGTGTGCGTTCCGGCCCGAGCTTCGGTGCTCGTTTGCTCAGAAAATTACTCTCTTTAAAAATAACTGCTGTGTCTCTTTTTGCTGCTTGTGCTTTTCGGCACGGGGACATATTTCCTACATCGTACCACATTTCGAAAGAATAACATTTTTCCCGTCAATTTCCAAGTAATTCGGTCAGGAGTAACGTATTCTGATTGGCTGGAGCTTCGGTTACACATCAAGAACGATGAGAATAATCCTGAAACCGAAATTCATGTTGAAAACACAAGAAGAGAAAGAATTTTCTTCAGGGCCCAAGATAGTAGATACCAACCAGTAGCTTTTTCGTTTTTTTTGCCATCATCGATGATGCTATGATGATGCCTTCTATGGCCAGACTACCGATTTGGGTGAAAATGTAAGGGCCGTAGATTTTAATACTAATATCAAAAGGGTCCTTATATTTTCGTCTGTAAGCGTATGTACGGATGGTACGCGACGGAGACGATCAAACGGATGCGCTGCTGTGTTGCTGCTGCTGCTTCTTTTCGCGTTCCTATTATAGAGGGAAGACGTCAACAAGCCCCTGCCAAGTAAGCCCGACACGTATCTACCCCCCAGGTCTACTACCCATCTATCTATCTACCTGTCTGTTATTTGTTTATTTCGCCTGCCCCACCCTCATCCGGGTCAAAACACATATCAGCGACACTGAGAGAGAATATCGTAGATGTGTGTCGCTCCTTGTAGAAAGTAAGAATTTGACTGCAATTCGGAATATATCCAACCGCCCGTATTCCAGGTAGAGCAGTCGGGACCAGCATACCAGGTACCACCGCCGTAGGTCCTGTGGCACTGCGCTTCGATGTACAGAGAGAGAGGGAGGGGGGGGGCTCTCTCTCGTATACCACTCGTATACCACAGGTCGTAGGCAACAAGCTAAAAAAGATGTGTGCGCGAGTATTCGTATATACCAGGTACCTGGTATACACTACCCGGCTACGTCTGGATTTGTTTGGGCTCGTTTTTGTGTGTGTGTGCAGTGTGCAGAGTTCGATTCTACAGAACCAGCAGCAGTACACAGAGTGGAAGGATAATCATCATCCTGGCCGGGCCGTTGCTGTGTGTGTCGAAATGCGGCGGTTTGATGGCATTATTGTCTACACATCACACACATCCATACACAGAGAGTACGGAACGCATACAACCCGTAAGTAGTACCTCTGGTACGTGCATACATACGGCACAGCAGTCTACCGAGTGGTACTACACAACAGCACAGCAGCAGTGCATCCAGTAAAGCAGTGGCAGTCAAGGGTGTGTGTGTTGCGGTTGCTTCTTTTGTGGTGTCGTGCGGTGTGCGCGTGTGGTGTTTGGATATCGTGTGGCGCATGTTTGTATGTATTGCATGTGTGTGTCGTACGAACCGTATTCCCCCGAGAGCATAAATATTCGCTTGCCATCTGACAATCAATCTACTATTATTGTTGGGCAATATGGCAATGTACCGGGCATGTTTCAGCACGTGATGTCTGATATATCGTGCGTATAGAGGAGGGATTACTCTTCCGAACGTGAAGCAATTGCTTACCTAGTACACTATTAATAGCCCTTTTCATCACCCCCCCCGTTCTGTGGAAGTGGCCACGGAAAATAAATTATCTCATTGAAGCTGTCATCCATGTGCACGTCCGCCTCACAAGCGGGGTTCTTAGTGGGATGCACCTCACCCTCCATGCGACTCGCCGAGCACCTCACGGCGGTGCTTCGCGCTTGGTGCAAGCAATGATGGTTGCTGCCTGGTCGGTGAAAACGCCGACGTTCTCCGTCCCGGCATTGAAGCAGGGAGATGTGCAGGGGTCTATGGTCACACGACCTCACGGCCATGCACGTGATATATCGAGTACCCCTCCCCCCCCCCCTCCTTGTTCCCTGTATCACCCCCCCCCCCCCCCTAATCGGCATTTCATTCGTGTTGTCCGCATTGCTCCACCCCACTGAAGGCTCTAGGGCGGGGGGGGGGGGGGGGGGGGGGGGGTACTCATTTGTTGACTACGGCAAGCAACAAATGAGTACGCCCCCCCCCCCCCCCCCCCCCCCCCCCTAGAGCCTTTAGTGGGGTGGAGTAATGCGGACAACACGAATGAAATGCCGATTAGTACAATAGTAAGCAGCATCCCGGCCACACGAGCAGAACCGACCCCCGCGCTCCTGATGATGGGGTACGAGTACAGAAGATGCATGCATGTTGTGTCCAAACGCAATCAATACGAGATGGGGCTGTCTAAGACGCGCGTGATGCGGCATGAATGTGACACGGACGAGACTCCAACCGATAATGCGTGTTCTTCCTATCGATAGACTCTTGACGATTGGATTGCACGATCGCACGATCGCATCCACTAACTCCCTGGTCGGTTTTGGTGGTCGCTATCTACTAATAATATATAGGGTGGGGATCCCTCTGCTCCGCCACCTCTCACATCATCATGATGGGTTCCAATAGTGCCTGGTGTTAAGAGTCAACACACTGCGACCCCTCCTCCCATACGAGTACATAATATATACCAGGTATGTATACTAGGGGGGTGTATGATGAGAGTTCTTCACATCATTATTAACCCGCTCTGTTTCCGCACATTAACGGCATCCATCTTGCACATTCAACTTATACCCAGTGCCTCCCCACCCGCCCCTCTGTTGCTCCGTCCCAAGAAAAGATTAGGGTAGTACCAGGTACCTATATCTGTCTATCTGCTGAACTCTACGGAGCAGTATTGTGGCCCGCGGGCGCCATCGAGAAGACACCCTACCTGAGCGAGCCTTACATAATCGTATCGCGAAGCCATCCTCTTTTAACCTTGAGCTGTAACCCAATATATACCGGGTAGGGTTCTAGTGTACAGAGCTCGCCGCTGTGTACATTTTCTCGATCTAATAATTTTTCTTCGCGTCTCTGAAAAGGCGAGTCTACTGCAGTTTTCTCGGGCGATTATTTATTTTCGTGAGTCCCCCACTGTAGCCTAAGCTGTAGTGCAGCACGCTTAACCCCTTTAGAACCGCAGTCCCGTTTTGGGGACAAACTACTCGGAATTTGACTGGTTTGTCCCCCAAAACGGGATTGCGGTTCTAAAAGGGTTAACGCGCCCCCTCATTTCAACCCGCGATATCGTCGTGGGTCGAACACAACAACAGCAGCACAACAACAGCCGCACGGCACCACAACGTCTATCGCGCCAGGAAAACACAAGCTCTCAGAGCCTGTAGACCTACAGTATGGTAACAAACTGCGAGACAGAGATACTACAACGCCTGCCAGCAGCGTTGCTGCTGCTGCTGCTGCTGCTGCTGCTGCTGCCGTGTGGGTTTAATGAAAGCATGTACTTTCAAAAAAACATCGAACGACACAAACCCGCCGCGTCCAAGAACAAGCATGCATGTGGCTGATTCTTGCAACTGTCGGCGCGAGCACATTTTTCAACGCGCACAAGGCTGGGTGGTGATGTCGCCGCTCTACATGCTACCTTGCTATATCGGCCACAATACGAGAGAGTCTATCCGCATCTTCCCGTCAACTCTCTGTATAGTTGTACTCTCTCCACCCCCCCCCCCCCCCCCCTTTTAATACCACCTACAGTATTGTTTGTTGATGTTCGCCTTTACTCTTAAATAATACAGTAGTAGTGCCGGTCCCTCTATAGTGCCTGTATAATATGCGCCAGCCATCAATACTGGCACTATAGCGACAACCAACCGGCATTAATTACTCCGCGCACTGCCACACTGGTTAACAACTCCATCTGTGACAAGCGCTTTCACTGGCACAATGTATAGAGGGCAGCCGGCACTATAGAGGGGACCCTGCTATGTCCCACTGCAAGGGGGCATAGGCACGTTGCCCCCCCCCCCCCCCCTCCCCCCGCCAATCACTCCCAACAAAGAAGAAGCGCAAAAAAATGGATAGGTGTATCTGCTTCCGTCGCCACCATCGAATTCCGTCCTGGCTTGGGGAGATTTTCCCTCACCGCCAACCACGCTTTTTTTGCGTCCGTTTTTGTCGTGCCCTCAGGGGGCGACCTGGGCTCCGCAGAGGCCCCCGCTGCAGCGACGATTGTCGCCCAGCGCGCTCCTCTCCCGACTGGCACTTTACTGCGGGAAGGTTCGGCCGGGATCACTGATCCTGCCGCGTCTGTCCCTCCGTCGCCTGGCAACCAGGCGCCTCTGACCATCTTACCGCCGTCAGGCAGCATCTCTACTCGGACGCGCCGACGAACAGCCGCTGCCGCTAGCAGAGCGCCGCCTGCTGATGATTATGGCTTCGGGCCCGGCGGAGCCCCTAGACCATCCGTCCGGCGTGCTATCACCCGGCCGCGAGCCCTACGGCCGCGACCGCCCGCACCCGTCGTAACGGCACCGGCTCCTGCCGCCTCGTCGATCCCGACGGTACCCATCCCGTCCGACCGCGACCGCGCCGAGCTCGTGGGAGCTCTCCTTCTACGGGCTTCTGCCGCCAACTGACACACCGCCCGTCACCACGACCTATTTGGATGCCCTCGGCGCAGCTGCCGAATTCCAGTTCGGTAACTCCGCAGCGCGCTATTCGCACGCCGGCTGGGCTCGGAGCAACATGCTGAGCCCGCGTGCAACGTCAACATGCGCTACATACAGCCCTTGGCCGACCGGAAGCTTTGCCCGCCGATTTTTTCGTCCTGTTTCCCTTCCCACCAGCGCCCTCCCTTTTCGGAGGTTCAGGAGCTAGCTGGGAAAGGCCGATTGCACACCACCGACGCGGGGATCGCTCTACTCGTCCGACAGCCGTCTCCCCCTCCCGCACCGGGGAAGCAACGCCCGGTGGGTCGTACGGCCTGTTCATTGAAGCACGAGCCTATTAGCTTTTTATGTGCCGCTGCTCATGGGCCCCTGGGTCCTGCAGGCTTGCCATTGCACAGTTTCCGCCGCCTGGGAACCGCGCGTATCCTGCTTGTGCTCGAACGCTTCTGTTGGTGGATCGGTATGAGCAGCTGCACCCGGTGGTGGTTACGCAACTGCTTGAAGTGCCAAGCACGCAAAACGTCGCGGCAGACGGTCCGGTGGCCCCCCATCACGTTGCCCTTGCCAGAAGGGTCCCGCATCGCCGTGAGCATCGACCGCTTCGCCCCCCTCCCGGTGAAGCCTCGAGGCGATACCCACATCTTGCTTCTCCTCGATCGTCTCAGCCGCCGAGCCGACATGTTCGCAGTCACAGCGGCTGAGTTCACCTCTGAGGGCACGGCTAAACATTCTCATCAACCGGTATATCCCCCCCTGGGGATGCCCGCGCAGCATCCTCTCGGGGCAACGGCCTCCAGTTCTACTTCAACATTTTCGCATGCCGTTTATCAGCCTCTAGTACGGGGGACTACAGTAAATGGGACCTACGGTACAGATAAAAACCTACCAGGGGTATATATTTCCCCATTTTTTCTAACAATATTTTGTCCTATTTTCTATGGCCTCCCGTAATAGGCGTTCGGAAGAGTGCCACCAGCTCCTACCACCGAAATGACAACGGTGGGGTGGAACGTGTAAACCACAGGATGGCCCAGATGCTGGCAGATGGTCGTCAACGAGCTCCCAAAGCAACTGGGATGAACAGCTCCCTCATATCGAACTTGCGTACGTACAACAATTCCGTCAGCGCCGCCACGGGTTTGGCTCCCAACAAAGTCCATATGGGTCGGCTGCCGCGCCTCCCTCTCACGATCCAGTAAAGTAATAGCAGCACGTGTGGTGTGGGTGCTCTCCCATGTAAAACCGTATTGAACACGAATACTTTATATGTTGTTGTTGCTGTTCTCATATTAACTCTCTGACGAAGGAGTCCGTGGTCACACAAAGGTGCTGGAGCCCTAGGAAGATCCGAAAAACAAAAAAAAACGAAAATTCGGCTGCCTCAAAATACACGAAACGAAGAAAGCGCACACGAGCTAAAACCAATGTGCAAACTGAACTAACATGGCCGCGCGTAAATCCTCTCAACTATAACATAGAGTACCCCCGTTCCCACCACTAACCAACTCGTGGCTACTGACTACAGCGGATGCTGTCTGAAGTGCTGCCTGCACCGTACGAGACGCACGGTAGTCGTGAAAACGAAAGAGGAACACACCTGCCTGCTATCTGGAGTGCTGTCAGAGTGAAGACTCGCGGATATGCAGTGAAAAAAGGAGCAATCGAACCTTACTACCACACGAATATCAACGATCGCCATCTCTTCCTGGACTGTCTGACACAAAAAGGTGCAGCACAGTTATGATACCACGTCCCTGATAATTGCGTAGGTTATTCCCCATGAAGGGTATACAACTCGTTAAACTACAAAGGCCAGTGACGACGTTAGTAACAAGTACCGGTAGATACTATTCTGCCTCGTGAAAAACAATACCAGGAAAAAACAAACTATGACTGCTTCTCTCGTGATGATAGTGTGCGCGCAGATCATGGGTCTCCGTGCACCGTCTTCCTGCCGCTCTTCATGGCCGCCTCATCGCCTTGGCCCAATCCACCCGCTCCTTTGCGCGTGCACTCGTTGCCATTCCCTTCCAGTCGATTCCCTTTCTCCGTCATCCTGAAAACCAAAATGCTCCTCGCACTTGCGGTTCTAAAAAGAAGAAAAAAAAATCTCGCGCAGGGGGAGGTCAATCCGTCTCTTCCCCGCACGTCGACGCTCCGTTTCCCTCCTCCCTCGTCGTCGAATCCAGCCTCCTACCGGCGCAATAGACTGTGCCGTAGTGGGGCCTGTGGTGGCGCCTGCCTCCGCGCACGGACACCCCGATTGAGCATTGCTGCTCTGCCGCAGCTACCTGAAAAAGACGCGCGAATCGTAGGTCTCCGTGCCTGACGCACCAAGTACGACCCAACTCTACTGCCGCCTGAGCCTCGCGGCCACAGGCAGCAGCAAGAAGGTATCACTCCTTGAGGGTGAGTCCGGCCTTACACCCGCCAGAAAGACCTACCCCACTCGCTATTAGCCTGATAGGGCATGCCTCGCAGCATTCCTTGCCGAGGCAGCGAGGGGAACGGAAGTATATACCAGGTACTGAGATAAAGGAGCGCAGGGCACCTATTACCAAAAATATATCGAGCAAATAAGAAAGACAGGTTGAGAATGACCGGAACATAAGAAATTCGGGAGCCGTTATGTTGAAGTTAGTGCAGATGATTCTCACATAAGAAATCCGGGCTGGACCAGTTTTTTTTTGTTTCTTAGTCGGTGTCCCGTACCTGGTACCATATGTTCCCCGGCCAAGGTAGTCAATAACGTAGAAGAAGCAGTACGTGGTAGGTAATTGTGGGATACCAGTGCCTCGCTCTTTTCTCTTCGCTGTGCAGGAAAAAAAACAACAACACCAACCTAACTATGTCGTAGATAAAACTCTCGGTGACAGCCCAACAAGGCCGCATGGCATCTCGCGCAGAGAGAGGACGTCAAGCTGCTAACTCCACCCGCGGGGTCGCCCCTGGACTGGTTACCCGGGGGGGTGGGGGCGGGTCGTGGGGAGCGGGGAGTCGGGGGGGGGGGGGGGGGTGGACGGGGGGGACGGGGGGTTCTCATTTGTTGCTTGTCTTAGTCATTCGACCATTGACCAAACATCCCTTTCGAGACGAAGCAAGCTTCCTACTCCTAATAAAGGGGAGAGAGGGGGAGGAAGCGCGGGGCGGGAGGAGGGGGGGGGGGGGTACTCCTTTGTTGTTTGCTTTAGTCATTTGACCATTGACCATTAACACGCACATTAGGATTCGAAGAAAGAGGATAGACGAGCGTGTATCTCAGGACAAGGTCAGACCATTGACGACTTGAAGAGAGCGAGCGACGAGCTATTAACCCCTTTAGAACCGCAGTCCCGTTTTGGGGACAAACTACTTGAAAATTGGATGGTTTGTCCCCAAAACGGGACTGCGATTCTAAAGGGGTTAATAGCCTGTACAAAATGCTACCAAAATGTCGTTCCCCCTTGGCTTTCTTCTTCTGGATCTTGTATTTTATCCCAGGTGTAAAGCTAATTTTATGATTTTGAGTGAAGCAGGGTGTTTTTTGTGTCAGTGGTCATGTGTCAAACACGTCGTGATACCGAAGTGTGCTGCCTACTCTGCAGCAAGGGGGTATCTGTCCTTGTACTGCCTTTTGCCACGAAGATGGGAAACATTGCGCACGCCGAACACGATAGATCGTGCTCTAGACAATATCGATGGTAGCCACAGGTAGGTGCCCTCTATCAGGTACCGAGCAGGGGATTTGTGTGTGTGTTCTTCACATGAAACCGTTCTTTCTACTCGTTCACACCCAGCACAACCACAGAGTCCGTGCCGATTCTTCAATCCTACGTAAAGAGTCGTAAGTTCTGTGGTCACAAAAAGCTACTATTACGGGGGACCATAGTAAATACCTGGTAGGACCAAATATTGTGGGTAAAAATAGGTAAATATATAGGTTTTTGTGTTTACCATTTTTTATTTTTATTGTTTCTCATCCCATTCATTATCTTCGCACATCTTCTTCTCTCTCTCCTTCCAACTCGTAACTCAGATCCGGGGTCACATAGCAGGCTCTTCTCCCCCCTTCCCGCTACGGTACGTGCCTTCATTTTTATCGCGAGAAGATTTCAGCCTTTTCTTCCCTCGTCGACTCGCATCGAATTGTGTGTCCTATTAACTATGGTCCCCCGTAATATAATACCAGGGTACTATTAATACATGGTTATCCAGTAAGCAGAGACAACGCAATGACATGCCACTATTATGTCATTAGACTCGTACTGGATACGACAGGCACGACATACATATTATCTGTCAATTACTGTTGTTGTAGAGATCACAAAATGAAAATTTTAAGATAAAACAGAAAGCACTGAGCAAAGAAACAAATCGAAGATAAGGAGGAAAAGGAGAAAATAGAAGAAACATCTATCTGTCGTGCCTCCCTCACGAGATGTGGCAGACACTGCAGCACAGATATTCCGGGGGACCATAGTAAATAGGACCAAATATTGTGTCAAAATTAGAGGAATATATAGGTTTTTGTCTCTACCGTAGGTCCTATTTAATATCGTCTCCCGTAAATAGCACGGCCCCCCTTCCCCAACACCGCAACATGAGCCAAAACTATGCAGACCAGGACTGAATCAGATCTGCCCGTGAAAGTCGAAGTGGGAATCAATCGATTATCATTCAGTTCGACGTACGTGTTGAATATTATGGCATATATATACCGTGAGTCTGGCCTGTCTGTGCGGATCAAACCTGAGTCTGTAAGTTCCTTGTCTGATGTAGAGTGATCGGGCTATTTTACTAACTTTTACCTCGTGTCACACTTATCAGTGTTTTTAGTTGTATCTCGGTATATAACCTGCGCATGCATGTCGAAATCCGGTGAAATAGATTAATTATTGTGTATTCGTTCGTGAAATAATCATGTAAACAGAACACCCCGGGGTGCGCCCTCCCCCGCACGACACTCTACAATAACATGATTCCACTATTACGGGGGACCATAGTTAACAGGACCTATGGTAGAGATAAAAACCTTTATGTTTAACCATGTTTACTAGCAATATTTGTTCCTGTTAACTATGGTCCCCCGTAATACAAGAAAATAAATTGATCTCTCGGTTTCAATTTAATAATTTCGTACTGGAAATAGAGGTAATTATTTATTTTCCGTCTTCAGGCACACGAAATAATAGAAGAATGATCTCCCATCTCGGCCGCAGACCCGTACACATCGCTGTTAATAATAACACAGATTATTCATACTGCTGCTATGTGGAACTACCGCACGTAGTATCTCTGTGGCGTAGCTTTTTGTGACCACAGAACTTTTGTATATCATTTTATGATTGAAGAATCGGCACGGACACTGGTTGTGCTGGATGTCGACGGGTATAGTATACTGTAGAAAGAACTTAACCCTTTAAGACCGCAGTCCCGTTTTGGGGACAAAGTATTTGGAATTTGACTGGTTTGTCCCCAAAACCGGGACTGCGGTTCTAAAGGGGTTAATGTGAAGAACACACACACTGCTGTATATCTAAATACTGGTGTGTAGGTCGCCCCGGTGGTTCAAGTGGTTAACCTCGAATTCTTCTTGTGTTTGAGTCCTGGGTTCGAGCCCCAGGTGGGTCGGACATTTGACTTTATTTGCAAAAATAACAATCAAAAGGATTCAATTGTTGAGAGCGCCTTGCAGCGTGGGTAGGCACAATTCGATGCGAGTCGACGAGGGAAGAAAAGGCTGAAATCTTCTCGCGATAAAAATGAAGGCACGTACCGTAGCGGGAAGGGGGTAGAAGAGCCTGCTATGTGACCCCGGATCTGAGTTTACGAGTTGGAAGGAGAGAGAGAAGACGATGTGCGAAGATAATAAATGGGATGAGCGAAAAAAAAAAAAAAAAAAAGTGTGATATCTATCTGATCACCTACAGCCAGTTCGTAGCAGTCGTATATTATTAATAGTAGTATAACATTTGATGACGGTCAGAGACAGGCCCGACCATAAGAATGACCCTAAGGAGGTGGAAGAAACCAACCGGGTTCGAACCGGTGCACGAAAACTTTAGAAATAAGTGTGGACAGGGGTTTCCTCTCGTTCTCCGGGGCGCAAAAAAAAAAAAAGTATAACATTCTTACACCCTGTTAGAATATCCCTTGGTTTGTGGTCAACCACTACTATTAATACTGGTATCGCACACAGGTTATTTTGCAGAATGAAACCGGTATATTATATACCAGTAAAAACAAATAGCAGTAGGTTGAATATTAATCTGCAAACGAAGAGGCGTGTGTGCTACAGTCGGTCGTAGAATTAGTTGTGAGGCTCTGCGCGCCGAAGGGGTTATTAACCCCACCTATTGCGACGAGCAATCCCATGGCCGACAAGCGTACGACGTGGGTGAGTCTGTTCTTCACATCAAACTGTTCTTTCTACCCGTCGACATCCACCAAACCAGTGTCCGTCCCGATTCTTCAATCCTAGAAGAGACACAAGTGCTGTGGTCTCAAAGCTACGCAACAGAGATACTGCTGTATGTTGCCACGTACGCGGTAAGGACAGCAGTGGGCATAGCACCTGCTGGTAACGAATATCAGGACCGGGCATAACTACTACTACTACTACTACTACTACTACTACTACTACTACTACTACTACTACTACTACTACTACTACTACTACTACTACTACTACTACTACTACTACTACTACTACTACTACTACTACTACTACTACTACTACTACTACTACTACTACTATACTACTACTACTACTACTACTACTACTACTACTACTACTACTACTACTACTATTACGGGGGACCATAGTTAATAGGACCTATGGTATACATAAAAAACTATATATTGAAGCATTTTTACTAACAATATTTGGTCCTAATAACTATGGTCCCCCGTAATACCGTATGCACGAACTCTTTAACTCCCCACGTACCACGAGTACGCACGAACTCTAACTCCCTTTTCGGTACCTACTTCCCTTTTGTTCTACTTTGATCCATATTGCTGTCCTCGCACATTCCTCGTCGTTACTACTTTGCCCCTCTACCTTCGTCCATGTGCTCTCCTCCGGTATGGATTCAACAAGACCCTCTGTTGTACACAGAGAGAGCTGATTTGGCCTACAATAGTAGTAGCGCCAAATAAAGAGCTTGCTACATACAGTAGGCGTGCGACAGCAAAACCCTTTTTTAGTACGGCAGCCGTCCCGTTATGGAGGCCGACTGTACTTAGAATTCGAGTAGTCTCTCTCCGAAATGGGACTGCAGTGCCTTAACCCCTTTAGAGCAAGCTGCAGTCCCGTTTTGGGGGCAATCCCGTCAAATTCTAAGTAATTTGTCCCCAAAACGGGACTGCGGTCCTAACAATGTTAAAAGGGTTTAACAATCTCCCATTTCGGCTACGAAGGCTCGCGACATATAAATACCATTGATAGACGTTGATCGAGTATTAAAAAAAAGGTTTATAATCAACCCTTTTAGAACCGCAGTCCCGTTCTGGGGACAAACCAGTCAAATTTCAAGTAGTTTTGTCCCCAAACGGGACCGCGGTTCTAAAGGGGTTAATGTAGAGTGTGGTGGTGTTTCCTCGCTGAAAACAAACGCTCATAATAAAAAGCTGAGCTGTAACGGTAAATTCCCAAAGAATGTGAAAACAAAATCTCAGCCTGAAAAAAACTTCACTCCCAAATTCTTAAAACACATGTATGTATGTATGTGTGTATGTCGCGTACCATGTACTACGCACTGCCTTGAAGTAGTCACGTGCGGGCACACAAACAAAACCAAAACATTTTCACCCGATCGTTCCGCAGTGCACATCAGGCACATTCCTATGACTCTATAATTTCAAGTAATTTGTGCCCCAAGACGGGAGCGCAGTCCTGTAGAGGAGTTCATAACATAAGGCTCTCACTTTTTCGGAGGGTGCGGGAAGCAAATCGGATCGATGAAATCGTGCTCATCAGCGGCGGGAGCGCCACACCAAGTCCTATGTAAACCAGGTACACCTGGTACTGGTATGTTATAGCCTGTTGTGAAGGTGTTACCTACTGAGCTATAGGGGTAAACGACCGATCGATTACCCAGCCCAGGGTAATCCTTATAACACTGTTATATGCTCAAGGCTCTTGGGACTTTGGGGGGGGATTTCGCCGAATATAAAGTGTGGGTATCAGTAAAGATCACTGCGTGCTTTCAGGGATGATATACTTGCATGTTTTTATTTTACAAGGAAAAAGAGGTCAATTTGGTGTCAAGAAAACCCAATTTGGTGTCCAGACTCGATGTCTTATTTTTTCCTGACCTACTACTATGTAGATCTAACTCTGTTGTATACCAGGATTTAGGATTGGTCCCACCGTTGAGCTGTGTCTCTTAACCCTTTTAGAACCGCAGTCTCGCTTAGGGGACAAATCACTCAAATTTCAAGTAGCTTGTCCAAAACGGGACTGCGGCTCTAAAGGGGTTAACCCAATTTCCTTAGTCGGTCGTGCCGAGATCAGAGCCTATTTTTCTTTCACCATGCATAAAGTTTCTCTAGACTGCGGGCGCCCACTGCTGTGTCGTATATAGATGTAGCACTTGATGTCCGAGTTGATACCTTCGGGACCCCTCGATAGCGACCAAAAACAATGGTTGGTAAGTGTTGGTGTTGCCAACTATTGAACCGTCTACGGGCCCGGCAGCATCAAGGGTAGGGGGTAGGATCGTCTTGCACCCGCGTGCCGTATTACGACTCCTTGCACTACTGCTGCTGCTGCTGCTGTAGCTCGGACACTAACCATTCTATCATCCCCCAGTCCTGCCATGGCCACAATGATTGGCCACACAATGGTTGCTGTAATGTAACCGCCACTTTTTCATCGTCAGTTTTTCCCTCTCTAAGTCGCGAAAGGGTTAGCCCCTTCAGAACCGCAGTCCCGTTTTGGGGATAAAACTAGTTGAAATTTGAGTGTTTTTTTGTCCCCAAAACGGGACTGCGGTTCTAGAAGGGTTAACAGGTTAAGAGCCCCGTCCGGCACGGGCTCGACATGATCCCTGTATACATCAGAGCGGCGTTCTACGGTAGAAAGAGGTGTCACATTGGGCGAATATATTTATATATATATATATATAAACTTACTGAGCCCCACGGCACGTCCTTACCTGTGGCAGGCGACAGTTGGAGGAAGGACGAGCGAGCGCGTAACTTGTGCTCTATAGCAGTACGTTGATAGGCATAATGCGTACGTACACGCGACGAGATAGATGCGTGTACGAAGCATCAGGTTGTACGTATATCCATATGTTTGTCCCCATTGGATTCCGCATTACACGTCAGGGGGGGGGGGGGGGGGTGTACTCATTATCGTGCATGGTCGTAGTCGTATGACCATAGACCCTCGCAGCCCTACGACGTCGGGACGGATCACGGCGGGTTTTCACCGACCAGGCAGGCATTTGCTTGCACTAAGCGCGAAGCGCCGTGAGGTGTCCGGCGAGTCGCATGAATGGTGATCTGCATCCTGCTAGTCAGGGGGGGGGGGGGGGTGTACTCGATCGGAGAGATGTGCTCGATCTCATGCATGGCCGTAGTCGTATGCCCATAGACCGGGGGGGGGGAGAGAGAGAAAAAGGGGTACACACATCGTACAGTAGGATGTGTCTTGACCCTTTTAGGACCGCAGCCCGCTTTGGGGACAAACTGCTCAGATTCCACGAAACGGAATTGCAGTCCTAAAAGTTTTTTTTAGGCAGCCTGGCAGGCAGTTTCCTTGTACGGAACGAACAGACGAGCTTGCTACAGGGAAGGCTGTGGAGCACGAGAGCATAGAAGGGGGAGGAGGAGGGGTTGGGTCGCCGTCAACCCGGAAGGATTAGGGACGTTAACGGAAGGACACACAATACGTACGTAGATAGGCTGGTACCACAAAAAAAAGACTTCCCCCCTATACCTGGTACCTGGTTTCCCTGATTTTTTTTCCTCCTTGCTGTCTCTTATAAACCCTCTTAGGACGAGACAGATCCCTCAAATTCCAAGTATTTTTGTCGCCAAAATGGGACTGCACTCCTGCAGCGGTTCCAAATGTAAGATCAATTTCGCGGGTTCAAGGGTGTGTCTTAACCCCCCCCCAGAGAGCATTGGACCGTACCGAATGGAATATTATTTGCCGCATGAGTTGGTGTCGATTGGTTGTGGGAAACGAATAGATTCAGTACAGCCCGAGAAAAAGAGTATACCTGGTATCTAGGAAGAGGAAGAAGAAGTGTTGCACCCCTTTTTCTTGTTTGGGAGGACCGAACGGCCCGACCGAACGGGAGCAAATAGCAGATTATTTGATGTAGATGGACACCACCTAAGATGGACGCGGACACCAACTTGCTTTGGCATGTACAAAGGATACCGTTCGTGCCGATTCGGCTGGCGAGGCCCAGGATTCTGCATGGATCCAAACACGTTTTTTTAGGTAGGAACGGAACGAATGACCACGAAGAGCCTCGTTCCGTTCCGCTCGTTCCCATGTTCTTTGGTTGGAGTTAAGACACACCCTAAGTCTCACCGAGCGCATGCATACGTACCTCGCAAGGTAAGGACTATTTCTTGCAAAAAAATGATCACGTCAGCGGAAAGCGCGAAATCGTGAGTTGGCTGCTACATTCGATGAAAATCGGCGTGCAGTGGGAATGATGAACCCTATGCGCAACTAAAACTGAATGCACGTACCGGGGGGGAGAAGGGACGACACCCGTGACCACGGCTTGTCCAGAAGAAGACCACTGAGGGTAAAACCTCCTACGAGTTAAGCTGGAAAGTGAAAGTGATGCTTAAAACATATATATATATATTTAGATATATCAATAACAAGCAGAATTTGTGAAGCGGTCGGCGTTCAGAGAGCGTTCTTGCGAGTGATCGATTATTCTGCACACTAACTGAAGGTTTGGCAAACAATACCAGGTATGTACTTTATTATTTCACCATCGCTCTTCCTTACCAGCCCAAGTCGGTACCGATACGTAGCACAGCAGTAGTATCGGTCCTCTCACAAAAAAGCAGAGCTAGCCTAAAAAAAATACAAAATGAAAAAAAATGCAGCCTACCATGGTACGTAGTAGGCGTTCGCCGTCTAAGCACGGGAAACCGAAAGAAATATGAATATCTCCCCTTCTCGCTCCCACCAGAACAAGGAGGATTTTAACCCAACATTCGACTGTGAGGATGTCCAGCCGAGCATTCGATTTGAGGATGTTAGCCTGACATCCGATTATGAGGATATCCGCCTAATATCCGACGTAAAAGGATGTTAGCCTAACATCTGATTCCAGTTTTCTCACGAGAACAAGAGGGGCGGTGCTGCAGTTTACCGCTATTACGGGGGACCAGATAATAATAGTAAATAGGACCAAATATTGTTAGTAAAAACAGCGAAATATATAGGTTTTTGTGCGTACCGTAGGTCCTATTTAATATGGCCCACCGTACTGGGAGTTTTGACCCCTCGGCGCATTCCGGACTATTATAGCGGCATGTAGCCGCGGCCACAGGTGTCGGGCAGCCGAGGAGCCCCGTGGTTTCATAGGACAGGAAAAAAAGGTTGTCGGGCCCGAAAGTACGTCTCTGCCATTACCGCACTGTCTGTAGAGGGACGTGTCTCTAATATTTTCCGCTCTTATTGTTGACCTTCTCCTGGATTAATTCCTATTACGGGGGGGGACCATACTTAACCCCTTTAGAACCGCAGTCCCGTTTTGGAGACAAACTACTTGAAATTAGACTGGTTTGTCCCCAAAACGGGACTGCGGTTCTAAAAGGGTTAATAGGACCCAATATTATCCGTAAAAATGGTGAAATATAAAGGTTTTATGTCTACCATAGGTCCTACCAGGTACCGGGTATTAACTATGGCGCCCCACGACAGAGAGTTTTGTTTTTCGACCGCAAGGATTCGTCAAAAGGGAGAGGGAGGAACTACTCGGCAGACACGAGCCAGTTGAACAATTTTCACAGGTCGACGCTGTTACCGATCCTGCTCCCACACTCCCGGGCCTGATCCCACATGGCTGCACCCTGCTCCCACGCGACTTTACCCACGATCAAATTGATAAAACAACGCCGCAAAACCTATACAAACGCAGGTCATATACCATATACCTAGAAGAAGACCCACATCGCCAGCATCAACCATCAATCAATCGTCAGGAAGGAGAGATGACTGATGCTATGTAGTGCATGAGGATGGTGTTACCACATTTGCCCGATTCTCATCGGGTGCCACATCGAAAGAAAATTCAACACACAAACGCAACAGCAGTACGCACTGCGGTATAATACGTGTAATATATTGTCCTGGACTAAGGTATTACACGTATTCTACCGCAGCACGCCAGTCCAGGACAATATGTTACACGTATTATACCGCAGTGCGTACGGGGTACCCTGGTACATACATACAACACCATCCCGAAATATATAAGCACCGTTTGTGTATGAAAAACAAATACAAACCTTACATTTTCGGACAGGATGGTACGTACGTATCCCACGGAGCGGGAGGCCACAGACTGTCGTCTATTTTTGGTGTGATTGGGCGGCACTGAACGGACTCAATTTTTTTGTTGTCGAGCCAGCGGCCGAATTGTTTTAACCCTTTTAGGACTGCAGTCCCGTTTTGGGGACAACCTACTTATAATTTGACTGGTTTGTCCCCGAAACGGGATTGCGGTTCTAAAAGAGTTAAGAGACTGAAGAGTTGGGTGTGTAAATCATCAGATTGCAGCAGAAACAAAAACAACGACCACAATAAAACGACTCAAGGAGATATCATAGTTAGAAACGTGCGTGACGATACGCCGCCCGCGTGCTTCATTCGGACAGCGACCGCACGGTCAGCTCCGATGGAACCCGCGCGTATACATCCCTTCGCACACCCCTCCCGCACGCGCGAGGAGACTTTCCATTCATATACGCACGGCCCACCATAACTCGCACGGCAAAAAAAAAAACAACACCCAGGGCAGCAATTATACGTGCGAAGAAAACCCCATCCCCTCTCTCACCCCCCACCGCTACCGCCACACAGACTAATACCAGCTAATGCGCTGCGTAACATCATCACCATCATATTTCATAGCTCCCTCCCCCAGCAAGAAAATCCAAAAATCTCAAGAAAAATAAAACTATAGCACCTTGTACCAGGTACTCAACAAAGAGCCCCCCCCCCCTCCCCCACCTCCGCCTCCAGCCAACTGCAACACTACAGGCAACACTGCAGGCAACACTGAATCAGTACACTACTGTACGCTAGTTTGTCTGTCTGTCTGCCTGTCTGTCTGGCAACCGATATATTATAGTTTCGCGACCAAACGATAGTGATAGGCTGATCGCACATCCCGAAAATAATCTGCAGAAATGAACTACGAGCGACGTTGCGAGCCGCATTGGGACACAAGAACGGGGAACGGGGGTGGGGCGGGCGCACTCATTGTTGCTAGGCTTAGTCATTCGACCATTGACCACGCACTCCTCTCGAGACGCAGGGCGGCGGCGGGGGGGGTGGGGGGGGGGGGGGGGGGGGAAAGGGGGGCGGAGCGAACGCATTGCGCGATGTTTTCGAGGCGGGAAACGCTTTGTCGATAAAAGCTGGCAGCTTCGCGGCCAACAGCAACAACAGCAGTCGACGGATGGTGTGCGCGCCGTATGTATGCGCCGGGCTGTCGTACGAGAAAAAAAAACAAACGAGAAGACGATGACATTCAGACGGATAGACACGACAACTACTCTTGCCCCCCCCCCCCCCCCCAATGCCCCTCCCGTTCGCTCGAGCAGCAACACGAATGGGCTCCTTTAAACAATAATGGGCAGAACCAAAAGCAAATGTGATAGGTGTAGCCCCTGACCGACCAGAAAGACTCGTACGGTAGGGGGGAAATAAAGAGGCAAGAAAGAGCGATCGTGCAGCTGCAGCAGCAGCAGCGGTCACGGGAAGCATTCACCCCCCCGTCATACGACTACAGCCATGCATGAGATCGAGTACATCTCTCCTATCGACGAGTACACCCCCCCCCCCCCTACCCGGGGCGCACAAGAGGCATCCTTCCATGTATCGCGCTAAGCGGCAAAAGGTGGAAGGTCGTGCTGCCCCCCCCCCAAAATAAAACATGCCCCCGCCCCAACCAAAACCCAACCTAACCCGACCCAACTCAACCCAACCCAACTCAACCCCCTCCATATCTGGAAGGCCGCTCGCTGAGTGGAACCGTGGTGCGGGAGTTTAAGCGGGGATGGATGGCATGTTTCCCCTCATGCCATTGCATTCATCGCCATCACCTGGTACTCCTCCCACTGCGACAAGTACGCAGACACGCAACGCACAACAACAACAAAAAAGCAGCAGGGGCGTAGGTTGGGTCGGTAAAAAATGGATACCCGATACAGCAGTAGCATTGCGGTGGAATAAATAGTATTCAGAACAAAATACGGTGTGTAAACACGAGAGGAACAATACACAACAGTACAGTAGTGGTCCCCTGTGTAGCGCCGGCTGAGTTAGCGCCGGTTGAGTATTGCCGACTGCCCGCTACATGATAGTATATACATAGTGCCTGTGAAATAAATCGCTTGGCGCAGGTGGGATTATTAACCATTGTGGCGGTGTGCGGAGTAATTAGTGCCGGTTGGTTGCCGCTACGTATAGTGCCGGTGTTGTTGATTGGCGCATCTATCTGTACCGGCACTATAGGGGGGGGGAAACCCATTTATGTACCACTCTTGTCCCGAAACACAAATGACCCGTGCCACTGTAGGGGTAGTATAAGCACCTTCATCCGCTTGCCTTCGAAGGCAGGGTAGTATAAGCACCTTCATCCGCTTGCCTTCGAAGGCAGATACCCGGTATTGCCTCACGCGTGGCACGGAGGTAGAGGGGTAGCTCCTACTCTTCCAGAGGCTCATCACTCCCTCGAAAACTTTCTCCATCCCCACCCAGGCCGACAGAAGAAACAAACCAAAGCGGGAACAACCCCAGGGCTCTGCAGGCACTTATATAATATATACCAGGTATATATACAAGGCGCTTCGCTCCGCGGGCGGCCTACGCCGCCCGCTACGCTCGCTCAGGAAGGAAAAAAAGACATCAAATTATGCGAAGCGAACAGAGGTCCACGATTGAATTTAGTTTTTTTAAGGATCGTAATTGCAAACCGGCGACTTGATAATGCCAAGAGACCCGCCGCCATGCTTTAGGAAAAAACAGCTCCGACGTCAGCTTGGACGCCACAGAATACGCTTCGCGTCGCGGATGTCGTACGTACGTACATACCCCAGGTAGGGTACTACTGCTGTACTTATTTTCTTATTTTGATATGCTCTATGTTTGTACTCGCATGTACGAAGAAAGCGAAAGCACAGCACGGCACAGCAGCAAAAACAATGGAAATGAAACAGAAAACTCAGAAAGAACATAAAAATCCCATCCCCTCTCGTGCAATAATGTTTTGCCTGATTGGAACACCTTACACCCGGTCCAAAATAAGAAAAGAAAAAAATCGCACAGAAGAGCTTCTCTCTCAGCCTCGTACGCCGCCCGCCCCTCTCGCGACCACCTCGCCACCGATTCGGTCCGGGTAAAGCTTTTATCACTCTCTGCCACAATCAGCCCCGTCGCCCGCCTCGCGTGAAGTCCGGTGCTCACCGTGGCCGCCGTTCGCCAGCTCGATAACGTTGGTGTTCAAACTGCACACCTCCCTCTTTCAACTTCAGCGTGGTCGCAAAAATAAGCACCGCTTGAACATTATCTTGCCATTCCGAACGACCTTTATAACTCGTACCTACATACTCTATCAAAAATCATAAATGGAAGCCAGACAAAGCCCGTTCATGCATCCCTCGTGTCTCGAGGCACACGCGACGCCTAGGCACGAAAGCGGCGACCGCGCTCCTTGCAACCCCCCTTCTACCCGCCAGCACCCACTGACACCCGCGACGATGCCGGGCTTTCCCGCGGTGCCGTACTCGGAGTACACGCACGCACACGGAACGAAAGAAGAAAAAAAGGAGAAAGGACCGAGAAAACAAAGAACTGCTGGAAAGGTCCGGCAAGTAATGAAAGGAGGCGGTTTGGAAGTGGGAGCTCTGAGAGGCCAGGGATGTACCAACCGAACACGCTCAGGGATTGTGATTTAAGTATGTAGTTCTATAACGATGACGACAACGACCAGTGTAAATCATGACCGACATTCGAACGATTTTGGGTACGTCTGGGTCAATAAGGAGCGCCGCGCCGTCAGCCAGAAACGGTTTTTCGCCAAAAAAGTGATATTTATACCCGGTATGATACCTCTATTGTACTCGTAACACAGGTCATTAATATTACTGTACTGTTTGTACACCTGGTTTTCGGGCCCATGGTGGGTTCTGAATACTACACACCTCAGAAAAATCATACAGATCATGATCTATATATCTATATATCTGATATATCTACTGTAGATGATCTAGCTCCTCAGCTGCCGCTGTGAGAGGTGGTACAGGGTCTGCATATATAGTACAGATCCAACCCACGAAACAAGTCCTGTACATCGTACGACTCTGGACGGTAATATAAACCCCGTTCAGACATCAACATGAAGACCAAGCGTTCCTTGTATTGACAGACACCTCGAATGGTGCATGTCGAACGTGTTCCACCCTGCAACGTGAGCTAGATTACACGAAGAGCTAGATCATACAAGAGCTGCTGTAGAACATACAGGATCGGGAATATATCTATCTGACTTGGAAGGATCTAGATCATCAAGTGGGAATTGACCACCTGCTCGAGGTTTTGAATACTACGCCCCCCCCCCTTCCATCCATACGCATGAAAATCCGCCTCAAAAGCGGTTGTCAGTAGGATGCAGCTCACCCTTCTTGCGTCTCTCGCCCAACACCTCACGGCACTTCGCGCTTGGTGCAAGCAATGACAGCCTGGTCGGTGAAAACCCGACGCGCTCCGTGCCGTCATTGTAGGGATGCGAGGGTCTATGGTCATACGACTACGGCCATGCATGATACCGAGTACACCCCTCCCCCCCCACCGTGACGGCGCGGGATGTCAACTGTTTTATCGCAGCTGGGCCAAGGGTACGCGAAACTTTTTTTTCGACAACTCACTTTTTTTTTCGAGTTCGAGACAGGAGGGGGGGGGGGGATACTAAAACCAAGGGAAACAAAACTAAAAAAAAAAAAAAAACGTGTTTCATTTAATTTCTGATGACAATATCAACCCGCTACGTATTGCTGTATTTTTGTCTTCAATTCCGACATCGTGCCGAGCGTGGGTCCTTGTCGTCTCTTCTTTTTTTTTTCGCGCGCCTGACTAGGCCAGCTCTTTTTTTCATCATCTCTTAGCGTGTTGTTGAAGTTACGCACCGTTGGGTACCACTGCACTGGCTTTGCTGTACATCAATCCTCGCCTACGAGTACCACCATCAGAGTCAAACTGTGACACAACATCTAACCCTTTTAGGACCGCAGTCCCGTTTTGGGGACAAATTACTTAGAATTTGAGTGGTTTGTCCCCCAAATGGGACTGCGGTTCTAAAGGTGTTGGCTATTAAAATAATATGTTTAGCATAGACTATGAAAATAAAAGGCGGGGGGAGGGGGGGGGGGGCGCGGGGGGTGTAATCAATTAATTTCGCCAAAGTAGTACGCAACAGGTTTTCTAGTTCATTTCTCACCATCATTTTTACTTTTTTTTTTTTAGGTCGAAAGTGCGATATTAATAGTAGGATTTATCGAAACTTTCGATAGTATGTCCAGGCCCCATCGTATGAGTTACACACCTCGTGGAAGTTGATGTGGCCGTTGTTGTTGTGGTCCATGTCTTCGAAGCGCGGGAGGTCGCGGTCGGTAAGCCCGGGGTGTGAGATCTTGTACTCGTTCATGTACTTATCAAACTGTCGAGGGGGGGATCACAGGGTTTCGGGAAAGCGCAGACACATCGACGAGGTCAGACAACGGTATCATATGATGCCGGTCGCCCCGGTGGTTCAAGTGGTTAACCTCGAATTCTACTTGTTTGAGTCCTGGGTTCGAGCCCCAGGAGGGTCGGACTTTGACTTTATTTGCAAAAATAAAAAAAGGGATTCAATTGTTGAGAGCGCCTTGCAGCGTGGGTAGGCACAATTCGATGCGAGTCGACGAGGGAAGAAAAGGCTGAAATCTTCTCGCGATAAAAAATGAAGGCACGTACCGTAGCGGGAAGGGGGGAGAAGAGCCTGCTATGTGACCCCGGATCTGAGTTACGAGTTGGAAGGAGAGAGAGAAGAAGATGTGCGAAGATAATGAATGGGATGAGAAAAAATAAAATAAAAAAATGATGAAAATACGTACCAGGTACCTGGTATTTATTATTTATACGATACGTATCATATTAATAGTATCATATGATCTGTATCATGATCAACCAGGTCATGTCTATCATGATCGATCAGATGATAGGTATCATATGATACTTAAAATGTATAACATGATATGTATCATGATCAATCATATGATTTGCATCATTGTATCATATGATACCTGGTAGGTATCATGATAGGTCGGTTTTTGCTTCTTCTATTGATAATTCTCCGGCGGATTGGCATGCAAAAACCTACGCCACACTTCCACACATAAAATACGCGCCCTGAGTCAAAATGAACGCGTCGCTCCCCCTGCAAACAACAGAACCGCTGCCGTAGAAAATAAACCCAACAGCGAAAAAAAGGCAACTGAATGGACCTATAATAATAATAATAAAAATAAGCATCAAAAACAGCGCTGACAACAACTGACAGCAGCAGCGGCAAGATAGCATATGGTACTGCCTACAGTACCAGGTACCTGGTACGAAGAAACAAAGGAACTTTGTAGCAGAAAAAACGACAACAACAACAACAACAACAACAACAACAACAACAGTAGCGTTCCTATTCATACGGAGAACCGGGGAAGTGAAGAAACAAAAAAGCAAAACAACAAAATTACCAAATTGACAAAAAGAGAAGAACAGAACCAACAGCGAAAAAACAAACAAACTATTGTTACGGGGGACCATAGTCAATAGGACCTATGGTGCACACAAAAACCTGTATATTTACCTGTTTTTACTCACAATATTTGGTCCTATTAACTCTGGCCCCCCGTAATGGAGCGCGACCAACCAAACAATGCCAGCTGCCGCTGTCAAAAGTGAGCTTCGTGCGTACTATTGATACGTGCTCAGTCTCAAGAGAATGCGAACCATAACGCCGGATTACTCTCTACGACAACAACATTGTGCAGATTATTATCATGTCGGTGCCCGATCCCTGACGATCTTTTCCATACGTAACGAAAACAGAAAACAGCTGTACTCTAAGAACGCAGTACTCTTACGTATATACTCAAGTACCTCGAACAGCATACCACACCAATAAATAAATAAAAAACACAGCAGAAGCTAAACAGAGGGGAAAGAACCAACGACTAACGAAAAACGAACGGCCAACGGCAACATCAACACCAACAAAACAAAGAGACAACCCACAACACTTGAAACACACAAAAGCAACCAACCATGACAACACGGGAATAACGACCAACATCAAACAGCAACGACAACGACCACGACGAAGAAGCAACGACCAAACGCCGAAGAAACAACAACCGACATCAACAACGACCAACGCCGAAGAAACAACAGCCGACACCATCAACGACATCAACAACGACCAACGCCGAAGAAACAACAGCCAACACCTTCAACAACAACATATACCCCCTGGACGTAAATACAAGAACCGCTTGGTATCCATGTTTCACAATTCCTGCCAGAATCGTACCGACGAGCTAGCAAGGAGGCAAAAAAGCTTATCACCCACGCAGCCAGAGCGCTGTGTGTGTTTGGGTACTTAAGTCACCTCGAAGCGCGTGATGAGACCATCGTGGTTCATGTCCGGGAGGGAGTACAAGTACTGCTCCAGCTCCTTCGACTGGATCAGCTTCTCGTTCAGGCTCGCCGCCAAAGTCTGACCCACGGACAACAACAAGCACACAAAAAAGTAAAGTTCGAGTGGCGCGCGGGGGGGGGGGGGTACTCAGATTTTGAATAGCCGTAGTCGTAGGACCATAGACCGTCGCATCCCTACAACGCCGGGACAGAGCACGTCATTACTCGCAACAAGCGCGAAGCGCCGTGGGGTGTTGGGCGAGTCGCATGAAGATGAGCTGCATCCTGCTATTAAACAAGAACCGATTTTGAGGCGGATATTTATGCAAACGGATGACAGCGTCAACGTATTGAATTAGTTTATGGTGCTTGTGTGGGGGGGGTGGGGGGGGCGGGGAGCGCGGGGGGTGGCAAGTGAGTCAAAAAAAAAAAAGAGACAACATGTTGACGACAAGGGTGAATCCACGCCTGGAACAGATTGTCGATTCCGCACTCGAATCATTTAGCAACAGACCTTCGAGGGCAAATCTATTGCCGGTCGTCTATGATCTACAGTTAACAGTATTAAATACTATTTTTACGGGGGACCATAATAAATAGGACCAAATATTGCTAGTAAAACTAGCAAAAAATATAGGTTTTTGTGTGTACCGTAGGTTCTATTTAATATGGTCCCTCGTAATAATAGGAATCTACTGCAGACCCGACAGGGCAAATATATTCCCTCTCGTGTATGATCTGCATGACCTATTACGGGGGGCCATAGTAAATAGGACCAAATATTGTTAATAAAAATAGCGAAATATAAAGGTTCTTGTACGTACCGTAGGTCCTATTCACTATGGTCCCCCGTAATAGTAGCTCGCGTTGCCAGGGTGGGACCCCCGTACACAAAATCTGCACGATTTACGTACGTACGTAGCAAATGTTTCCCCTGGTTTGGGTCTGTACAGTAGTAGTACTTTCTATTAATACCTACCCAGATATTGCAAAGTATCTCAATAAAAAAGCAGGTGATGAAGGAACTATTAATACTGTACTGCTGTAGGTGATCCACTTGTATGTAAGCAGTAGATCATGATCTATATCTGCCAGAGCTGCGAAAGGTTAGAACCCTTTCAGGATCGCGGTTCCGTTTGGGGAACGAGGTACTCAGAATCTAAGTGGCTTGCCCCCAGAACGGTATTGCAACCCCTACTCGCGCAAGAGTTAAAAACTTCAAGACGTACGAGTAGACGCCCGGCTCGCACTACTCCGGGGGACCATAGTAAATAGGACTTACGGTAAACACAAAAAACCTACATATTTACGTACCTTTTTTTTATAACAATAGTTGATCCTATTAACTATGGTCCCTCGTAATAACAGGTAGTGGGACTAGCCAGACACTATTACGGGGGGCCATCGTAAATAGGACCTACGGTAAACACAAACACCTACATATTTACCTATTTTTTATAACAATATTTGGTCCCAATTACTATGATCCCCCGTAATAGTGGCTGGGGGTGGGTGGGTGGGCAAGGGTTTCCGCGTTCCGTGTTGGCGCCGTTCAGTGCCCTCTCGCTTGCCGAGAGCGAGAGGGGCGACAACGTGCGTCCGAGTTTCGGCAACGTATATATCTCGGAGTTTCTATTCATTGTTTTTTTTCCGGTGGGAAATTTCGTACCAGGTACGAATCAGAATGTATGCTGCTGCTGCTGCTGCTGCTGCTGTTGCTGCTGCTCCTGTTAATGCAGCAGCAAAAAACGAAGGCAAAAATGAGGAGGAGCTTTGGTTTTGGACAAAGACGCTGCTGCTGCTGCTGGTGGTTGGAGCTGCACAAACGAAACAAAAAAACAAAATAAGAAACGAAATGGACGATAAGGACTTGTAGAAACTTGTAAAAGCTAAAAGCCGGATAACGGAAAAAAAAACGGGCCTGTAAGACACCGCGCACCTTCCTCGCCGCCGCCGTGACTTTTTTTTTTTACACGGCGGGCCAGCAAAAAAACGAGGAGGACCTACTTCGTTTTCGATGGAGATGGTCTCTCAACCATCGTCACTCGTGGGAAAATACAAGGCCCGGGGGATAAAAATGTCCTGGGTCCCAAGGTAACGGGCAAACACTGCGGGGGGTGTTGGAGGGGAGTGGAAATAAAAAGGAGCGGCGAGGGGCCAGGAGAGCAAAAAAACACCAATATGTTCCGAAACATATATACTGTAGTGAACGTTTGTATCGAATATTAATATACAAAGGGTCTTAATGCTTCAATGCAAGACAGACAGAATGGTACCCGAGAAATGTCTTTCACCGAAAGAAGAAAGCCGACCCCCCCCCCTCCCTCCTCCCACCTACAAAAAGTAACGAGAAAGACCCCGCCTCCGCTTGTGCTTCGTCGCGAAAGGCATGCGTGGTGAACGGTCGAATGGCCAAGGCGAGCAACAAATGAGTAACCCCCCCCCCCCCCCCCCCCCCCCTCCCGACGTGCTCCGTCCCGGCATTGAAGGGATGCGAGGGTCTCTATGGTAATACGACCACGGCCATGCACGATATCGATCGAGTACACCCCCCCCCGGCCACTACTCCAAGGTGATCCACTACATTCGGTGCGTGTACACCAGGCATGATATACATGTACCGAGCACTCAGAGAGCGTCAACCATGTATGGTATATGCCTGGTACCAGGTGCACATTTTCGTAATAGTCCATGGTTGATGCGGACGACCACTCTGGGTGTATATCAACATAAGGACCGTTTATACATTCACATGAAGACCGAGCGGTCCTCCTATTTCACGCGCATAGCAGTGGCATGTCTAAACTTCATGAGGTTGATTGACAATATAAGGACCGTCTATACATTCACAGGAAAACCAAGCGGTCCTCCTATTTCACGCACACAGCAGTGGCATGTCTAACCTTCATGGGGTTGACAAGATCGGCCACCATCCTCCACAATGCCGGTACAGGCGGTAGTGGTCGCTGCATGTATACCAGGTATAATATATATGGTGCCGGTAAAAATTGCGCCGGCCAACAAATACCGCGGCATTTTGTAGCGGCAACCGGCACTACTGCTGTACCAGGTAACTACTAGGCACACTGGCTAGTCCCACTACCTGGTATTACGAGGGACCAAAGTTAATAGGACCAACTATTGCTAGTAAAAATGGTTAAATATATAGGTTTTTATGTATACCATAGGTCCTATTAACTATGGCCCCCCGTAACAGTCATTAGTGCCAAGCGATTTCACAGGCACCGTTGTCTATTCATGAAAATTTTAAAAAAAACGACCTCAGCGAAATCGAGGATTTCGTCGAGACTCATATGCGCAAGCTGTGCGTGATACCTCGATCGTGCGCACTACGGGTTCTTATAGGGCCTCATTCAGGGTATACAGTCCGAATACGAGGAAGACAAAAGTCTAACGCTGCAGAGTTCAAGGAATGGGTGTATCATACATGTAGCGGGCAGCCGGCACTTCTCAGGCGCCACTGCTGTTTGTATATGCCAAGATATTACCTACGGAGGATGGTTACTCGTGGTAAATCGAGCACAAAATCACGCAGTTTTGAACCAGGCGTTTACAATACATATTCTTGTTCATCGGAAACACTCATCAGGTACGTACCAGAGGGCAGATACCAGCAGCATTACATGTAGTTTATCAAATTATTATATACCTCAGCTGTGAGTTCGACAAATTGGGTAGTTGACACTCAACTTTTCAAGCTGCGTAATACGTCTGTTCCATATTTCGTTCATGCCATGGGGGTGGTGCACAATTCATTACCCGTATGTACGTATATACCAGTAGGAAATACCAACGAATATTTATATATTCAAGTTAAATGTAAATGCATGTACCAAAATGTATAGACATCCAGGTGCTGTTCTGTGAGCCACCCCTCGGCATTTCTTACACGTAGTTTCGAGCCATTTTCGCCCGTCCTGTAGATATGAGGTCACACACGTTACTACAGCCGAACATGTCAGGAGACATGTCAAGGAAGGCAAGACGTGCGCTGTCAAGGGTGTAGGGCCGAGTGTTCCACACTAACCTCGTAGTTTGGTGTCAGTCAAGAGTCAAGGCGTGTCAAGGCAATTTTTCCGTCTGTCAAAGGGGTGAAAATGCTGTCTCCTGACATCTTCAACTACAGCAGTCGTATTCATTTCATCAGCTACCCTTCTGGACGTAAATGTAAGGATCGTTTCGATGTCCATCGTAGTGCCTAAACGGTCCCTATATCCCCCTCCACAGCAGTGGTACGCTCACACAGCACCCAGCCCCTTCAAAAGGAAATACGAGGGACCTCAAAGCTCCTGAGCATCGTTTTTGCTCACCATTATCTACAAGGGGCGGTTACCAACTTCGAAAAGGGGTGTTGGTATCTATTTAAGGGGCCTCCAATCTCAACGCACCATATTCCGGGGGGGGGGGGGGGCATGACAATCAGGACCCATCGTACACACAAAAATCTTTCCATTCCGGTATTTTTACCAAGCGTATAAGGTTCTGATTACCGTGCAACACTATTACGGGGGGCCATAGTAAAGAGGACCAAACATTGTGAGTAAAAATAGGTAAATACTCGTACATAGTTCTTTTGCGTATACCATAGGTCCTATTAACTATGGCCCCCCGTAATATCACACCAGCGTGATAAGATAACACACCCCCTTGGACGTTTTTCAAAGCTGGGTTTCTGGACCACGGGGAGGGCGTACTGAATACGACGAGCGATGCATGCGTCTATGCAACCTTCTCGACGAGACATTTCCAGAGCCACCATTTTCGTTTTGTGCGCCCCTCGGCTCTGAAAATCGTCCCAGGGGGTGTGTTGTTTTATCACCCAGTGTGATACGGTACTCTCTTCCACCGTTCTAAGATCCCTGAAAAGAGGCAAACCTACTGCTGTATGGGATTGCTTTTACGGGGGGCCATAGTTAATAGAACCAAATATTGTCAGTAAAAACAGCGAAATACGTAGGTTTTTGTGTATACCATAGGTCCTACCAGGTACCAGGTATTTAATATGGTCTCCGGTAATCGTGTACCAGTGCCAGGTAATAGGCAATGGTGTACACATACCTGGTACCCGGTAAAATACCATAATCAGCAAGCACTATTGTGTACCATGGTACGAAAACTCTGGGCCCCCACGAACCCCCCATCCCCTCCTCCACTCACCGCCTCCATCTCGTTGAACTGCTGGTTGATCTGCGCGAGGTCTTCCCTTTTCATCAACTCCCACTTCTTGACCTGACGTCACACCCAACGGGAGCACGCGGGGGTATGATAGGGCAGCGAACACGTCGCGAGTGCGAAAGCGAATCGAAAACGCGGCCACCCACCGGCAAAAGAGGAAAGCACAAGACAAGACAGGATGAGATGGGAGATGATATGAGATGAGATTTGAGACCAGACAAAAACGACGAGACTGCGTAGAGCCGGGACATCATTTACGGGGGGCAGCATCGGGGCAACGTTTACGGGAGGGGGGGGGGGCATCTGATTTCTCCAGGATGAAGAATCACGACGGACCCCTTTGGGGTATATTACGTATATATATATAATGGCCTTAGGTAGGAAAATAACGGCTTGAAGACAATAGCAACAGCAACAACAAAAACAGAGTAATCAGAACCAAACACTGCTGTGTGTAAACATACGGGGATACATCGAGTGGGGGGCCCATTGGGGGTTCTGATTACTATGCTCCCCTGATGGTAGCAGCACCATACGGCGCGGCGTGGTGCGGCACAACAACAACCCCAACACCAACATCAACACCAACACCAACACCAACACCAACACCAACACCAACAACAACAAAAACAACAACAAAAAAAAAAACAAGGAGATGAGCAAAATCGAGGGCTTAGCCCGCCGAGAGATCAACGCCGAAGAACGGGAAAATTACTATCGAAACCCAGATTACATGTTGACCACCGACGCGCGTGCGTGCGTGCGTGCGTGTGTCTGTTTTCCCATCCCATTCACTATCTTCGCCCCTGTGTTCTCTCTCCCTCCTTCCTATTATTACGGGGGGGGCATAGTAAACAGGACCAAATATTGTTAGCAAAGATAGCGGAATGTGTAGTTTTTTGTGTGTACCGTAGATCCTGTTAACTATGGTTCCCCGTGATACTCGAAACTCAGATCCGGGGTCAGACGGTAGGCTCTCTTCCCCACTCCCCACCACGGCACGTGCCTTGCTATCTTCCCGCGAGAGAAAAGGGTTCGGAAACTTCTGCCCTCGTCCGCTCGCGTCTAGTTGTGTCTGTCTTTGTCTGTGTGTTACTTACACCTGTTCAAAAGCTTGCGGTCGACATGAATACCAATCAACAATCTGCGCCAAAAGTTTATGGTGGGACTCATATCTCCACGCCTTGCGCGTGCTCTTGAGCACGGCAGAGCTACAGCCAGTATGGTACCCGCCCGGACAGACTGTCTCCAGAGGCCCCAGCAAAAACCATGTGAAAGGCGGCGCAGCCATATGGCTGTCGCTCGGAACTCGCGCAGCAGGATAGTTGTAACATGTCGTCAACTTCTTGTAAGCGTTGGTGGGTGGGTCGGTTATTTCAGCCATCTCGAAAGGGGTCCCTTGTCTTGACCTGTTCGCGGGCCGGGTCAAAACTCGCGGGTCGGATCGGGTCCGGTCGGATCGGGCTATCCAACTCGACCCGCCGACCTGACCCAGTGAGATTTTAAAGACCTCCCGACCCGACCCGACCCGTGAGAAGACCTCCTGATCCGACCCGCGGGTCGGGTCAAAGACCCGTCGACGCACCTGGTTTTGGCCTATGCACACCAGAAAATCGTACCAGGTATGTGCTCGCAGAAAATATTGGTACATACCAGGTACCTATTAATAGTACCAGGTACACACACGCCAGCATTTTCACTTTGTGCCCACTTCAAAAGCAGGTAAATAAACAGTTTGCGTGCAAAAAACAAGTACTACGACTGCTTGTAAAAAACTATTCGGAACCCAATCGCAATCGTGCAAAAAAGACCAAAACAAAACAAACAAAACGAAACAAAAATCAACTAACAAAAACAAAAAAAAAACAGATGTTTCCACAACGATAAATATTGTCCGGGGAATGAACGGCGCGGAGGGACAATCAGAACACAAGCAAGCGAAAAAACTAACGAGGACCTCATGCACGGCACGCGGATATGTACCGTACACGAAAAAAAAAATCCAGATCCAGCAGTATGAATAGTTTTTTAAGGAGAGGTATTTACTTCGTCTTCCGCATCGGAAAAACTGAAAAGTGTCGCCGTTACAAGACTGCTGCTGTACGAGTAGAGTGCAGGAGGTGGCCGGAATATTCTACTGTAGGGTACTGGAGGTGACCGGATTACTGTACTGTAGTGTACAGCAGGTAGCCGGATTTACAACTTTAGCGCACAGTAGGTAGCCGGACTACTGTACCGGGTACCTGGTAGTCTACAGTAGGTAGCCGGACTACTGTACTGCAGTGTACAGTAGGTTACCGAACTACTGCACGGTATCGTACGGTAGGCAGCCGGACTACTACACTGTATGTAGTGTACAGTAGGTAGCCGGACTACTGTACTGTAGTCTACAGTATTTAGTAGATAGCCGGACCAACGCACTGTACGAGCACGTAGTATACAGTAGTGTACAGTAGTAGGTAGCCGAACTACTATATTGAAGTCTACAGCAGGTACCCGGACTACAGTACTGTATGTAGTGTACAACTACAGTTGTAGTAGTAGGTAGCCCCATTTAACCCCTCTAGAACCGCAGCCCCATTTTGGGGACAAACTACTTGAAGTTTGACTGGTTTGTCCCCAAAACGGGACTGCGGTTCTAAAACTTTTAGAACCCCAGTCCCGTTGTTGGGGACAAATCACTTGGAATTAGACCTGTTTGTCCCCAACTCGGGACTGCGGTACTAAAGGGTTACTAACCCTCTACCAACTTCAGAGGGGGGGGAAATGATGCCAAAAATCCTGCTGGTCGCTCTCTCGCGCTGGTCGTGCGACGGTTGAGACGACGCCAAAAGTTTCAACCATTGTTTTGGTCGCCATCTCTGCACAGGCTGGTACCAAAACAATGGTGAAAACCTCGGTCTCGGCCAGATCATCCACAGATCGTTCTTACTTCACCATCTACCGTAGATCATCCAGGGAAGATCTATTCCCCGTCACCTATTTCGGGGGAACAGAGAAATCGGGACCAAAATGTGCCATACTGGAATATACGGTTTGTTGCGTACATGATGGGTCCTGATTACTACGGTACCCCGTATTATTACGGGGGACCATATTAAGTACCTGGTAGGACCTAGGGTACACACAAAAACCTATACACTCCCAATTTTTACTAACATTATTTGGTCCTACTTACTCTGCCCCCCCGCACTATTACGGGGGACCATAGTTAATAGGACCAATGGTATACACAAAAACCTATAATTTTCCCAATTTTTACGAACAATATTTGGTCCTACTTTGTATGGTCCCCCGCACTAGTAGGTAGTTGGCTAGTAGGGGCGAACGTATTAATAGTGGTATACGGGACCTATGGGTTAAATTGATGACACACGACACGAGCTTTGAACGTCGAGGTGTGGTGAGCTCAACCCTTTTAGAACCGCAGTCCCATATGTGGGGACAAACCACCCAAATTTCAAGTAGTTTGTCCCCAAAACGGGACTGCGGTTCTAAAGGGGTGAAGCTTTAATTTTACCGATCCGCCGGAGGAAAAAATAAAATAAAACAAGATGGTATTGGTAATATTACGGGGGGGGTATAGTAAATAGGACCTACGATATGTACAAAAACATATATATTTCCCTATTATTACTAGCAATATTTGGTCCTACTTACTATCGTCCCCCGCGATAGTATTCAGCACCAAATATGCTCATAGTAAAAATACTGGAATACATAGGTTTTTGACTTAATGATGGGTCCTGATCACTAACTGTTAACCCTTTTAGGGTCGCAGTCCCGTTTAGGAAACCAAACACTCGGAATTAGAGTGGTTAGTCCCGGAAACAGGACTGCAGCACTAAAAGGGTTCATTAATATGGTCCCCCGTACTACAAATATATTACGGGGGACCACATTAAATAGAACCTACGGTCCATACAAAAACTTAGATATTTTGCTATTTTTTACCTACAATATTTGCTCCTATATACTATGGCCCCCCGTAAATAGCTCATTCTGCCGGGTGGACTCCCCCCCCGTATATTCCGCATGATCCACAGTACCCCGTGCTTCTTGGGCTTGATCTGCCCTGTAAGGCAGATCCTGCACGACCTCTCACAACGGCAGGCGAGCAACCTTTGTAGATCATCTAGATCCTCTTATATCTATCTGATCTGTCCGAGGCGTTGGGGTGAATTTTCGAGCCAATTTCCCCCCAACACAGGGGGAGCGTACTCATTCGTTGCTGTCGAGAAACAAGCTTTGAGAAATTCGTCCGATATGTGCGTGTACGTGTATGCGTGTTTTTCTTAAAATTATCATCACTTTTTACTTTCCAGCTTCAAGCCGTGGTCACAGGTAGTCGTCCCTTCTCCTCCCCCCAGTGGGTGCCTTCATTTATAAATCACGCATAGGGTTTAGCATTCCAGCTGCTCCTCGATTCATGATCGAATGTTGCTATTGACCACTCGCGTTCTTGCGCTGTCCGCTAATCATTTTTTAACGCAAGAAAAAAAAAGTCCCTACAGAATATACCAACTAGTAGGTGTGTTAAACGCTATACCAGTATAGCTTGCCAGATGTACGTTACACGGTACGAGGTGGCATTCCCCGAACGTGCCTCACACGTAGTGCACACATCGAGCTGATCACGATATATATCTGTAGATGGATCTGGTTCCTCGCCTGCCGTTTGTTGTGAGGAGTTGCGCAGGATCTGCGTACCAGTAGTACAGATAGATCCAGTCCACGAAACATGTGCTGATACTACTGTAGACCGTGCGGAATATACGGCTCCCACATGGCCACATGACCTACTGTAGATCATGCATATCATGTAGATCATACAGATCATACATACAGATCATACAGAGCATAGGTCTATCTATCTATCTATCTATCTATCTGCCATGAAAGATCTGCAGTAGATCATCTGGTGGAAATATATTTCGAATCTGTCCGGGGTGAACCCCTTCCAGTGGAATTAATTCCGTTCCGGTTTTCGAATCTTTACAGATCGTACAGATCAGGTGCACATTCAAAATATCAGACAGACCAGATTTCCCCTCACAGATAAGACAGATCAGATCCTCAATCACATGTCAAACATATCAGATCCCCATTCACAGATCAGAGACAGATCAGATCCCCATTCACAGATCAGACACAGATCAGATCCCAGTTCACACATAGGACGTATCAGATCTCCATTCACAGATCGGACGGATGAGATCCCCATTTAAAGATCTACATCTTAGCTTTCGCATTCACAGATCCGGCAGATAAGATCCCTACCTATAGATATTTGCATCTGCAGTCACAGATCGGACATATGAGACCCGCAATGAGTGATCTATATCTTTGGGGAAAGATAGATCCCTGATTTGTAAGACCTGCAATATCTACTGTAGATCACGTTTTCCAAGTGGAAATCTGGATCTGTGTATGAAACGGCTTTTGGACACAAGTGCGCCGCTCTCGGATTTTTGTAAGATTTGAGGGATCTGTATGATATGACTCTTGCCCAGAACAAGATAACGGCAAGCGCAGGTTCTAAATTACATGTAGATGGTCTACAGCAGGAAATCGTGATCTGGTCACAGTATCGAGTGAGTGATCCACAAGTAGAGGGTTGCGATCAGCTCGATGATATTCAACGTTTTATCCCCTACTTGAACCCCAGAAGCGCCCGGTCGCTGCAACTCTGGACGGAAATGCAAGGACCGTTCACATATGAATACACATACCAAGCGTTCCCTATATTCCCGTCCAGCGCGTGGTATATATGTACACGTATGCGGTCGATGCTATCATCATCGTTGAGGCTCTCGTCCACTTCTCCCCTTTGGCACCCCTTGAAGGTTTTATCGTTTCTTATCAGAACGCAACGACACACGCGATACACACTACTGCTGCGCACACCCATGCTGTGTGTACGAGGCCTCGGCACATACTCGGCCAGTATCTACTCACGGTATAATAATACCTTCCGGCACGTACACATCTCCAGCACGTAATATCACGGGGGACCATAGTAAGTAGGACCAAATATTGGTGGTGAAAATGGGTAAATATATACCGTGGTAGTTTTTTGTGCTGCTGCACACACCCATGCTGTGTGCACGAGGGCTCGGTACATACTCGGCCAGTATCTACTCACGGTATAATACGTGCGTACATATCTCCAGCACTTACTATTACCGGGGGCCATAGTAAATAGGACCAAATACTGGTCGTAAAAAAAGGGTATGTATGTAGGTTTTTGTGTGTACCGTAGGTCCTATTTACTATGGTCCCCCGTACCACCTGTACTATACTGCCCATACAAAACCACATTTTTAACCCCAGGGTATACTACACCGGCAGTAATAGTACCATGCAATATCCTTGAAAACACAATAATGATGTGGGGCAGACGCCCCAATCGGGCTCTCTGTTGCGTGGTCCTGAGGTGTGGAGTGCCCACCGAGTTTGGTCTGCACCTCGGGGTCCACACGGAACGGAATGACAAGACCTCGGGGGGTGGCCGTGAGCTCGTGTGTATACAATGAGGGGGTACTAGTTCGGGGAAGGGGTCCTACTATCCGCAATAATCCCTTTAGTTCAACCATTGGCTGTAGTGGGAGGTTTTACTCTCAGCGGCATTCTGAGCAAAAATACCGTGTCCCTTCTCTCAACCCCCCTATGGTCATACGACTACCGCCATGCATGATGAGATCGAGTACATCTCTCCTATCGAGTACACCCCCCCGGGTACGATGTTATCCTTCACGAGGTGCTATAAAACCCGTATGTATATGCTTCCGCTATGTGCAAGACGGGTCGGCACAGAAACCTTTGTGCAGGACGTGTGTCGTCAACTTCAACCTTCCACGTCGGCCCATACCAATCCGACCCCGACCCCGACCCCAAGCCTAATCCTAACCCAATCCTAACCCTTGGGGGGCTCGAGGTCGGCAGGGGCGGTCAGCCGCGTGTTTTGGAGGCGTTTTTCCAAAAAACATTCGGGCGGCCGCAAGGCTAGCCTCGACCAATAAGACCCGCACCCTGCACAAAGCTTTGTGCCGACCCGTCCAGCACATAGGGCGAGTCGTATCTACATATAGTTCGCGCAAATCGAGGTATCATACCCACAGACGGAATTCACTGAACTTTTTCGATCTAATAGCTCATGTGTTAATTCTCGATCTCATAGCTCATGTGTCTGTTTTTATTCTTCATGGAAAAATATATACAGCTGGTATATATATCATACGTGTAATGCATGCAGAGGGTTAATTAAGTGTTTCCCACCGCTCATCGCATTGCATCGGAATTCTGACACTAACTCGCGCGTAATGGCACACTTTCGGCGGCGGAGCATGACAAAGAAAGAAGAAGAAAAAAAAAAGAGGCCAGGTTAATAAATACACCAGCACTAGCAAACGGCGAGCGATGCGTCGTACGGCAACATGTCGATGAGGTATCTCCCAAAGCCATCGTTTTCGTTGTATACGCATGACATACGATATGTTATGCCCCCCCCGCCCCTACAGTCGGAAAAAAATCGGCTCCCCAAGATTTTCCTAGGAGGTGCGTTATCTTGCCCGTCACACCGTACCATCAACAATAGTATTGAATACGTACCTGGTACTAATACTGCAGTATCCTTTCGGAACGATTTCCAACAGCGAACTAGAACCGACACGAAACGAAAATCGAGTTACCCGAACGAGACGCTGAGGAAACTCACACGCCACCCAGAAAACCACGCCGCACCACCCGGGAAATCACACCGCCCCACAAAATCGCACGGCCCAGAATACCACAACACGCACACAAAAACCGAACCACCCGGAAAACCACAACACCCAAAAAGCCACAGCACCCAAAAAAACCATAGCATCCAAAAAAAGCACGCCACCCAGGAGAACAACATCACCAAGGAAACCACACCTCCCAAAAAAACACCGCCCCAGAACACCACATGTCTCCGAACACCACACCATCCGGAAAACCACACCACCCGGAAAACCACATGACCCAGAAAACCAAAGCACCCGGAGAACCACATGGCCGAAGAAATAACATCGTCCTGAGAACCACATCACCCATACAACCACCACCCGGGAAATTATACCACCTACAAAACCACACCACCCATGAAACCAAATCACCCAGGAAACCACACCACCCAGAAAACCAAACCATGCGGAAAACCACACCACCCGATAAAAACACACATACGAGCCGGAGAACCGCGTCATCCGGGAAACCGCTACACCCAATTAACCGCAGCACTCATTAATTCACACGGCCACCCGAACGGAACCGGCTTACCTCCACCTGACTGTGGTTGCTCTTGCTCTTCCGCCTGGAGGAAAAGAGGAGCTTCGTCGCGAAGAAGCTTGTCGCAACGGCCGCAAGGGGCTTCATCAACCCCCCCCTCTCCCCGCCCCCGCTGTGGAAACCCGTCGAGTACCAAAAGAAGAAGAGAAAGACGCCGAGAGCGGCCGCGATGAGAGTTTCCACACCGGAAGAGGAAATCACCGAGGCAAACGGGGGGCGGATAAAAAACACATACAAGTACACAAGAAAAGGCATGTAACAGTGTAAGAAATAGCACTGGCGAATAACATAATCACCGAATTTTGTATCACACGGGTGGTAAGTTAACACACCTCCTTGGACGAATTTCTAGCTGACTTATCGACAACGGGAGAAGTGAAAAAACGCCGAGAGATGCGTCAATGGAAACCCCTCGTCGGGATATGTCCAAGGCCTCCATTTTCGTTGTGTCTATATATTCCCACCTTGTTCTTGGGGGAAAATCGGCTCGGAAAGCCATCCTACTGAAAGGCGGCGGCGGGGGGGCGGGGGGGTGTACTCATTATCGGGGGGGGGGGGGGGGGGGGGGTTATATCTTGCGCGTTTTTACGAAAAATGCGCTGCTGTGTACTACTCTGGCCGGAAATATAAGAAACCATTGGTATTCATATTCATGCACAAAAGTTCCTTGTAATTACGCCCACAGAGGTATATTTTTTAGGAGGCGATACTACTAAAATAAAAGACAGCGTCTCGTCGTGGCAGACTCGGAAGGCCAAAACAAAGAGCGACCGCAGGGAGGGGGAGCCTTACCACAAAAATTCGAGAAAAACTGCTGAGGGGCATCGTGACGAAAAATAACTCACCCTAACGCTGTCCCTTAAGGCAATCAGACACGATCAGCCATTGGTTTAGCGTGAGTTATCTTGTCTCGTACACAGCCGGTGTGTTTCAACCACGGTGTCAAACAAGCAGCGGTGGGACTCTCCAGCTTTCCTGACCCGGTAAGGAGGAAAGGACAGGATGAAAACGGTTATAGGAGCTCGCGCAAGTCCCACACTACCCGGGAAAGATGACTCTCCCGGGTGGCTATCTCCACCGCACCTGCCCCTCTCGGGGGTCGGGTCGGGTCAACGTGCCTAAGCGCCAGTAGCAACAGCAGCCTGTGCTGACGTTGTAACGGGAGCTATAGGTTAAGTTGACACACGGCACGAGACTGGAACGTGGAAGTGTGGTGAGCTTGAGCTTTATTTTTACCGATCCGCTGGAGGGTTAAAATAAAATAAATTAAAAAAAAGTTCGGGTTAGGGTTAGGAGAGTCTCACGGCGGCCACCATCCCGACCCGGATTTCAAACAATCCCTAACCAGAGGCCTGCTCGTTTGGTGTGCCACCTGGTCGTCGTGCTTGGAAAGCTCTACGTACTGTTTGGGCACATCTCAGGAACTTTTGCCAGCCATGGCAGATCTACGCGAACACAGCCGAGGCTCATCTGTGTGGTCTGCATCCGGTCGGTCAACGACACCATCTCCATTGTCCATTGGCACAAAGCTGGACGGTGATGATACCCCTTTTAGACGTCCCCTGTTTTTTCCGTAACTACCCGTAAGCAACCCTCTCCTTGCTTTTTGGCGGAACACGCGAAAGCACGACCAACTCTGTGGCCGTAATCCGACATCATTGTAGCAGACTGCACAGGAAGAATAAGGCCCTCCCGTAGATGTCAGGCTATCCGCGTATCACCTACCTAGCGACGCCGCTGTCGTTCGTACATCAGGCCGGAGTGGATGCCAACAGCCCACACCTCGAACATACCATCTACAGATCAGATAGATCATCCACAGATATATCATCTAGATCCTGACCTGCCGTTACGAGTTGCTGAGTACGAGTGTATGATCTGTACGGTACAGATCAAACCTACGAAACATGCACTACAGCACATCACGCAGATTACGTAGTAGGCGGTTCCCACCAGGCAACACGAGCTATTGCTATAGTCGGCATCTGCTACAGATCAGGAACACATGATCTATCTATCCGCCCTGAAGCACAGTATAGGAATCGATAGGGGTCGATCATCTGTTCGAGGTGTTCAACCGTCTAACGTCGTGAGCGAGGTACGGGGAGGGCTCTGCGATAAAACCCTCTGGCCCTATCACAATACCGACAATTTTGTCGAGGCTGGGTCGAGTCGTGAACACCTTAGGGCTAATACAGGGTTACGACGTTCCCCATGGGTCGCGGTTTTGGCTGCGGCGATGAACGCTTGATTGACTTGACACTAGCGGCAAGTTGTTCGCGTGTTGTCTGCTCTCTGTCTTACGGCTGTCCAGTCTACGGGACGTTTGTGGCTGCGGTTGTCGCCATGGTCTCGCTTCTCGGACTGGTCTGTTTGTTTTTCGCTTTTCGCCTCTAGGTTTCGTTTAGTCGATTATCGATTGAACGAAAAGCGAAAAGCAAAAATAGCCCATGCCGGTCTCCTGGGCCTCTTTTTTCTGGTTCACCAATCAGCGGGAGTGTATCTTCCTACGTATAACGAAGAAATGTCCGGCAAGTAATGAAAGGAGGCGATTCCCAAGTGGGAACTCTGAGAGGCCAGGCATGTACCAACCGAGCACGCTCAGGGAGTGAGATCTAAGTGAGTGGTTCTATGTATCTCATCTTCGCTTTACTTTTTTAGCTTCGAAACTCTCCGTTTGGACGGGCTCCTACTCTGCATGAACAGGTAACGGGGTGCGCATAGCAAGATTACGCAGCAAGTGGCACTCAGAAAATAAGACCCAGACATTCAGCCTCCCTGTCCCCCGCCAACAGACTGCCTGCCGAAATATTGAACATGTAGCTATAGGTAACCGCGACGGTGCTGCTTGTGTCGGGTACCAGGTATATATATCCAGTCCCGAAATGTAAGGAACATTTGTATATTGGTATGTGTTCAAACGGTTCATTATATTATGGGACAGAGTGGTCTGCGGTAATGGCGAGATGTCATCGTGGCAACCCGCAACCTAGGATCCGCCACAATACCCGCAAGTGCGATAACTACGCCAGGGCAGTGGGGGTCGGGTGGAGCATATGACCGGTACCGACAACGTACTGCCGTAGTTTTGCATGGTTTCGCCTTGCCTGAGGCACAGCAGTGCAGGAACTAAGAAACGGGAATGATTGCGTCGATGATGGATGTCTTACTCGGGGAAATAGTGCGCATCAAAAAGGCTGAAATCTTCTCGCGATAAAAATGAAGGCACGTACCGTAGCGGGAAGGGGGGAGAAGAGCCTGCTATGTGACCCCGGATCTGAGTTACGGGTGGGAAGGAGAGAGAGAAGAAGATGTGCGAAGAAAATGAATGGGATGAGCAAAATAAATAAATAAAAAATACGGGTATGATCGTACTTGTAGTACTCTTTACTGCCGCGTGTACGAATGCGAGTACGAGTATTACGTATCGCTTCCGAATTCCCTACTCTTGTCTACCTTGTTTTTGTTTTCTCTTTGATTGTTTCTTTTCGTTTCACTATTTCATAGATTGCGTATGTCGTGCCTGTCGTATCTAGTTGTTGTTGTTGTTGTTGTTCTCACATTAACTCTCTGACGAAGGAGTCCGTGGTCACACAAAGGTGCTGGAGCCCTAGGAAGATCCGAAAAACAAAAAAATTTTCGAAAATTCGGCTGCCTCAAAATACACGAGACGGAAAAAGCGCACACAAGATAAAACCAATGTGCAAAACTGAACTAACATGGCCGCGGGTATATCCTCTCAACTATAATATAGAAGAGTACCCCCGTTCCCACCACTAACCAACTCGTGGCTGCTGACTACAGCGGATGCTGTCTGAAGTGCTGCCTGCACCGTACGAAACGCACGGTAGTCGTGAAAACGAAAGAGGAACACACCTCCTGCCTGCTATCTGGAGTGCTGTCAGAGTGAAGACTCGCGGATATGCAGTGAAAAAAGGAGCAATCGAACCTTACTACCACACGAATATCAACGATCGCCATCTCTTCCTGGACTGTCTGACACAAAAAGGTGCAGCACAGTTTTGATACCACGTCCCTGATAATTGCGTAGGTTATTCCCCATGAAGGGTATACAACTCGTTAAACTACTAAGACCAGTGACGAGTACCGGTAGATACTATTCTGCCTCGTGAAAAACAATACCAGGGAAAAAACAAACTATGACTGCTTCTCTCGTGATGATAGTGTGCGCGCAAATCATGGGTCTCCATGCACCGTCTTCCTGCCGCTCTTCATGGCCGCATCATCGCCTTGGCCCAATCCACCCGCTCCTTTGCGCGTGCACTCGTTGCCATTCCCTTCCAGTCGTTTCCCTTTCTCCGTCATCCTGAAAAACAAAATGCTCCTCGCACTTGCGGTTCTGATCTGGGAAATAAAAATTCTCGCGCAGGGGGAGGTCAATCCGTCTCTTCTCCGCACGTCGACGCTCAGTCTCCCTCCTCCCTCGTCGTCGAATCCAGCCTCCTACCGGCGCAATAGACTGTGCCGTAGTGTGGCCTGTGGTGGCGCCTGCCTCCGCGCATGGACACCCCGATTGAGCATTGCTGCTCTGCCGCAGCTGCCTAAAAAGACGCGCGAATCGTAGGTCTCCGTGCCTGACGCACCACGTACGACCCAACTCTACTGCCGCCTGAGCCTCGCGGCCACAGGCAGCAGCAAGAAGGTATCACTCCTTGAGGGTGAGTCCGGCCTTACACCCGCCAGAAAGACCTACCCCACTCGCTATTAGCCTGATAGGGCATGCCTCGCAGCATTCCTTGCCGAGGCAGCGAGGGGAACGGAAGGATAGTATGATGACATGGCTTTGCATTGCCCACTGCAGTGCACACTGCACACGTGGCAACGCAGTATCTCTGTGGCGTAGCTTTGTGACCACAGCACTTGTATCTCTTCTAGGATTGAAGAATCGGCACGGACACTGGTTGTGCTGGATGTCGACGGGTAGAAAGAACGGTTTAATGTGAAGAACACACACACACTCTTATTTCCCTGTGAGAATGCTGAGTAAAAACCGTACCAGGCATGCACATTCGTCTTTCTCAGTGCCAATTTTCTTGTGTTCATGTTTTCTTGCAGCCTTATAGTTCGAGTACAGCACTACCCCAGGTGGTACCTGGTATTAAAAATACTCGTGTTAAAAAGTGCGCGAACCAGTCATCAGGTACTACGACTCCTGTAAGTTGATACCTGGCACAGGTATATAGGAGTCATGCGCCGGCACCTGTTACGCCACGTGTACCGACACAGCAGTATTATACCCATGTTCTGCTTGTACCAGCACCAGGACTATTGATACTACCGCTGTACCTGGTACCTGGTACGAGATATTTTGGCATTACCCACGAGCACTGGTGTGTACCCATGTTCAATGTTCGATGGAGGTCAAGGAAATCGGGTATCCCACCCCCAGACAGTCGTACGAGTGCTTGCCCCAGAGCGATAGTGAAAGGAAGAGAGTACTGCTGTATTGCCTTTGAGGGTTGTTCGAGTATACTATCACAATTCGGGCCGTGCGTCAGGTTGTTCTGCAAAAAACGTTGCACGGGTAATGCCGCTCGCAGTGCCGGCTCCATAGTTGGCGTACTCTTTGCCGCCGTTCGAGTCACACAGAGCTCTCGAGCTCTCGAGCCCGTGGAACGCCAGTCGTCGATCGGTCAACGCCTGTAATCATGATACCAAACAGAATGTGGTGCGTGTTGCGTGTTCGTACTGCATGCACGTACAGAGGGTACTGCCAGTTGGAGTATGAGAGTACAACTTGACGGACGGCTCGCGTGGCGGGATGGATGGGAGCCTCCGCAGACAGCCCAGCCTCGTTTTTGAGGCACACACGACTGTAGTGCACAACCGACGGTCGCACATCGTATGTACGCACAGGGCGCCTGAGCTTGAAGTGAGCGGTGGTCCTACGAGCCCCTTCTTCCCCCTGCTCTGACTCGTAAACATCTCATCCTCTCATACACTTGGAGTGAGAAAAAACGAATGAAATGCCTGTTTGGTTCATTGACGGGCGCTTTTTCGCATGCTCACCCGGCGCGCATAGGCGGTTGCGCCTGCCCGTACCCGTAGTCGTAGTCCTCCTGGCCTCTGGCACCTCTTGCTCCGCAGCTTGTGCCCACAAGAGCCACCACCAGCCAGAACCCCAGCCCTACTCTTGGCCGTCTTGAGGATGATTCACGTTTCGCGCATCTTGCCGCAGCAGGCACCTGAGAGTCGCACATCCTGGTGGTTTGCCTCACTTGGAACGTGCGAAAGCTCCGTGTCCTCGGGCGGTAGAGATCGGGAGGGAGGCTGCGAGTGCTGACGTCGACGTGTTCCTTTGTTGACGAGGAGGTGACCAGTCAGCGTCTCCCAAGCTGTCGTAGCGAGTCTCACTGCTGCTGCTACCCAGCTCTCGCGCATCACTATACCGGGGATATTTAGGCATTACCCCCTGTTTCTAAAACATGCCTCTTCCAGCAGACATCGATCTAGCAGGTTTTCGCGCTGGATCTCGCAGGACGACCAAATAACACAAGCACAACATCAACAACGAGCGGCGGGAGGCAAACATACTTCGCAGAACGATTCGACCACTCCCCACACGCTACCGCCGCCGCGTACAACCTAGCCGTTCAAACTTCACTCAAGCCATGGGTCTCGTCTCGGGCAAGACTGCCTCTCAAGACAGCGGGCTGACGCCCAAGTACAGCATCCTCGGCGCCGGAACAGGGTACGAAGTTCGCGCCTACGAGCCCTACGTCGTGGCAGAGGTTCAGGGAGGGTCGGAGGCTGGTCCAGAGGACGACCGCTTCAGGACGCTCGCGAAGGCAAGTGGAGAGGGCGTAGTACATCGCGAGCTTGTAACCTGATTTCATTGGGGCGCGATCCGGCTGCTGCAGCTGTGTGCTTGGGTAGAGGTGGGTCAAGCGATGCGACGAGGGTATCCACGTGTATCTCGCATCATGTTTGTTTTGCGTGCCTTCGGCAGTCGAGATGCTTCGTGGTGGTGCGGTGCGGTGCGGTGCCGCCGCCACCGCTGCCGCAGCAGCAGCAGCACCAGCAGCAACTACATAAACCACCACCAGTGGGCCCCCTATTCGGCTCGTCATGTCAAGCGCAAGTGCAAAGAGAGAGAGCAGTGGTGGCGGCACTGCCAGGAAGCCTTCTTTCCAGAAACAGAAACAAGATGTCACACGTCACACACGTGGTTGCATAGTAAGTCGAGCACAAACAACATGCAGAACGACGGAGACCACGACGATGACTTGCAATTCTGCTGCAGGCAGAACGCGCGCCATGGACGCACCGCTCGACGTGCTGGTCGACGTGGGCATCCCGATATATGTCTACACCAGTAGTGCGTGTGCCCTTGGGGACCAGAACCGGCTTGAATGTACGCCTGGCCCACGAGCTAGGAGCAGTCTTGCCAAGATTGACGTTGTCTGTCTGGCTCTCTGGCGAACGCTAATTACGCCGCATCCTACGACATAATGGATCATGATGTCATTAATATGATTCCTTTCATCTCGAGTCGAGTGCCAACCAAGACCAGCCAGCCAGGAGGTACGAGGTACCTGGTATGAAGTATATCTGTACAGCAGTACCAAGTATTACTATACTCACTGGTACAGCAGTACCTGGTGTCAGGAATGATATACGAACACGGTTAACGTTAACGGGAGCAGAACGCGCGTCAAGGCGTTTTCATCCCAAACGGGCAGAGCAGCGGACACACGTAGGCGAACTCCCCAGGTATACTCTTTTTAGTAGCTGTAGAAGTACAAGCAGTCTCTTCTTTGTGCTGGCTGGTTCAAACGAACAAACAAAACAAATTGTGTCTACCGTGACAGCTGCATGTGCAACACGGGTACGCATGCAGCTGTACTCGAATCGGACAATTTTGGTATAATATTAACAGTGACCCTACTGAACAGCGGAAGCGGATGGCATTGGCTAGTTTTTTTTTCGTCAAGGGCCTAGGACTGGCGCTAGCGACGAATTGTGTCCCGACCAACCACAGGCCTTCAGAACAGGTCGTTATAGAGTCAGGCGTTTCCGTACTACCAATATATCTCTCAATATAAGAAACGTTTATATACTGATATTTAATAAAAAGGATTCTTATATTTCGAGATATCATAGAGTGGTACAGGAAGAAGCCATGTTTCTCATCATTTTTTTTTCTGAACGAAACGACACGGTTTTACAAACAGACAGCAGTAGTAGGTTGTTGTTCCCACATTAACTCATCCCAGTAGGTATGTTCGTACTCCCAGGCAGTCCTTGACCCACTCACCAGGTACTGCTGCAGTACCGCACCCTACAACCCCCTCAATCTGAGCCTAATTCCAAGTGTTTGGTCACCAAAATGGGAGTTCAGAAGTCATGAAGGGGTTGCGCAAATTTTCAAATAATTGACTGCAGGATCAACCCTAAAGCAAAAAATACCGCCAAAAAGTCGATTATTTACCGAAACCAAGTAGTTTTTGAGAAATAAACGGTGGAATCCACGTTTTTTTCTGACGAAACCCCAGAAGTTCAAGCGGTGTTTTTTCGAAGTAGACCCTGAAACTTCTCACACCCCTTCCGTGTGCCATTATGCCGAGGGGGGCATTTATGTTTTTCTTCGTTGTTCGCTATAGATATTCGTTGTCCCGGAAAGCCCGATATTCAGAAAAACCCGAAGACGCCCAAATAACTTGCAGAGTTTTGTTGGCCGACTCGCACGGTAGCGGCACTACGCTGGTGCACATCGCTGGCCGTCCAAGTTAGGGGAACTGGCGTTGACGCCGGGCTAGATGATCACTACAGTAACCTCCAGACCCATCGCCAGGCGGCTGGCATAGAGGATAATCGGTTCGCGATGCAACCCTTCCGGGCGAGAGGGACGGCGAGTCACAACATGGGCGGTACGGCCCTGGACGTTCCGATGGAGTACGTGGGGTGGAAGCCTGTATCCGTCGCACGCAAATACGCAGGGAAGGGGTAACAGGGTCCGAGGGCGCGGCGGGGGTGAAGCGTTTCTCGCGAAATAGCGTGCATATAGGCGGGCGCCTTGCCACCCTCCGGGCAGGGTACACGTTCGTACACAGCGCTGGCACGGGGCAACCGAAGCCGAATCCAGCACGAGAGGCCAAGGTAGAAGTTTGGGTATGAGAAGGACAGCAAGAAGTCCGAGGCAAGGATGTTAGGAGACTATTCAACTGCGGCATCGAGGAAAGGCAAAGGGACGACAAGCATGGGTGTGATCTCATGCCGTAGCAGAGAGGCCTCATTGAATCCAAAGTACATGCGAAATTTAGCGACGACAAAATATTACTGCAATAGTCTCGATAATAAGACGGGGATGCACGAGGAGCTTCCCCGGAGGGGCAGAAAGCCTGCTGGAACATACACAAGGAACAAGGCATTGCAAGTTGCATCCTCGGCGTCCTAGAGCAGCGCGAGAAATAGCGGTCACGGTTTGGAAGAACAGACTATCCCGCCCGCCCATCGTTGTGCGCGAGATAAGTCGACGACGACCTCGGTTTTCGGTTTGTTTGTCTGTACTGCTAATTTTACCGGAGTAACCACTTTCTGACACAAGACGCCGCATTGATTTGCCATCGAGTCGACGCGGGGGTAGTAGCTCCCGGCGATTTGGTCGTCAGTGGGTTGAATTGAACTTACAGCTGGCGTATTTGCACACCGTGTGTAACACTTTTTTTGTGGAAATCGCCCGCTCACACTCACGCTCTCCTGCCCCCGTTCCCAACAGTACATCGGAGTGTTCGGTAACCCCGAGAACAAGGCTGTGGGGGGGGACACTCCGGAAGCGATTTCAATGACCGCGCCCGTCGTAGTAGGAAGCCCTTCGCCCGACCCCGGTGAGCAGGGCTGAAAGCTTGGAACGCTCTTGTCACCGGCAGTAACGCCTACATGTTGATTGTTTCACGACTCGGACAGACAGATCGTGCAGATCATACATATCATGATGGTAGATCATTTAGTACGGGGGACCATAGTGAATAGGACCTATGGTATACATAAAAAGCTATACATTTAACCATTTTTACTATTAATGTCAATTTTTGGTCCTATTAACTATGGTCCCCCTTAATAGTTCCTCGCCTGCCGTTGTGGGGAGGTTGTGCGGGATCTGCACATTGATGGGACAGATCCAACCCGGGAGGCATGTGCTGGGTTATGCAGCTGTTGCGGGTCGTACCCGGCAAACATGAGCCACTGTAGATCGTGTACAAGGGATATCGGGAATAAGATGAGCTATCTGCCTTGAAATGTCTAGATCATGACGTGGGGATCGATACTATGTCCGAGGTAGGGATGGTTGGTTTGTTTTGTTTGGTTGTCTTCGCGCCTTTTGGCTGTCTCTGTGTTTGTTTGGTTATCTTCGCGCCTTTTGGTTGTTTCTGTGTTTTTATGAGGGGGGGGCGGTTCCGATCTCCACGGGTGGGTTTTGTTTTTGTGCATATGGTGCTCTGTTTCTGTTTGCTAATTTCCCTCCGCCTCTGTGTGTCTTATCTCTTTCTCTGCTCGTGTTTGTCTGCCTGTCTCCCGCTGCCTTTCTCTGCTTACCTCTTTGTGCCTGTCTCTGTTTCTATTTGTGTCCTACTCTCTCTTATGCTGTCTGGCTTTCTGTCTGTCTCTCTCTGTCTGTGTCTGTCTGTGTCTGTCTGTGTCTGTCTGTGTCTGTCTGTGTCTGTCTGTGTCGTTCTGTCTCTTCCTCTGTGTGATGTAATTGTTCAGGTACTAAGATCAGCATGACGGCGCCGGTGGTCGTCACTCCCGACACTGCGAGCACCATGCAATTCATCATGCCGACAGCCTTCAAGAGCGTCAGGTACGCATTAACTTCCCCCCCAACCTCAAAGCGATTTCGACCCTGGGATTCCCAGGTTACATTGCATGAAGACGTCGCAGCTACATCAAGCGCAAGGAGCACAGCAGTTTTTAGTGCTCCAAGCGATGTTGTTGGTTTCGCTGGTTCTGTTGGTGTTGTGGATGTTTTTTGTCTTTTGTTTTTTGTCGTTGTTGTTGATGATGTTGATGGCGTTGTTGCTGTGTTCGCATGAAACCGTTCTCCCTACCCAACGATACCCCTAACCACCGCTGACGCTGCCACCACCGCCGCCGCCGCTTCCCCCGCCGCCCGCGCTTTCCCCCCACCCCCCTCTCGCCGTCTAAACAGAGACCTGCCAACTCCCACGGACAAGCGAGTGTCCCTCCGTGAAGTGCCGGGACGCCTCTACCTTGTCCGCCGGTTTTCGGGCAATATGGGCAGCGCAAGCTCTCACGACGCGGTCGTCGAGCAGCAGCGGACGATCGCGGAAGAGGGCACGAAGACCGACGGCGGGGCCTTCTCGAGCTACGTGACCATCGACTCCAAGCTTTTGGTGGCCAGGTGGGGTTATTGTTTGGTGGGTTAAATGCTGGTTGGTTGGTTTTGTTGTTGGTTGATTGCGTTGTTTGTTTACTTGTTCGTTCGTTTGTTTGCTTCTTTTTCAACATTTTTTTCATGTATCGGGAAGAGTGGTATACGGTGAGAAGAATAACCCCTGCCCCCCCTGTTACGAGCAGAGTTTGTAGTGAGAAGCGGCGGTGTGTTTTGGGAGGCGGCGTATTTCCATGGTGGCTTGCGTTGTCGTGCAGCGTTTTTGCTGGGAATGTGTACATCTGTCGCTGTCAGTTCAGCCACTGATTACATCACCCACGCTAACGTCCAGGTAGCTAACGTCGCGCCAACCTCTCGCCCTCTTCCCCTCCTCCACCAGCATCCTGAAACGGCCAACATCTATAAGCCGGAGCGCTATATTGTCAACCGTTAGCAGTTACTCCGATCACGTTAACCCCGACTAATCGCCCACTGGTCAATACCCGGTAATTCGCAACAAGTCGGCATAAAATTACACCTGGTAATATACGTCAACCGCCCCCCGCCCCCCACCCCTTAACCCTTGGCAGGTACAACCCCCCGTGGACGCTTCCGTTCTTGAAGACAAACGAGCTGTGGTTCCCGCTGCCTCTTTCGAGCGACGAAGCCATCGCGAAGCTTCCGAGCGCTAAAACGGAGTCTACTTAGGAGTGGGTGGTTACACCGAACCCCTCCCCCCCCCCCCCCCCCCCCCCCCCGACCCGTCGACATCCGCCTCCTGGTCGGTAAAAACCTGAAGTGCTCCGCCCCGGCATTGTAGGGATGCGAGGGTCTATGTTCATACGACTACGGTCATACGTGTGACATGAGTATGTACACCCCCCCCCCCCCCCTCTTGCCCCTCTTCCCACCCAGAGAAAACCATCAAATGGCGAAACTTACCGCGGCTGACCAGTGGGTGGGGTTACACGGCATGTGGTCAACGACTACCGGAAGCGGGATTTTGGCAGTGGGCGCGTCGAGTGACATTCGTTTTTTTTTTCGGTTTCTACGGCACTGTTCGCTACATACGTACGGTGGATGCGTGGTTGCCTATCGATGGCGCAAGCATTTTTGTAGTCATTTTCGTCCAACCACAGTTTTTTTTTTTTGCGTTTCGTGGTGGGGGGAGTGGAGCTATCACACGCTGCGGTCTGAGCTATGGGTGGTTCCGCCTGACGAGAGTCGCGTCCTTTCCCCGATATCTGCTACATTAAGGGCGTTAAGGGCGGGGGGGGGGGTAGGTTTGCTGCTAACATGCTCTGACTGACGGGAGATGGGCGCCTTAACCCGGAGAGTGTCTTGGCGATCCCCCTTGTACTACAACATTTGATTTTGTGGTGGTGCCTAGCCCTTGTGATAGTTAAAATCGAGTGGTACACACATCAACACGCAGAATTTTTAATCGAAATCGGGTTCCGTACGAGAGGTACTCGTACAGCGGTTTTGCATGAGAGGTACACGTGCAGAGATCCTCAAGCGAGGAAACCTCATAAAAATATGGTACCTCCCTCCCCCCCCCCCTCCCCCTATATAACCGTAGCATGGCTCAGTAGGCGCAGTACCTGGTAAGTTGCAGTAGTAGGCGCAGTAGGTAGAACAGTAGGTATACGCACCGTAGCATAGCTCTCTTCGACACGCCGCCGTTTTGCGACGACACCCTGGCGATATAAACTGGGATATATATCTGTGAAGAAATACCTGGTGTGACGGTCTGGCACGGATTGGGTGCCCGCTCGAGGAAAATCAGAAACCCGAAAACTGAACGTCCTGTTACACGGCGGTGCGGCGTAACGTGGATGAGACCGCGGCTGAAGAAAGCCAGACATGGTGTAGGGTCTGCCGAGCGCCACGCCGCAACACGCCAAAGCTTGCCTTCGGCGCGAGGCATTGCTGTGCGTAGGTAAGAGTATCCTACTGGCCGAGGTCACCGAGGCGTGCGATGTTGTACGATGCCAGCTGGTTTTTTTCCCCCTGGTCGACTCGCGTCGTTGTGGGCTGACGGGGCCGAAATTTGTTGAGTTCACTGCCGGAAACGAAGGGAGAGGGGCAGCGAGAGGTCGGGAACTGAACCGAGAACGATCCTCACCCCGGGCAGATCATGATCTATCTATCTACCTACATAGATATCATCCATATAGCTCCTCACTTGTTGTCGCGAGAGGTTGTGCAGGATCTGGATGGTACAGACCCCAACCTAGGAAACGTGTTACTGCTGTTGATCATGCAGATCATACGGGTCCCAAAAGCGGCAACGTGATCTGCAGTAGAGCATATCTACCAGGTCAGTGGGTCTATCTGTCTGCCCTCAAAGATGTAGATCGTCAAGTGGGACTGATCTGTAGATGATTTGTTGACGGTCTGTAGACGATTTGTTGATGATCTGTAGATGATCTGTAGAGGATGTGTAGATGGTCAGTAGATGTTCCGTAGATGAGCTGTCAGAAGCGTGGAACAGTAGTCCCCGACTCGTTGCAAAAGAAGAGAGCCAGACAGAGGCAATATAATTTCCTGTTTTTTTCTGCAATGCGGCGTCCCCGGTGGCTTGGTAGGTGCTCCGCGTGCCTATCAAGATCAATTTCGTGGGTTCAAGTCTCGCCGAGTGCATGCTCGTACGGAGTTTTTCTCGCATGAAAAAATTGGTTAGCGGAAAGTGCGAGAGCGTGAGTTAGCTACATTCGATGAAAATCAACTAGCAGTGGGAATGCTGGACCCTATGCGCGACAAAAAATAAAGGCACGTACCGGGGGGGGAGAAGGGACGACACCAGTGACCACGGCTTGTCCAGAAGATCGCCGAGGGTAAAACCTCCTACGAACTAGGCTGGAAAGTAAAAGTGATGTTCAATGTAGCAATGGAGGCGTATCGTTCGTTTTTCTGCGTTTGGTTTATTGCGATAAAAAAAGTGAGGAAAGAACGTTTTTTTTGTTGTTGTAGAAGTAGTCTGGTCTGGTAAGGCTGAGTTTTTTTCGTTCGTGTTTTCATCACCGCCGGGGGGGGAAAAAAAGACAAAAAAGCAGCGAACCAATAAAAAACGAAGGCGAGCACTGACGTCAGGGGTAGAAGCGCGTGCGGTTGACCTGTTTCTGCGAAAGTCGCCTGCCGCCAGGCTTATATCGAAGACTGCCGGCGCTTTGGAAATTTGCCATCTATTATTCAATAGCGATGGCTGGTGGTTTGACACGCGCGTATTTAGACAACACCTATTGTAGGGAACAGCAGAGCACCGCATATCGTCGGCTCTGCTCTACACTCAGGCGCGGCTCTCACAAGACAAGAATAGCCTTGTTTGTCTTTCTAGAATATTCGCCCGTGGTTGTAACTGGTCAAGAGGGCTACGGTGCTACGACCCTTCACGAGATGGCGCTGCGACGGAACGCGCTGTCGAGCTCTTCGATCGTCGCTCTCGCCTGAGCCCAACGGCCAGGACGTCCTCTCCCCCGCCTGCCCCCACTTTCAGTGCCGCCGGCAATATTCCCCTCCCCGCTTCTTCGCGAGACGCGTTGCCGCTCGTCGACGGCACCCGCCGTCATATTGTTGACGCTGCCCTCCCCCCTCTTCCTTCGTGATACGTGTTGTTGCGTCTCGTTTGCGGTACCCCCCACCCTGCTGGCGTTGCTGTTGATGGTTCGGCTGCTACGTGGGGCTCCCGACCCTGTCTGTGGCATCCCGTCTCCCTTCACTACTCCTTCCCGCAACTCTTTCTTGGCGGTGATAGTAACTTTCTTGCTGCTGTGCTGCCTGCCGCTTCTGATGCCTTCCGGTTTGGGTGGCGCGGTCACACCTCCTGCAGCAGCAGAAGCAGCAGCAGCAACAACAGCAGCAGCAGGAGCAGCAGCAGCAGCAGTACCTTCTGCCACTGCACGGTTACCGGTGACTTCCTCCTCCTTGTATCCCGGCGACCTTCTTGAAGAGGCCGCCTGCTTCCGCTTAATAAGCTCCAGCGAAGCAGCGCCTTTCTCCCGCCGCCGGAGGTTCGTCGCTGCTAGTAACGCCACCTTCCTGTTGTTTTTACTGCCCCCTCCACGCTGTTGTGCTCTCCCCTCCTCGTTTTTTTTGCGGGACCCTCCGGTGTGCTGACCCTCGGCTAGCCTTGTCCCCGTTCGGCTGAGTCGACCAGGCGGTGACGGTCGTGAGGGCACGAGATGCGGCGGAGGCGACGTTACCAGCAGCTGTAGCCTCTGCCCTTCCATGAGACGGTCGTCCCTCAGCTCGTCGTCTGAAAATGCCACCCGTCTACTCCCCCCCGCCGCGAAAGATGCCTGAAGGTCTTGGTGCCGTTCGGGGATTCCTGTGCTCGGAGAGATGAAAAAAAAACAATAGGGGACGGAAGGAAAACTGAAGATTTGTCTGAGAAGGATGCATGACTGCCCGCAACACTAACACATTCTGCGCAGCAACGAGGTGCAACATGAAAACGCCTTCGCAAGGGATAAAGGAGGGGCGGGGGACGAGGGGGCGGGGGAAGTTTTTTTTACACTCATTGGCGAATCTGATTTTCTCTTCGATCGTTGCTCTGTGAGCGCGTGGGTTGTGGGGTCGTTCTGTCTGTACGTGGGAGGTAACCACCACAACTGCCCCTGCTGACGTATGTCGCGCTCTAATCAAAGGAACAGGCAACCACCGCCCCGGTGATTATGCGTCCAGACGGGCGATGTAAAAGGGGCAGTCACCATCGGTTCCTGTACCCGCCGCGGCCATGAAGATACACGAAGTGCATTGTTACGGGCCAGCTGGCGCCGCATACGGCAGCTTTTGTGATAGCCAGCAAGTAGAACAGGATGTCCTGTCTGGACCAGCTCGCCGCCCGAGGCACAGCCCCAGAAAATAAAATGGCGAGAGAGACAAAGTGTACACGGAACCATCCATTTGAACCCTGTACAGCTGCAAGAAAAATTAGCTCGCACACATTGTTACGGAGGACTATATTCATCAGGACCCATCATGTAAACAGAAACTATATTATTCCAGTATTTTAAAAAATAATGTTTGGTCCTGATTGCAACGTTTCCCGAAAATAGTCCACTCTCAAAATTCCAAGAAGTGCGTCCCCTAAAAAACGTGGGTGCTGTTCAAAAGCGACTACATCGACGAAGTACGAATACTTCGCGCCCGCCAAGTCTCCCCGGGAGGGGGGGTACCCATGCGATTCGTAGCTGTAGTCGTATAACCGTAGGCCTTCGCACTCCTCTATGCAATGCAGGGGCGGAGCACGTCGGGTTTTCACCGACCAGGCAGACACTGCTATTAATAGCACCAAGCACGAAGCGCCGTGAGATGTTCGGCGAGTGGCATGAAGGGATAGGTGCTTCCTGCTAAGAACCGCTTGCGAGGCGGTCTTGCACATGGCTGACAGCTCCTAAAAATTAGTTTTGTTCCGGTGTTGGCCCCTCCCGGGGTGAACAGAACGACTCACCGAAGAGAGAAGATGGCCTGCTGGTGGCCTTTGACATGTCGACGTCGAGCAAACTTACCGCCGGCGAACGCCTCCAGCGTGATAAGCGCGCCCTCCCCGTCTCCACCCTTCAACGACGGATGGAAGCCAGGCATAAAAAAAACGTGATTCCCATTACTTTGCGGTAAGTATAGAGTATAGCGCGAAGCTACCAGTACGCGGTCTGCTGATGGCATTTTTCACGATACAGTACGTAGCAGCCCACTTTTTTAAAACCGCAAACCAGATGGCTGCACTGCTTGCTGTATGTAGTTGATCGGCGGCACCTCTTGCAGAGTACGTATTGGCACTATTTTTATCTGAATTGCGCCTGTACGATAGTACGGAAGAGTAAAACTGCGGCGCCTCGCAATGAATAGGGTCATGTCTGCTTTCCGGAGAGAAAGAAAACAAGTAGGTGACATCCTCTGTAATGTCGTTCTATACCACCCAGGACGGGAATGAAACGACGGTTTTGAGTTCGTGTCGATACAGCTCGGTACCCACTCGAAGCCCAGCCCGTGACAGCGCCGTTGAATTGATCTTATTTCCACCTACCAGGGTATGGTCTTGTATTTACTGCTCCAATCAACAATCCTGAACTTACTACGAGTAGACTATTTATCGTGACGAGCCTGTTCGCCCGATCTTAAAATGGGTACCCTCACTGCGCCAAAATGGTCGCTACAGACGGGAATATAAGGATGGCTTTTACCTCGTATTTGTAACGACACACTGTGCTTTTCCGCCCAGAGTGGTGCCCTGATACATTTTGTCATCACCTTTTTCCAGGCACTTTCCAGCTCAACTTGCACTATTAATAGCCGTTTTACGTATACAACTCCCAAGCTTTTGCCGGTCTAATTCCAAGTGTTTCGTCCCCGAAACGGGCACGCGGAGGCTAAAGGGTTCAATAGTAGTATGGTTTTACCCTCAGAGGCGTTCTGGATACAGGTGTCGGTCTCCCCCCCCCCTCGGTACATATCGTAGGACATGGTTCTACGTTGGACAGCTTTGTTTTTTTTTTTTTGCTTCCCATCTGTTGTTCTCGCCCTTATTTTTTCCCTCCCTTCTATCAGTCGTACCTCACATCTGGGGCCACGCAGCAGGCGCTTCACTCCCCTCCCTACATGCTCCGTCCCGGCATTGTAGGGATGCGAGGGTCTATGGTCATACGACTACGGCCATGCATGAGATCGAGTACATCTCTCCTATCGAGTATACCCCCCCTCCCTCCCCAAAATACGGTTCTTGCCTTAGAAGGCATTTTTATCTCGAGAAGACTTGAGCCCTTTCTTCCCTCGTCGACTCTCGTCGAGTTAGGGCTATACATCGGACCGAGCCTCCCACAACGGACGCCCTGTTATAGATGCACCTCGCAACCTTACCATTTACATGCGTATTCATATGGCGCCCGTGTTTTGCCTCCTTCCACCGGCGTCCCCTTTCCCCCCCCCCCCTCCCTAATCCTCACGGCGCTTCGCGCTTGGTGCAAGCAATGTCTGTCTGGTCGGCGGAAAACCCCACGTGCTCCGTCCCGGCATTGTAGGGATGCGAGGGTCTATGGTCGTACGACTACGGTCATGCACGATAAGGAGTACACCCCCTTTAATCCTCACGATATTGTAGGGGTGCAAGGGTCTATGGCCATACGACTACGGCTACGCATGGCATGAGTATAACCCCCCCTCTCCTACCCCCGCAGTGAGCGCCGACCTATTGGAGGTGTCTCTACTAAGAATAGGAACGGTGTTCCGCCTCGGAAGTGATGCTTGGTCACAGGTCAAATGACGAAGGCTAGCAACAAATGAGTACGCCCCCCGCCTCCTGGTCAGTGCCTAGTACGATGTAGCTCACCCTTCATGAGACTTGCCCGACACCTCACGACGCATCGCGCTTGGTGCAAGCAATGTCTGCCGGGTCGGTGAAAACCCGACGTGCTCCGTCGCGGCATTGTAGGGATGCGAGGGTCTATAGTCGTACGACTACAGCCATGCGTGGCATATGAGTACACCCCCCCCCCCCCGCCCCCCCGCACACGCACGCCTTCAGTTGCGTCGCGACAAAGGCTTCCTAAGTTGTGGTTTTCGTTGCGACATACCGGTACATACCAGTGCATATACCCGTAGAGTATTTTCGCCCCTGCACCACAGCAGGTTGTGTGTTCCTTGTGTTGCTCTTTCGGCTACCTACCATATATTCTCGGCATACCGGTATTGTATTGTACCAGTACGCAACAGCCAAAGGGTGAGAGGTGCTTGTCGCCAGCGCAATTTTGTTTTTTGAACCGTTCAGACAGATCATGATCTGCTGCTGTAGATAAATCTACCCCATCCTACTGCCGTTGCGCGGTGCCGAGCGGGATCTATACTGGCAGCGCAGATCCAACCCGAGGAAACATGTCCTAGATCATGCAGGTTTATGATTCGGCTCCCACCCTTAGCTACGGTAACATCATACAAGAATCAGGGATCTATCGGCCCTGAAATATCAACCTCTCTGATCCCAAAAATAAGAACCATTTCGACTAAACTTTTATACGCTAAATCCCCCTATATTTTCAGGGTCAGACTCGTAGATATTTAATTGGGAATCGATGATCTTCCCGAAATGCGCAAGTAACTTGAGTATTTACGACGAAAATATCTGGAATATGTGCGTACACCATACGCACTTAAAAAGTAAAAGTCGGTCGCCGCTCACGACCGACGTAATTGTTTGTATACCGCCTTTTACTACTGCTGTGGTAACAAAATCCCGAAATATTTGCGCGCGGAGGGAGCAACTTCACTGCATTAAAAACACACATACCCAGGAGCTCCCAAGGACGCATGGATCTCCGCAGCTCGTCTGCGGAGCTGAGTAGCAACCACACAACCGCCCGAACTCACGGCTGACGTATCTGTTTTTTTATTCAAAGCCACAATTCACCACTCTGTCCCTCAACATTAGGAACTTTTAGACTACACATCACTACACAAAACGGTCACCATATTTGGGTAAATAGTGATACAGCAGGTAGGTATGATTAGCCCCTCTTTAGGACCGCAGTCCCGTTACGGGGGACAGGCTGCTTGAAATCAGAGTGGTTTGACCCCAAAACGGGGACTGCAGTCCTGAAAGCGCCAAGAGCGTTCGGAGATTGGAGGTCCCTTTGTATAGGCACCGGTATCCGTTATCAGAGTTGGTACGGGCCCCTTTTACGATCAGTAGTGGGCGGAAACGGCGGGCAGGAGTTTGAGGTCTCTCTCTGCCCATATTGGGGGGTCCCTTAAGAAAAAAGGGCCATGATACCCACTTGCATGCCGCCCGTCTCACCCCTGACGGTCGAGGCTTTGCGAAACCCTCTCCCCCCCAGCGTCCGCGCCTTCCAGGTCTTCTCCGAAACGTGGCGTTGCCGCACCTCGGCGCCACTCAACCATCTGACTCGGTCGAGTGGCGAGGAGCGACCACCTCGGCGACAGGATCAGCTCGTCCCCTGGTCGAGGTTTTTGCCGGGCCAAGCATCACACAAGGCGACGGAAGGGCGAAAACAAATTATATGGAAACCTGCTACGTACTGGTTAATTTTGCCTTTGGAGGGGCTTGGAGTCGAACATAGGCATCAGGCCTTAAAATACGACGATTCCGGCATCGGTCCACGGCAAGGAGCTAGGAGCCTGGGCTTCTGCTGCCAGGGCAAGGGGGTGGCACACTCGTAATAAAAAAGAAAACATCGGTTGTGAGACCGAGGATGTCGTGGAAACTCATCGTTCATTGCGAGCTGTGTGTCTGTGTGCCATACTTCGATGGAGCGTGCTGCGGGTTTTGCATCACACGTACCCCCCGTGTCTAGAGTCAGAGGATGTGCAAATAGGAAGGAACCGAGGGGATGGTATACGTAGTGCCCGACGTACAACACGTAGGAGTTGTGTGAGACTGCGCTCCCGACACGATGGTGTTCGTCGTGGCCCGCGATAACACTACTGATGGATAGTTGATAGTACAGAACTTGTCATCTGCTTTGTAGTCGATTTGCAAGGGGTTAACGCCGCCATGAATAACCGAGGACGCGCACGATCGGACTGATTTCGCACAGCCCACACGTCTATCATCTAGCTCCCGACCCCCCCCCCCCCACGCCAACCCCAACCCCCACCCCAGTGCTCCGTCTTGAAACTATGTGTCGTCAATAGTCACATGACTACATCAAGCAAAAAACTAGTACCCCCCTACGCCCGCTCCCTCGTGGCCTCCTCCGTACCTTCTCTTAACCCACGCCCAACGCCCAACTCGCCATCGTCTCCATCAGAGCACCAACCGCGGTAGTTTCCATCCGACCCCAACCTCCCTCTTCCTTTTCCTTTTCCTGCCCCCTCCTCGTCCCCTCTTCCCCGGCTCCGTCGTATGTCCACGGCGCCTACTCCTACACGCCGCCTGGATAGTAAAACCCCGGGGTCTGTGTCGTAGTCCGCATTCCGGTAGGCAAGCTCGGGGCGCTCTTCTTGAAAATCGTCCTCTGCCCCGTCGGGGTGTTGATGCTGTTGCTTTTCCATGTCGACAAGGGTCACCGCGCGCGGACTTCGCTCCGCCGTGACAGAGAGGGTGGTATATGCAGGGCGGAGTTAAGGGTCAGGAACTTTATTTTTTTCGTCGGAAAGACGTGCACGGTCTGTGCCGAGGCATGTTCTTAAGCAGGACGAACTAGCCCCCCGAGTCACACGATTTTGATCGGCAAGCTCTCTACAGCGCGCGAGGGAGGTGGGGGGCGAGAGGTCGAGGGGTCGTGCCGTCGACGGGAGAGATCGGTATGACGTGTAGCGGACAGTGCAGCGGTTGCTGCCGTGGCCGAGGAGACGACCCATAATCGGTCAGGTGTCAACAAGACACAGAGGTAAGAGAGCGGGGTCAAGCGCACATAACGTGCTTAATATCTTTGCCCCGGGTGGATTTTTTTTTCCCGGGTCTGCCACGACGGCGTCTCTAGAGCGCGCGCCAAGGCAAGGAGGTTCTATTTTCCCTCTCTCGTAACCACCGTTCACTTTTTCGTTCCTATCGAGATCCCTCTTGCCCCCGAGAAGTCCCCCCCCGACCCCCCCGCCCCCGCGCGCACGCCTTGCTTACCGCCTTCTACCATCCGCTTGTTGGACGAGATCCACCCCTCCTGCTTCCCCGTCTTGCGCGTGTTGTCCACATCCCCCACGAGCAGCGCGCTGCTCTTGCAGACGCTCGTGGCGCTGACAGGCATCCTCGGCTTGCCACTCCCGCCACCCCACCTGCTTGTCGAAGGGGGCAGCCGCGACAAGGCTCTTGCGGACGGCTCCCTGGTAGGGGCTGAGGAGAAGCACGTCTCCATCTCTGATGCCGCCGTCGCCGTCACAGCTGTCGTGGTCGTTGTTCCCTCCGCTGCCGCCATTGGCGGTGGCGAGCGTTTTTGCGACGTGTGGGTGGGTGGGTGGGTGCGTGTGTGTCAGCTAATATATCAGAAACTATGCGAGCGGGTTGAGGCCTGGGCGATGGTAGGCGTCGTCAGGCTTTACATTCAAAGCCCTCATGCCGCAGATGTTGTCAGGCTGTTTTAGGTCGCCAGGTTGTGCAGCTCGTTACGCTATACATATGCCGTTTTTGGTGGTCAGCTTGTACGTAGGTCCGTCAGATTTTAGGTCGTCAGATTGTACGCAGGTCGTCAGGCTGTACGTAGGTTGTCACGTTGCAGATCGTCAGGTAGTAGGCGTCAGGCTATAAGCAGTCATGCTATGGGCAGTCAGGCTGTAGACCGCCAGGTTGTAGATGTATCGTCAGATTGTAAGTCGTCGAACTGTTTTAGGTCGTCAGATTGTAGAAACGTCACGCGGTCTATAGGTTATCAGGCTGTATAGGTCGTCAGGTTGTACATAGGCCATGCAGTTGTAGGTCGTCAGGTGGTAAATAGGCGGTACGCTGCAGGCTGCCAGGTTGTAGACCGTCGAAGATTGTAGGTCGTCCGGTTGTCAGTAGTCAGACTAGTTTGAGGTCGGCAGACTGATTCAAGTCGTCGGATTGTGGGCCGTCAGGCTACGTAGGTTCGTCGTTGAGGCCTGCGTACACAGCGAGGAACGTTTCACAAACATTTTCAACGCTGCTCGCGTTGATCGTCGGGCACACGAGATATCCCTCTTGATTTTCCAGAACACACTAAAATTAGTTTCGCGCGTTCGAGAGACGATTGCGCGTACTTCTCTCTCGACAGCCTTGTGCTGCGGGTGGCACACTTGCGACACGATGCAGCGGACTTGGCAGTGGCTACGCGAGGGCTACGTGGCGGCTATGGGGCGACCATCGCTATCCTTCGTGCATCTTAAGCGCGAAGTGCGGACCTCTGCCTACAGGACGTCACATACAAGTTTTCAAAAAACAAAATATTGAATTATTTTTTGCTTGCCTCTGACAAAGACAACAACACAAGGCCCCGTCGTAGAACTTAATACTGCTGCTGCTGCTGCTGGCTCTGTTAGTATTTTCCCTGGTGATGCCTGTGCGAAGTAGTGGAAGCTTGAACGAAGCGAAAAAACTCTTGGAGGTTAAGGCATGATACAGGAGCGGCACTCAACCTTTAACAATGTATCAGCAGGCATGGTTTATTGCTTATTTCAGCCTTCGCGTGTGGTATCAATAGCACGCAGCACCACAGCGATCCCCAGCTTCCCAGCTTCGAAAAAAAAAGAAAACGCACCCCTTGGTCCCGCGCTCGCTCGGCCACCTCGGAGCCTGCTTCCCCAACTGCGGCACACCTCCCGCAGCGCCGCTAACGCCGTCAGCTGCGGCCCTACGCGGGTTAAGAACCAGGACGTCTCCTTCCGCCGCAATCGATCCGTCCTCAAGGTCCACACCGACCATGAAATCGTTCGCACCACCACCGGCTGAAGGCCGCGCCGGAGGGGTATCGTTCCCCCGTCCAGCCTGAGTTGTTGTCGGGATAGCCAAGAGCCCAGGACGAGGGGTAGAGGTTTCGGTGTTGCACTCATCTGTACCTGTCTGTATGATACAGCTGGATCGGTCTCAGGCATCAATTCGACCCGAGTTAACGAGGGGCGATTTTTTGTTCTGAACCCCAACCCTCCTCGCGATACTAATGAAAGGCACGTACCGTGGGAGGGAGGGAAGGAGGGAGGGGGAAGAAGAGCCTACTACGATGTGGCCCTTGATGTGAGTTACGACTATTAGTAGGAGGGTGAGCCAAATGGAGGGCGAAGATAATACAAATGAGATGGGAAGAATAAATAAATGGGCCTACAAATTTTGCCGCGCGAAAAAACGAGAGCTACACAGACAGAGAGCTATCGATGAGCGTGCATGTTTGTTGCTGCTGCCAGAATGCCGACGTCACTGTGACCAGTCGTCGCTGGAAGCATCGCCCGTCGCACCCCGATGTGCCTGCGGCGGAATCCGTCGAAATTTTGAACGACTTTTGTTTTTCTCCTGTTTTCATTCAACACGGCGGGGTTGGTCAGGGGCTTTCCATCACCACGTACGGGCAAAACGGCGTCGCTACCGAACAGGCACTGTGATTCTTCTATTTTTGAATACCACAGCCGTAGGATATGGACGTCACCCTCACGTAGGAGATGGCGTCGAGACTGGGTGTCGAACTCACGAAAATTGTCTGTGTATATTGCAGAAGCGACTATCTACTACCCCACTCAGGCGGAACTCCGTACAGCAACCGAGTAGCTCAGCGGACTACCCTGTGTGAACGAACAAACAAGTGCCGCATGTCATAGCGCCCATAGCGGTACGGTACGAGCAGCAAGCAGGGCGGAAGTGTAAGGACCGCTTGCTCGTCGTATTTTGAGTGTAAATGTTGCTTGTATCTCTGTCCACAGCGGCATGTGTTTTCGGGGCACACACATAGGCCGGGGGCCGGTCTACCAATCACAGCTACAATCGTATAAACCAAAAACACTTTGTTCCCATTTTTTTTGTTCTTCGAAATGATCGCCCGGCCCACCTGAGTTTCGAACCGAAGGTAGCGGTGGCCCTTGTCCCTTCGGGCACCCACTCGGTCCTTCCCTGCCTCGGGATCTATGTCCAGGGCTTGGCCCTCTCGTGCTGACTCTATCGTGATGAGGCATCCGTGGCGACCGAGGAAACCACGCACCGGACACGAGCATGCATTGAGCACACAACCTTCTTGATTGTTTGTGTCGAGAAAACATTATTTTTTTGGAATGTGCAGCTGCGCAGTATCTACAGCAGAAGGGTTATTAACTGCGTCAACGTTTGCGGGGACGAACTACTTGAAATTAGTATGGTATATATATTCAGTAGGAATAACAACGCTGACGGCTATGTCGCCCGTAGGCTCCGTTCGTACGCCGGTGGAAGCAAGTCACTTCCGGGAGAGCGTTAATTACCAGGAGCAGTATTTTTACTGGGAAAGCCCCTGAGACTTAAAAACAAAACTACAACATTTCGCCCGGGGATAGTCGAAACGCATCCCCGGGGTTTAGGGGTAATTTTCCGGTTTAGGTAACGAACTCCAAGACCTGAATTTAGGTAACTATTGTACCCGTAGAAACGTGGTTTCTGCGTCTTGTTTTTACCATAGATAACTACTATTACGGGGGGCCATAGTTAACAGGACCACATATTGTTAGTAAAAATGGTTAAACATATAGGTTTTTATGTATACCATAGGTCCTGTTAACTATGGTCCCCCGTAATAAACGACTGTACGAGTGTCTGTTTTCCCATCCCATCTACTATCTTCGCCCTTGTGTTCTCTCTCGGGGGGCCATAGTAAATAGGACCAAATATTGTTAGTGAATACAGCCGAATATGTACCAGGTAGCTTTTTGTGTGTAACGTAGGTCCTATTTAATATGCCCCCCCAAGGAAATACTCGTAACTCCGTCCTCCCCACTACGGTACGTGCCTCGCAATTTTCTCGAGAAGAGAAGAGGGTTCGGAAAATTCTGCCCTCTTCGTCTTGCGTCTAATTGTGTCTGTGTTACCACTGCAGTAATGTCGTCTTTTGTCGTGTGGCGCACCGTCTTGATCTTCGACCCATCGTGGCGCCGATCGGAGGACCCCTCCCGGGATCCGCCTGGCCCGGGTGGTCGCGTCATCCCTCGCATCCAGCACCAATGCGCCTCCCTCCCCCTTATTATTCCGTTGAAGGGTGTGTGTTGGAGGGGGGGGGGGGGTAGCGGTGGGATGGGTGGGGGGGGGGTGTACTTATTAGCATGCATGGCCGTAGTCGTATGAACGTAGATCCTCGCTACCCCACAATAATACCGGGATGGAGCACGTCGGGTTTTCACCGACCATGCGTAAACGTTGCTTGCGTCAAGCGCGACGTGCCACGAAGTGTTCGGCGAGTCGCACGGCAGGGGAGCTATAAAAGCTGGGAAGGCGGGGGGAGGGGGGGGCGGGGGGGGGCGGGGGCAGTACCTGCGTTGGAGAGGGGAGGGAAACGAATTAGTGGATGAAGGGGCGGACAAGCGCCAAGCACACGTCTCGTGGTGGTGATTTAGAGGGAGAGCTTGGTGGCGTTATTTAGAAAACAAAAATCTCAGGGTGGGACTCTCGTGTTGCTTATCTTCTCCTCAATTTTCGCGTCCACTTGCCCTCTCGGGTTGGACACCGAGAGCCGAGATGATATACGCTTTCGCACATATTCTGTCCTGCGAACAACTTGCACACGAACTTAATAACCTGCCGTACCCATAAAGGATGACCGCGGAATCAAGAGAAACGATTAAACCCGCCTTCCAAGTTTTGGTCGCTTACCGTACCTATTAGTGATGACCATGAAAGCAAGAGGAACACATACCGCAAACTCACCTATTTTTGTGACTTTACCGCACCCGTTCATGATGGCTTCGTAGTGAAAACAAGACCAAAGGAGCAAAAAAACAGGCGAAAAAAAAAAGGAAACATCGCTGTATTCCCGATACCATGGTAGGTAATGGCACTAATGGCACTTGTTCTTCTGTATCGTGTGCCTGTAGGTGAGACTAACTAGCTTCTTCAAAAATCCTATCTTGGAGTTTGCCACCCCAGGATTTAAAAAAAAAATCCCGATTAGGTCGAGGCGTTATACGATAGAGGTTCACTCTAAATTTTCCAAGGCCCCTCACTTAAGGAGCTCCGTACCTCATCCGAAAACTGACTTCAGCAAAAATCAAATTACCTCTCGATGAATAATCTCATGACCCAAGTATACAAAAAACGTCTTCTTCCGAAACAAGATTGACATTCCGACGACTTTGGGTTAAGGGACTCCGTCATTCAGAAGACGTTTCAGCGGAAATGTGCTACCTCCATCGTAGAAAGCATCGGTCTCTGTCTGGAGTAAGACATCTCAAACCACCGTGTACGTGTATAAATCTGAAACGGAGATCGTGAAGCGAAGAGCTAAGGGCTATCGTCTTCTAAAAAACATCATCATTATTGTATTCACATTACGAACAGTGCGTGTGTCGGGTGTTTGCTACAAACCTATTTCGGTCGGGATGTAAAAACACATTTTGAAACCGACGAGCGCGAGGACCTGGTTGGTCGAACAAGTGAATCCAAAGGCGCCATCTAGTCAACCAGGAGCTGATGCTTTCTTTGCTAACCGTCTCACAGAGTTATCCTACCCAAGAAAAATGTAGGTTAGAAACATCCTTTTTGTCACTTTTTTCCACCACAGCAAATAGTTCTGCGTGGGTTGGGATTTTCTGTATTGTGTAGCCACTCTGTACCAAAAAATAAGAAACTTTTGTACTACATATCTTAATGAAAAAGTTCCTTACATATAGGGACAGAGTGTCACCTGGTAGGAAACAGACTACAAAAAACTCAAACCAACCAAAACCTTCGCGGACACCCAGCCAGCTCCAGTCATCAATTCATTAATCAGTGTGCTAATCAATTAATTATTTAATTTCACCCAGTCAGTCGCACCATACGAACCCATTTTTTTAAGGTATCGCTTCATATTTTCTCACCCCGTGCATTTCTTGCCGTTCCGATTCAGCCGCCGCCGCCGGCCTCTCTCCCCTGGGACCTACCGCCTCCTCTCGCGGCAAACCCACGGCCAGGATGGGAACTGGAGCGTCGCCCATCCGTCCGATTCGTGTTGCCCGAGCCATGTCTTCCGTCTCGTACCTTAAAAAAATCGTTGACAGTATTTGTGTTCGTCAGACACAAACAAAGTTGTTGATGCTGGGGGTGAGCCGGGTCAGGCCAGGATTGCTACAGGATGAATAATGGTTCGTTCCTCCGTGCATCTATAGAAATTATTATACTAGAGTACGTACCCCATGGAGCATCTACGCTCGCCATATATATCGGAAATATACGCCAGTTTATTTTTGTCCTAAACAGTTTTGGAAGAAAAATGCTTGATCGGCGTAGGCACAAGGCTAGATCTTCATCGAGTTGCAAACTTTTACACTTCGTACCAGGTACGATATTCCTACAGCTTGTGCATCTATATCGCAGGCATGATGCGTAAAGGCGGATACCTTCCAGGACCCATGTCGTCGACCGGCCGCAAGGGATGATCGAACGGCTCGATCTTCGCCTCCCCTTTCCGTGTGACCTTCACCTGCAGTAATCGCGTCCCACAATCAGTCGCGTAATGTACACAGAACAAGTGAACGTTTCGAGTGATCGAAGACTGAGAGACAGAGAGAGAGAGAGAGAGCAGCACACTACCAAACAGCTTCGCGCATCGGACAGCTCGCGATCTACTAGCTAGGGCATTTGTCACGCTCTGTAGATCATATGTCACGATCTATAGATCATCTGGGCCCTGCCTAAACCTGGCGGTTTTTATGGTGTGTTGTTGTGCAGCATCTGTGCAGTACAGATCCAAACCAGGATGCCATGAGCTACATACGGAAATCACGAAGGTTATGTATACGGCTTCCTTCCACCAACAGATCATACAGATCATACAGGTCATGAAGTTATCTGCCCTGGAGGGTCTAAATCATGGAATTGGGGATCGATGATCTGCCCCCCCCCCCCCCCCCGCCGGAAATGCCAGGGGGGACAAGAAAGCTACAGTAGGTAAGAACACCATGCGCGCATGCATGTACAGGCTTCGACCTGACCCCCCCCCAATACGCTCGCAGTCGTGTTCGCTTGAAAAAAATACCAACTATTTCGTGTTTTGTCAAATATGATTTCTGTAGATTATTATGCCTATGCCAGTTTTGAGGCGACCTCGCAGAAGCCCAAGAGAACATTTTGGGGGATATTTTGCGGATTTTCGCCTAGCTCGAAGAGCTGAGCGGGGTGGAACGGGGGAATGGTGACTATCGGTTTTGAGCAAAGCGCTCGCCGTGTACGATACGTGCACGGAGTTCATCTTGTTGTGGCGGTTCCAACCGGAATTGGCCTTTCATCTGGCCCTGCAGAAATTCGGGAAGGACGTATTCATTTTCACGTCGTTTGTTTGACTGAACACAAGGCGCAGCTTCGGCCTCCTATCAAAGCAGCGTGGATAGCGAGCTGGTTAAGCTTTATTGTGGTCTCGACATTTTTTCTTTTCTTTTTTGTAGTTTAGCTCTGCAAGAACGTGAGACATATTTTTTTCCGGTTTCTGATGGATTCGAATAATTACACGCGCCGCTTCGGCTTCCTTCCATGCCATGGTAAGTAGAAGGAAGAGGCGTTCTGAGGGTAGAGGTTTCCCCCGATTTTTCTGTGGCGCCTCATTTAAGGAGCACCGTACCTCACCCGAAAACTGGCTTCAGCAGAAATCAGATTGCACCCCGATGAATAGTCCCATGGCCCAAGTATACAAATACTTCATTTTTCGGAAGAAGATTGGCATTCCCACGATTTTGGGTTAAGGAGCCCCGTCATTCAGTAATCATTTCAGCGAAAATGAATGTGCTACCTCTATCGTAGAACGCGTCTACGACTTACCGGTACCTGTTGGGCTACGGTAGTGGGTACGGCGGTGGGGGGGGGGGGGGAGGGGGGGGGTGTACTCGATAGGAGATATGTACTCGATCTCATGCACGGCCGTAGTCGTATTACCATAGACCCTCGCATCCCTACAATGCCGGGACGGAACATGTCGGGTTTTCACCGACCAGGCAGACATTGCTTGCACCAAGCTATGCGAAGCGCCGTGAGGTGTCTGGTGAGTCGCATGAAGGGTGAGCGACATCCTACCAGGAACCGCTTTTGAGGAAGACTTGTATATGGATGACAGCTTCCATGAGTTGATTTAATTCCCGGTGTAGGCATTTCCAGAGACAGGAATGGAAGTACTATGTAACTGCCTCTTGGGTGCCTTACCATAAAAACGCTACGTGATGCGATATTTCCCACTTGTGCGGAGTAACAACCTCGCACTAACGATCATGGTAGGGTGGGGGGGGGGGGGGGGCGTACTCAATCGTTGCTTGCCTTAGTCATATGACCGTAGACCACGTTGTGAATAGGAGGGGGGGTGTACTCGATATCATGCATGACCGTAGTCGTATGACCATAGACCCTCGCATCCCTATATACAATGTCGGGACGGAGCATGTTGGGGTTTGCACCGACCAGGCTTAAAACATTGCTTTGCACCAAGCGCGAAGAAGCGCCGTGAGTGTGTTGATCACGTGGCGCGAAGGGCGAACTGCATCCTACTCCGTAAGAACCGATTTCGAGGCGCATTTTCTCGCATATGGTGAACAGCATCGACGAGTTAATTTGCTTTCCGGCGTGGACATGGGGAGAGGGTGCTCGATAGGAAATTTGTACTCGACATCATGCATGGCCGCCGTAGTCATATGACCACAGACCCTCGCGGGGGGGGGGTACGAACTAAAACAAAGAATAAAACTAAAAGTAATGATTACAAGTCACTTTTTTTCGAGCCTAAATTCGTCCAGAAAATCTCCCACCCCCCCCCCCCTCGCACTGGTTTGTTTTTCATCACGCAACAGTATGAACCTGTTAATTCGGGAGTGTGGTCTCGTGTTGGTCCTTTGTTTTCTTCATGCGTATGAAATTCCTACAGGCAATAAATTACTCTTTCTAGCGAAGAAACGCGTTAGTTATCCTTGTTCTCAGGGCTGTTCACGGGTCATAACCGGATCAAGAAGTCTGAAACAACCTACTGGTGGGATCGGGCCGGATCAGGTCGGGTCGGGTCCGGTCGGGTTCGGTGAGCCCATCCGACCCGACCCGCCAGGCTTGACACGACCCGCAAACAGATTTGCTTATTCTTACCTCCTCCCTGCCCTTGGCCTTGTCGAACTCGATCACCCCCGCCTCCCCCGCTCCCCCTCCGCCGACGCCTCCTCCTTTCGCTGGCTCCCATGCCTTGTGGATGTTGACCTCCAGCCAATCGTCGCGCTTGCGCTGGGCGGCTTCTTTCTCTGCCAAGCGGCGTGCCGCTGGGGCTGGCAGAGGGGCGTCTTCCACGTACCTGGTTTTTCCCGAAGAGATTATTAGCATCGAGCGGGTGGGGTGGGTGCGGGTATGGGTGTCGTGCCGCCAAGGTGAAACGTCCTAGCTCAACGTGGATACCACTCACCTCGTGAATATCCACCTCTAGCATTACAGGCGAAACGTGGCCCTAGCGGACCAACCGGTGCATCCCCTCACCTACAAGAAACGCAGGCTTCGTTCGACCCAATGTGCGGATGATATGCCAATATTTATAGGTGCACGATATAATCGGGGATTTTTCTGCGAGTTTTGTATATATAGGCAAACAAAAATTCGCATAATTTACACACCAGATTATTTTTGCTCTTTTTTTTTTTTTTTTTTCGTTCTGCGAGTTCTAACCTAAAACAAAACCCTCGCCTATGGTACTCTTGTAAACCCATGCTACGTACCTGGTACAGAACTATACGCGAGGAGAGAAATACAAAAACAAAAGGTTGTTTCATTGAGCGAAAACATTTGCGAGAGCTCGCCGGGTCGAAAAGCCCCGAGACAAAAAAGCCAACGCTGGGTTTCGGCGAATGTCGGCACCCATGCGGAGGCCCTTGTATTGCAAGTGACGTGAGGAGCTCAGCAACAACTTTCGGCTACGGACGGCCGACGTTAAGACAAAAAACTGAAGTGAAGAGCAAAAGACAAAAAACACTTGTCTTCAAAAACGGCGTTGAGTGCATTCGCACAGGTCTATGTATGCTTAAAAAACTCGAACATTCTATCGGAAGGCTTTTTTTTCTCTCTCTCTCTGCATCAGTTTTTGAGGGTGCAATAAAAATAAAAAACGAGAACACCTTTGCTCGGTATCGGCAAACCTTATTGGCAAACCTTAAACCCTTTTAGCACCGCAGTTCCATTGTGGGGACAAACCAGTCAAATTCTGAGTAGCTAGTGCCCAAAACGGGACTGCGGTCCTAAAAAGGGGGCTAAGCTTCCCGTTCTGGCCACAACAAGGCGCTGAAAAAAACTCAAATCTGTGTACGGCGCATACACCTTTTTGTGTTGCTGTGCAGCCCCGTCGCTTAAGGAGCTTCGTCGGTGAAAAGTGCTTGGGGGCTCATACGGTACCGTATGCCACGCGGGAAAAACGAACCCCTCCCCCCCCCCCCGAAGGCACCCAAGAGGCAGTTACACAGTACTCCCATTGCTGTTTCTGGAAATGCCTACACCGGAAATTAAATCAACTCGTTGAAGCTGTCATCCATATGCAAGTCCGCCTCACAAGCGGTTCTTAGTAGGATACAGCTCACCCTTCATGCGACTCGCCAGACACCTCACGGCGCTTCGCATAGCTTGGTGCAAACCGATGTCTGCCTGATCTCCGAAAACCCGACATGCTCCGTCCCGGCATTGTAGGGATGCGAGGGTCTATGGTCATACGACTACGGCCACGCATGAGATCGAGTACACATCTCCTATCGAGTACCCCCCCCCTCCCCCCCCCCGCTCGCCGTCCCATATGACTAAGGCCATGCATGATACTGAGCACCCCGACACGTGCTACGATAGGGGTTGCTCTTTTTTTTGCCTTCTAAGGCAATATGTTTCGGAGGAACTACTCGTTCTGTATGTCCCCACTACCGGTGGACCTATATCATGTACCTGGCATATATAGGTCGGGTTGGCGTCGGTCGGCGGCGACGCTGCAAAACACGCCTCTCACTGCGTGAGCTGGACAGCCAGGGTACCGTTTTTTTTTTTTTTTTTTCGTGAGCGGTTACTACGGCTGGCGGGTCGAGTTGGATTGTTTTTTGTTCGGGGAGAATCTTAACCCCGGACAAGGGGGATGATCGTATCACGCAGTGTGTACCTGGTGTATGGTGAGGCACTCACGAGGTAGCTACGGAGGAAACCCATTTCTGTCTCTGGAAGTGGCCACGCCAGAAAAAAAATCAGGTAATTGACGGTGTCATCCCTACGCCAAAAAATCCGCCTCAAAAGCGGTCCTGAAAAGGATTCAGTTCACCCCTTGTGCGCGAATCGCCCGAACACATCACGTTTCGCTTCCCGTTCGGTGCAAGCAATGTCTGTGCATGGTTCGTGCAAACCCGACGTGCTCCGTCCCGGCATTGTACAGGTAGGGATGCGAGGGTCTATGGTCATACGGCTACGGCCATGCATGATGGTGAGTACACCCCCCCGACGCGTGATACGATAAGCGCAGCACTTTTTTTGCTTTTTAAGGCAATATTTCTGAGGAACTACTTTGTACCCACTATCGCTGTAAATGTCTTTTTTGTTTCCATTATTTCTCGATAAACCCTTAAGACATACCCCCATAGCCTGGCACGCTACCCGACTCAGGGCTTGCGTCTGGCGTCTCCTTTTCGCCAACACGTATTACGGGGGATCATAGCAAATAGGACCAAATGTTGTAAGTAAAAATATCAAAATGTATAGGTTTTTGTGTGTACCGTAGGTCCTATTTAATATGGTACCCCGTAATAGTATACTTCGGGTGTATATACGAGTATGTCTATACACTTCGAAGTATATAACAAATCTATGGTAACATGAGAAAAATAGAACTCGTTTAGGTTCAAGTTTTTTTGTTTTTGTTTTCTTTATCATCAAGCGCCCACGAGTGTGTACTGCTGCGAGAGCGTGCGGCAAAATGCGAGTATGTAGGACAAATATGCGCCGGTGTTGTCACCAAACTTGCGATGTTTTTTGTCATCCACCCCCCCCCCCAAAACAAAAAGCAAAGCGGCAGCAGCAGCAGCAGCAGCAGCAGCAGCAGCAGCAGTGGCCAAAGCTGCTGTCATCCTCATGCAATCGCTTTGTTCTCCCCCTCTCTCAAGACTCGGAGGCTGGGGCATCACTCACCTGAACGACGCAAGCCTCCTGCGGGTGGGATCTTCCACGCTCCCTCCCCTGCCGGTGCCGCCCCTCCGCGGGAACCTGGGCGTGACCCTCTTGCCCTCGCTTTCCGAGACCCATGCTCGGTTTTCCTTCAGGAGGGAAACATGACGGCGAGAAACGCACCACATGAGAGCGGGCGGTAAGACGGGATGCGCACGCAGCGTGCAGCAGCAGAGAGAGGGGGGTGCGCACAATCGTTTTTCAGAACTGGGAAGCTTTTTTCCCACGCGTGTATCCCGAGCGGCGAGTCTCCCAACACCTTTGGGGTGCAGCAGGCCTTCAACATTTTTTTTTGCGGGGTGCTCTCTCGCTTTCACCAGCTCCTCCATCGCGGCATGGGCGTGATCCGAAGCGCAGGCGCCCGCTCCCCTATATATACGATATAACTGGTGCAGTGTTATACCTTGCGAGTCATGCTATATGTACTGTAGGGGGAGGTGTACTCGATAGGAGAGAGGCACTCGATCTCATGCATGGCCGTAGTCGTAAGACCATACATAGACCCTCGCATCCCTACATGCCGGGACGGAGCATGTCGGGTTTTCACCGACCAGGCAGACATCGCTTGCACCAAGCTCGAAGCGCCGTGAGGTGGAGGGCGAGTCGCATGAAGGGTGAGCTGCATCCTATTAGGAGCCGCTTGTGAGTCGGACTTACATTTGGATGACAGCTCTAATGAGTTGATTTAATTTCCGGTGTAGGCATTTCCAGAGACAGCATTGGGAGTACTATATAACTGCCTCTTCTTGGGTGCCTTACCATAAACACTACGTGATACGATCATTCCCGCTTGTGCGGAGTAAAGGTTCTTCACCTCGCACAAACGATCTCACTCGACAATCGGCTGTGACCGACCGCAAAAAAACAAAAAAACAAACAAACAAACAAACGAACAAAAAGAAAACAAAACAAAGCAAAACAAAAAGCGGTACCCTGGTTGTCCAGCTCACGTAGTGAGCGGCATGTTTTACAGTGCCGTTGCCAACCGACGCCAACCCAAGCTATATAATAGGGGGGGGGGTGTAGGGGGGGGGGATAGGTCAGGGACGCGCAAAAAAAACTAAAATCAAAACCAAAAAGTAACCAGGGGGAAATTTTGACCAGAATCGTTTGTGTTTTTATCAAGTTTTCGTTTTGCAAACCCCGGTGTCTTGGTCTCGAAAGTGTGTTTTGGTTTTTTACGTATATTCGTACCTAATATTTTTGTTTTTTCCGGTTCGCCCCACGAGGAAGAAGAGTTGACCGTCTGCCTCACCCCCCATAGGCGATTGTGCTTTTTTTTTCTTCTAAATCACCACCCGACGAACAATCCTTGCAATGAAAATGGAGATGCTTACGGCATATACGCACGACTTCGATGGTTACTACTCACCATACCTACATAAACATGAGGGTAATTCGTGCGAGGTGTAAAATATTAACATCTGAACGGTTCTAGCATTTTGGGACAGAGTGGCATACATAGAGTTCCTCACTGCACGAACCCTCCCCCCCCCCCCCCCCCCCGTCGCACGGGTTAGCGTCGGTTGTCATCGACACTGTAAAACATGCCGCTCACTACGTGAGAGCTAGACAACCAGGGTACCGTTTTTTGTTTTGTTTTTGGCGGTCGCCCACAGCTGGTTGTCAAGTTAGATCATTTGTGCGAGGTAAATAGCCTTTACTCCGCACAAGGGGAATTGATTGTATCACGTACCAGGTAGTGTTTATGGTAAGGCACCCAAGAAGCAGCTACATATTAATAGTACTCCCATTGCTGTCTCTGGAAATGCCTACCCCGGAAATTAAATCAACTCATCGAAGCTGTCATCCATATGCAAGTCCGCCTCACAAGCGGTTCCTAGTAAGATGTAGCTCACCCTTCATGCGACTCGCCAGACACCTCACGGCGCTTCGAGCTTGGTGCAAGCGATGTTTGCCTGGTCGGTGAAAACTCGTCATGCTCCGTCCCGGCATTGTAGGGATGCGAGGGTCTATGGTCACACGACTACGGCCGTGCATGAGATCGAGTACATATCTCCTATCGAGTACACCCCCCCCCCCGGCAGGCCGAAAATGCTGGGGGCCTAAGAGTATGATACCCCCTCCACTGCACTGTGAAGGCCTCTACCGCACTGTAGAGAGGGATACACCGCACTGTAGAGGTATCTATCTACCGCACTGAAGAGGGTATGCAGCACTGTAGAGGCATATACCGCACTTTAGAGGTATCTACCTGCCGCACTGTAGAGGCGTATACAGCATTGTAAAGGCATACACCGCACTGTAGAGGTCTGTACAGTGCGGTACCGCACTGTAGAGGTATCTATCTCCCGCACTGTAGAGCGTACCAGGTATAGAGCATTGTAGAGGCTTACACCGCACTGTGGAGGTATCCATCCACCGCACTGTAGAGTGTATACAGCATTGTAAAGGCATATACCGCATTGTAGAGGTCTCTACAGTGCGGTAGAGGCATGACTCTGGCAACGCATGGTACGAATAGGGGCGCACCTCGCTTGAATAGCTCTACTATGCCCAAACCCTTTTGAACTTTTCGGCAAAGAAGGCAAACTGAACCAGATGGCTTACGTACTGTAGGTATACAACGAATATCATGTACTAGGTGAAACACTAGTGCTGTAACTGTGGTTGAACGATGTTGGGGAAGAAATCCTCGGGTAACCCTTTTAGGACTGTAGTCCCGTTTGGGGGACAAGGTTCTTGGAATTTGACTGGTTTGTTACCTGAACGGGACTACAGTACTAAAAGGATCAAGGAGGCGATAGAGAGAAAGGTTTTGGCGAAAAGACACTACAAGGCATGCCCTGTCGCAACAAGCAAGCGTCTTGCGTGCGCATCGCGATTCACCTGTGCTCGGGAACTGTCTTTTGCGGGCGGACCTCCTCGGGCAGTCCCCGCCCTTCCTCTGGCTCTGATTAGCATGGTCCTTGGCTGGAGGGTTGCGGAGAAGAGGGTAGACAGGTATAGATAGATCATTGGCCGAACTTGTGATCACTGGTTGATGCCAAAGGGCTGGTCGGTTAGTGCTGTGTTTTGGGAGATTCAACTGTAAACGTACAGGCAATATATAGGTCGATCAAATAGCTCGCAGATGTCACTATTGGTAGCGGCTTCTGTTGGTACCGCTCATGCTGGAGTTAACGTGTCCGCGGAAGAACCAGCAAGGGGCACAGCATGACTCATTGCGCAACGTGACAATGTGATAATGTTGACGCGGGGCGCTTCGTAGACACCGAACGCTCACATCACAACACATCACAATCCATCGCACCACGGCCGCGTGTATGACAACCGTTTTGGTGGTGCGAGTCCAACCTCACCTTGCGGCGTATCCTGTGGCGCTCTCTAGCTTGCGCTTCGGCTTGAGCAGCGAAGTTGACCGCGCATGGTGCCCTTTCTTCCGTGAGCGATCGCCGCACGTCGTGGTAGCCGACATTCCTGTGGTAAGCGGTGTCGAACAACGTTTGGGCCGCGCTTTGTTCAGGGCGATCGTGCCGAGTGTAGTTTGTTTGAGGAAGGCACCGCCTCTGTTTTCTGGGCGTGAGTGCGCAGTTCGTGTGCCGTTTGGTGGGAGATTTGTCGAGGGAAACAGCAAACTCGGGTGTCATACGTTGCATATACATGTCTCGCAAGGACTCTCCGTTGTCGTCAGGCGAATGCACCAAAAGGGAAGCTTGCTCCTAACGCCTCATGTGGACTACAGCACGTGCAACGCTTTCTATTGGTGTATCCGCCTGACGGGGTTGCACGAGTAGCGTTCCCCTGTTTTATATGTGGATGGCATGTTCGGAAAAAGAGCTACGCATTGTCAGATGTCAGATGAGATAACAATAATAATAGAGTGGATGCTATGGCTGAATCGTAAATATCGTGCATGTACTTGTGGCAACGAATTTTCTTATACTCTAGCACCATTTTCCTACAATTGGCTAGAACGGTATCACAGCAATGCGCGACACGCATAGGGAGTCTTCTCGGGTGGGGAGGAAGGTCTAGAACGAGACCTACTGCTTCAGGGCCTCCGCAACCGAGTGGACTTCTTCCGCTGAATACTTCACACAACTTTGGGTTATTTTATCTCCCAGCTCTAGGGCCTGTGCGCCGGCCTTCTGGCATGGAGCAGGGGAGGAGGTTTTATTGCCGATTCCTCCGTCCTCTTCATAGTTGGCTCCCAGGTTACGAACGCAACAGGCAGGGCGGATGGTTAACATACAATCTCGTGGTGACACGGCCCCTGTTTACGTGGTTATCCTGCCGACCCTGGTGGTTGAACACCCGTCTCACCTCTCCCATTTCCGCTGCAACCGAGCGCGTTCCACGGCCGGCCGGTTCTTCTTCCCGACCCCTTTCCCCCCCAGCGGGGCAAACTTCCCGCCAGGAATTTTCCTAGAACTTTCTAGACCTCCCTCGTGCCAGATGCCATCCAGTTCTTCCCACGACCCCTTTCCCCCGCTCTCGCCGTCGCTGCTCCGTCTCTCGCCAGGTCTTCTTCGTCTCCTAGCGTGGCGTCCACGGCGTAGGCGGGAGCGTTGCCGTGCGGAGTGGTGTCGGTGGTGACGGGAAGGCCTTCGGCACAATCGATCACCACCGCCACCCAGCAATGATGACGACGACGAGTAGGAGCGGTAAGAGGAGGAGGAAGAGGAGGAGGAGGAGGAGGAGGAGGGGGAGGAAGGGGAAATGGAGGGTGGGATCGAGTGGCCCGACGACTCGGAGGGGTGGCCGTGTCGCCTCGACCGTCGCCGTGGGCTGGAAGATGATAATCGCTGCTGCCCTTTCCGCCACTGCCACTGCCACTGCCGCTGCCTCCTCCCCCTCGCGGTGGGTGTAGCAGAGTCAAACTCGCCCAGATAGCGACGCTCATAACGCCTTTTTATCGAGTAGGGGGGGGAGGAAGCCGAGGTTCTAGAGGAGAAACAAGACGAAGAGGTAGAGCTGGCGGTGGAGGGGGAGGAGCGGGACGTCGAGTTTGAGTAGGACGAAAGCCGTGTTTTAGACGACCTTTTCTCTTCCTGCTCTCTTCGCCTTCCGCCGCGGCGGCGTGCACATCGCCTGTGTCGACTGCTGTGGACCTTGCTTTTGCTTCGACGACGACCTCCAGAGTAACTCCTGATACTGCCGCGCTCTTCTTTCCTCGGCTCTCGCTCGTCTTCGGCCCACGCCTGTCGATCAGGTCGTCGTGATCTCGATTTCGAGTCAGCGCGCTGCCCCCTTAGTACCTTGTTGTCACGCCCGCCGTGGCGATAGCCTAGGTCTGGTGCTGGGCAGCGGAAGCTAAAGCTATCCCCCCCACGCTTGGCTACGAGGGGAAGCGATGACGATGAACGCCCTCTAGACCTAGAACAACGCGGAGAACAGTGACCGGTGCCGTAGGACGACCGGCTGGGATGACGACGCCGTGTCGACGGTGCAGCGGTAACCTCATTCCTGCCGCCTCCAGAAAAATAGCCATCGTTTGCACTCGACCGGAAACCCCCCCGGCGTTTTTCAGAACGAGACCTGTTTGTATCGTCAACGTAATATCGCGAGCGATGGTCTTGACTATTCCTGCGACGTCTTTTAGATGTTTCTCTCTTTCCCTCCCCCGGCGATGACGGGGACAACGACGACGACGAGGACGAGGAAGAAAGACGGGCAAAAGATGTTCCCCTTTTGCCCCTGACTATGCTAGGGCATTTAACTCGTTCATGGTGTCGGCTGCCGGATCGGCTGCAGCTGCGGCCCCTTCCGCGGCTGCGGCCGCGACTACGGCCGCGACTGCGACCGCGGCTACGACCCCGGGCACCCCGTGTCCGGAGCCGACGGGTGCGAGATCTCACTTCGGAGATCGCGCAACGCTGTTTCGCGGTACGGGTGTTCCTGCTCTCATTACGCTTCGGGGCTTCTTCGGCGAAAGCGCTCCGTGTTAGCGGAGCGGCGAGCCGCATCGAAACCCCACCTATGGCTGATCGGACGCGGGTAATCCCCTCCGCTCTAAATATACGGAACCCGGTTGCGGTTACATGTTGTTGTACGGGGAGAATGACGGCGCGGCAACAGCAGAAGTACACCAAATAAGGGAAGCAAATTGAGTGAAGCTGTGGCCGCCTCTCGGTGGCAGTCCTTATTCTGCAATGGCGGGGGGGGGGGGTCGCATTTTTCAGTCCAATTTGTTTTCACTGACGGACCTACCCAACATCAGATGGGGCTGTGGTATGCGGATACTGTTTATAAAAAAACCGCTGTTGGACCCTTTTAGGGCAAAAACTGCAGTCCCGTTTTGGGGACGAATCACTCTAATTCCAAGTAGTTTGTGTCCCAAACGGGACTGCGGTCGTCCTATGTAAGAGGGTTAAGTGGGCAGCCTCAGAAGATAAAAACAGGTGCTAGGCATATATCGTAGCACGGGTCCGCGCTATTGAGGGATTTAAATGTCCACGGTGGTGAAGCGAAATAATGTAGGGGTCGTACGTAATGATGCGAATTGTAGACGAGTGACAATGTGAATGCCAACTTTTCATGGTTAGCGTGGGGCACTACAAGATGCCAACTACCAACCATCTTTCTATCCATTTTGTTTTTTAATCAAAGTAGGATCATAGTGGACCCCGTCAAGATGAGGCAAGGAACATAGGTTTCGCCGAAAGAGGGAGGTATTTCGAAGAGCACCCTATCCGACGCCACGCGACAAAACCCACCGCCAGGCAAGGATAGGCCTAAACTCGAGACCGTGTATACGTCCAGCGGATGCAATCCGTATCTATCTGCGATATTCAGGGCGTGGCAATCGAGCGAATCCGCTAACAGTCACGTGAAGTGTTAATCGAGTACACGCAGCATCCATATCCCTGCAGCATTAGCAGGGCGACACTGCTTTCACACCAGAAAAGGGGGCTTTCAGCAAAACAAGGGGCGCAGTGCACACATGTGGATGCTCCAGCTCCTTGTTGCAGCGGCCGGACAACCATTCGGACCGTACTCATACACGTGGGTACGCACTAGCACGAGCCAAAACAAACAGGGGGGTCTGGAACAAGCAAACAAAAAGGCATCACTTTATTTAACGGACGTTGACACGCCAGCTACCTATGTGCGTACAGCGACGGAACCCGCTATTACGGCAGCCATTAGTGGTACTCTTACGTCGGAACTCGAAGCAAGACTTTTGCGCTTTTAATCCAATAACCTCAACTCCTTTCGGACTACTTTCCGGCTTTGGGATGCACATTACTTGGCAATAGAGCCGACTACGTGCTTCTGCTCAGTACAGTAGTCAGTAGAAGTGTTGAGCTTACCTGCCGATGTCGTATTCCCCCGGACCTCGAAGACAAGTTTCTTTGGCCTTCCGGATTTCTAGCACCTCCCGCGATTTGTGCTTGAGGGTTATCCTGCGCATCCAACATCGCCGAAGAGCAATGACATAATAGTAGCCCATTCCATTCCATGCTTGTCTCAAATACTCCTACTAGGTACGCACATCACAGGAAACATAAACGAGGGAGATCCTCACTGCAGGGTACTGAAACCAGTGATCTGATGGAGAACTCGAGTGGACAAATTGAGGTTTCCCTATTCTGTCCTGTGGACCGCCTATCCAGAAGTGTGACATCCCTTCTTCTTAAGAATGATAGGCAGCCATACGTACCCGTGTCTGTATAGACCGTGTACCGCACTCCATCACACGTAGGGTACAGCCGAAATGTGAGTGAGAACAGCCTCAGAAGGCAAAAGCAGGTGCACTTCTACTGTAGCATGTATACCGCATACCTGGTAGAAATCAGGAAAAACACGCCTCCCTACGACAACATGTCGTAGATGAATTTCTCCGAACCCCGGGGGGCGGGGGGGGGGAGGGGCTACCACGCACAAAGCAAAAATGTCAGGGCTTATGGAAAGCTCTCGGCTCGAGATATATCGGCTCGAGATATTTCCATTAGGACGCATCCATCGCTACCGCCCGGCGTTGTTTGCGCCTTCCCCATTGCCGAGAGACGCGGCTTCTAAGTTCGTCCGAGGGGTGTGTGTTATGTTTTTTCCCCCGTGTGATTTACGGTAGGGTGTGTGCTGTGTTATCACCCCATGTGATGCGCGGGTAGGGAGTGTGCTATTTTTTATCACCCGCGTGATATGCGGTAGGAAGCCTCAGAAATGTTGCCCCCCCCCCCCCCCCCCCCCCCCCCGCCCAATACCGCACCAATGAGTCGCACCTCTTCGGAGCTATCGAGGGGGTATTTGCTCCCTTTCCCCACCCATTGCCTGCGCCTCCTTCAGCATGGTAACGCCCCGGGCCAGGCGCTTCATTCCCCCCTTTTTGGCGGCCCGTTTTTTTCCCGGACTGGTGCGTGTGGGGTCGGGCAAAAACGATAGATCGTGTCTTTGGCCGATGAGAAAGGAAGGCATCGCTGGGAACCAAGCTGGCTGTAACGGGGTGTTGCAGCCGTTGTTGCGTTCCTCGGCCCCCCGCATTCCGTGATAGGCCCTCTGCATCGGTACAACCTACTGATATTCCAGGTGCACGTGCTGCTGCTGCTGCTGCTGAGTTCTCGTTTCCTGAAATGGTCGGCGCTGCACGTACTGCGGCTGCTGTTTTTTTCTCCCCTGGATTGACCGATGCTGTAGTTGATGCTGCCGCGGCCGCTACCGCAGTCTCCGAAGCCGCCCCAACCATCCCAACATTGGCGGTTGTCGACCCTGCCGTCACCAAAGACTTCGTCGCTGGTGTCGCCGAGGTTTCCCGACCTGGAGGCGTTTTTTTCGTTCCAACAAGATCCCCATTCTCAACGTCTGCTACCACCACTGTCTGGAGGGACTTGCCGCCGCCCACCCCCCCGCTACCCCCGGCCGTCTCTTCGGAAAAGCCGCATGGAACTCCCGGTGCGCCTTCTTGCTTTACACCGCCAACGTAGGCAGGGTCGTCGATCGCAACAACTTGGTCGCGTTCGGCGTCAACGCCACCAGTTTGGTGTCCGCCTGGAGGGGGGAGGTCGACGCACACGGTCGCAGCGACAGGGACCCGAGCAAATCGGTCCGCCCTTGTCAGAGCTGCCGCGGCCGCCGATTCTGCACGCGCCAGCGCCGGATCGCGCGCCCTCCGGCTGAGTAGGAACCCTTTCAACTTTGGGTGGGTGGCTGCTCCTCCATCATTGCTATGTGAGGACAGCAAAAGGGGGGGGGGGGTGCGGGGTGCACGCACGCGGTGGTGTTACCCCGTTAGCGATGAATATTCACCTGGCGTCGTTGTGTACCATGGTACGTTATTTCGGGGGGGGGGGTATGGAAATCAGAACCGACGACGGACTCACAAAAACCGTGTATCCCTTCTATGTTGACACACCCGTATTCTGGTTCCGACTATTGCTGTACATCCCCCCCGTAATACTCATAGACGCCTGCCACGGTGCAGTAGGTGAGGCTCTTTTCACATGAGGAGCTATATATATATAGACCTCACCTAGCAAACCGGTTTTGATATTAAACAGAAATACGTAAAAAGCTAAGCCCGAAACACCAACCCCACGGGGGCTCTTCCTGGTCCCTTGCATATATCGGGCCGAAACGAGGATGTGTTTTTTTTTGTTCCCCCTCAGGTGCAATGGTTGAGGAGCGTCCTCCGCCCGAGGGAGAACATTTCGGTCTAAAAAATGCAAAATCCCTACTCGCGTAACAGAGCTCGTTTTCACTCGAGGTACATGCAGCATGTGGTGCTGTCGCGGTGGGAAACTAGCAATCAGGACCAACTATGGTTTGTAAAGATAAGGGGAGGCGTGTTTGTTTGGGTTCACCGTGGGTTCTGAATACTATGCCCTCCCCCTCCCCCCGGTAACACGTACGTATTATTCCGTGGCAACACACAGTATTATTCAGGACCAAATACAGAGTGAAAACTTAAGGAGAATGCATGGGTTTATGGCAAATCGACACCTTGTTTTCTCGAACAGATACTGATGTTTCGAACAGACTTGTTTTTTTATTCACCTCTCGTTATCCTCTACCTTTTTCTTGGATCCTTTCCTGACCCTCTGCCAGCCCCCCCCCCCCCCCCCCTCTGTGTGTGGACGCGTATCCATCAACAAACCGCGAGGTCTGAGTAGCAACCGACCCACCTCGTGTCGCCTGTTCCCTCGCAGACTTCTCCTTTTCTTGCGCTGGTCGAAGGACCGCCGCTATCCAGTCCGACCGAGCGATAGAAACGCGTCGCCGTGCCGAAGCGAATCGCTCTTGCCCCCCCCACGCACTCCGAAGTGGCAAGAAACGCGCTTTGCAAGTCCGGCGTATTCTCGCGCGGTGTGTATTCGAGCGGAGTACGCTCGCGCCGGATGTGCTCGCCCGGGGTATGTTCGCCTGCGGTCCGCGCTCGCACTGCCGACGGCCCGTGCCCCCCCCGCCTCGGCCTCTGTTCATCCCCGACCGGGCGCGTACTTGTGGCGCTTTCCTCTCCCACGTCTGTTGTTGCAACCACCTCGGCGCCTTCGGAGGCTGCGAGGAGGACCACCGGTGGTGGCACTCCCGTTGCCTCTGCTGGGCCGGGAGTACCACTTCTGTCTCGAAAGTGCTCGGAATAGCCGACGGGGTTGCCGCTGGTCCCGCTCACCCAAGGGGGTCCTTCTTCTCCTTCTTCTTCTTCTTCTTTTTGTCGCAGCTGGGCTTGACGGTTTCCGCCCACGCCTACTCCGGAAGCGTAGTCGTCATACCGATTGGCCGGTGTATCGACGCCGTTGGCGAGGAGGGGTCGAACGACCCTGTTGATCACCACAGCTTCGGCGGCACGCGGTGCCAGCGTCGACGGGGGCAAGACATCACCGGCCTCGGACACGTACGCTGGTACATCTGTAGCTGTGTGGCAGACGCACGCGCAGGCGAACCAGCAGGTCGCGGAGCATAGGCAGGTTCCACCACCGCTGTCAACCCTGTCCTTGACGGCGGCGGGGCTTGACTGCGATGGAATCTCCAAGAAGCCTCGGCGTTCAGCCTTTCTACCGCGGCGCCGGACACCGCTAACGCCACCGCTGGACCCGCTCAGCGGTTGATGGGCCGCCGCCACCCTCTGGGAGGAAGCCCTATTTCCGCTTTCCGGTTGGTTGAGCTCGAGAGCTTGCGCGACGCTCTGACTACCGTCAACGGCACTCGAGTGATGGCTTGCGTCGCTCGAGTCACCGCTTGCGTCGGCACGAAGGGCACGGAGGAGGTTGCCGCGGTACGAGTCAGCCGCCACTCTGTCATGTTTCCTTGACTCTTGCAGGTCCTCGCGCGCCGGCGAGCGTTGTTGTAGGAGAGCTGCCACAGTAACTCCCGACGGCTCGAGATTTTCTGAACATGTGGAGCTCACCCTTGGTTCCGGCGATGTTGCCGTGTCGGTCGGCGGGGCGCCAGGTGCGGCATCTAGGCCCTCCTTAACGCCGAAAACCTTCTTGGTGTCGAAAATACCCTCCACAGTGGTGGCAGCGTGGCACTGACAGGAGCATCCGAACCAGCACTGTCAACGATGCAAGAGGTTACAGTATGAGCGAATAGAGAAGGGATGTCGGCCCGCGTCGGTATGCACGTTTGATAGGTGGGTGTTGTATCGATGTGTCGCCATCTCCTGGATGAGGGGAAAAAAGACATAGCGGGGAAAGGGTGAAGACGCACTCGACATGCCAACGGGGGCCATCGCCACCGAGAAGTTGGACCACCGGCAGGCCTGTCTTCTCCCTGGTCTTCGCCTTCCGCAAAAACCGACAATCAAGCTATCAATAGTAGAGGAGTATGTACGTGTACGTGCTGACAAATTGTTCGTCGGCGGCGCGTTTAAAAAGTGCAAGGCTTCGACATCGTTTAGTCGCACTGTCCAACACTTAGGGCTGCATGGCGACGTTTCGGCCGCATTCGATTCATTGTCTGCTCACGAACCATACCACCAAACCGTCGACGTAAATAAGCTCAACCGACTCAATTTTCACTCCCCTCGCTCGTCCGCAACAGCAGCACCACCAGACACCGAACATAACAAAACTACTGCCCTCAAAAAATGGAAGCCAGGGTCAACGCAATGCACTTCTTACACTAGCACTACAAGTAAGTCATCAGACACCGAATCAAGCGAAGTGACTCCTCGAGGGTACGATCCGCGGTCAACATACGGTACTTCTTATACGCTGCAATAGCCATCAGAAACCGAATCAAGCCGGGCACACCCGCGGTGATAAACATCTAGGGTTAATCAACGCGCGGCGCGTGCTGCGATAAAGAGGTACACAACACTTTTTTTCTCCCTCTAAGGCAATATTTCTGACTGACTTCGCTCTTCAAATCGAGGGACCTCCCCGATACGGCATGCTGCCCTATTCCATCAGTGTTGCATAATATACTTCGTCCGATAGCACCTACCTACCTCACGGAGCTGTTCTTCGGCTCAACCTTTCTAGGGCTCCAGTCCCGTTCTTGGGGAAAAATACTCAGAACGTGAGTGGTTTGTCCCCAAAACGGGACTGCAGTCCTCAAAGGGTTACGCCATGTAGTTGTCTCTCTGTATCAAAACGTCAAGGGAGGAGGCGCCAAAAAAATAAGGCCGCTTGATACCCGTATCGTAAGCACCCGACGTGCGGTGTGTTTTATGCTCCGAACAGCAGTGAAATGATGCTCGTCTCCCTCTCTCACCTCATGGCGGCACGATCTGCACGGCGCGACACCCCTCTCCCCCAGCTTGCCTCGCCGCGCGTCGGCTCCCACACTGCCCACGGCTGCCACCCCAGTCGCACCACCACATTTCCCGTACCCCGCTTCCGCCCCCCGTCCACACGCTTCACCACCCTTTCGAGTATTCGGAGGGACCTGTGTTGGATGGACGTGTCTCTTTTTTGAGCACACGCCCCCGGGTAGACCCATCCTGAAGCCTGGCACGCGCTTTCGGGTGGCAAGCGTCGGAATTCCCAGCCCACCGAGCTCTGGGACCCTACACCCAGAAGATGATTGCCGTGAATACAATTGAGTGGGGCCACCGCCTGGCCGCTGGGGTTTTGTTCCTGCGGCTGCTGTTGCTGCAGTTGTTGTTACTGTTTCTGTTGCTTCTGTTGCTTCTGTTGCTCCTGCTGCTCTTGCTGCTGCTGCTGTTGGTGGTGTCGTCTCCTTCGCCGCTGTTGGTGAACCAGGGAGCCAGTCGATGCGTTTCTTTGCCGCAAAGCGGTCGCGGCAACAAGCGGGAGGAAAATGTTACAACCCCAGGGAGGAAGAAAGGGCGGGTGGGTGGGTGGGTGGCGGGGTGATAGCAAGGTCTTGCAGCATCGCGTCTATCTCTTGTGACGACTCTGACGGCAACTTACTTTCGCTTTCGTCGAGATGCTAGCCTCCGAGTAGCCACCACCAATACTTCGTGTACAGGTGCTATATAGATTTTTCTCTGCGCGATCATACGTCGACATCTGCGTATCGCGTTCGACCACATAGCCTCACGATTTCATGATGTGTGGGGGTGTGGCCAACGTTGCTCTTACCGCGCGACTCAAGGACCAGGAGGCCCCAGGTACGCTTCTGAGCGGCTCTTCCGATCGCTTCCGTGACTTCGAAATGGACTGCAAGCCCGTCCTAGGACCGACGCCAGATTTGTCTAGCGATCGCGGGTGGCCGATGTCCTGTGCGCGAAGCTCTTCCCCGTCTTCCACACGGCAGCCAAGTGGCAGATGAGGATGTTGGGGATCAGCCGAGTCTCCTAACTTGACCGCCCCTCCCAGAAGCGCGGCTAAGGTGTCTTGGGCTTGATGTAGCATATCTTCCAGGGAGGATATCTGTGGGCCGGGTGGGTGGGGGGTGTACTCGATAGGAGAGAGGTACTCGATCTCATGCATGGCCGTAGTCGTATGACCATAGACCCTAGCATCCCTACAATGCCGGGACGGAGCATGTCAGGTTTTCACCGACCAGACAGACATTGTTTACACCAAGCGCGAAGCGCCGTGAGGTGGAGGGCGAGTCGCATGAAGGGCGAGCTGCACCCTACCAAAAACCGCTTTTGAGGCGGACTTGCATATGGATGACAGCTTCAATGAGTTGATTTGATTTCCGGTATAGCCACTCCCAGAGACAGCAACGGGAGTACCATGTAACTGCCTCTTGCGTGCCTTACCATAAACACTACCAGGTACGTGATACGATCAATTCCCTTGTGCGGAAGAAAGGTTATTTACCTCGCACAAATGATCTAGCTCGACGACCATCTGTGGGCGACCTCCAAAAAAGAAGAAAATGAAGTACCCTGGTTGTCTAGCTCACGCTGTGAGCGGCATGTTTTACAGTGTCGTTGCCAACCGACGCCAACTCAACCTATATATGAAAGGGGAGGGGGGGGGGGGGGTGTACTCATATTATGCATGGCCGTAGTCGTATGACCATAGTCCCTCGCATCCCTACAACGCCGGAACGGAACACGTCGGGATTTCACCGACCAGACAGACATTGCTGGCACCAAGCTCGAAGTGCCGTGGGGTGTTGGGTGAGTCTCGTGAAGGAATAGCTTCATCCTACCAAGAACCGCTTGTGAGGTGGAAAATTTGGGGTATGAAAGGCGGCGTCGAATGAATTGACTTGTTTTGTGATGTGGTCAGAGGTGGTAAAAACTAAAGAGTTTATGGAGAGCCTTGCGGCACGCGGTGAAGGGCACTATTTACTTGAACAGAAGAAGGTTGCTCCGACACAAGACACTCCCCGGACAAAACGTTGCTAGGGATACACCCTAACCATGAATTCGGTCAGCGCGGACTGATAGCTCTGACTGCTACTTCAGTGGTTAGGGTGTATCTCTAATATTCTTTTACGCGGGGAGTTGTGCGATACCTCGTCATGCTTGCCGTATACCGAAACGCCAGAAAGTCAGACACCGATCATCAACATTGTTTTGAATACTTGTTCCGATACTTCCAGCGATCTGCTCTGTATATATTTTCGATTGAGTAAACAACACACGCTCTCCACGAGGATGCCGTATTTCCGTACAACCCTGCCACTCTGCGTCGGCTGGGTTACCCTATTGTTATATTAGTGCGACTCTTTTGCTATTTCGCCTCTTGGTTCCGATTTTGTTGGCGTCGTTTTTTTTCAGCCCCCCCTTGGTCTGTCTGTCCCTGACCTCTCTGTGTCGGTTGTGTCCTTCTTGACCTACAAACCCGGACTTCGGACTAGGACTGCTAATTTTTTAATCGTTGTTAGCTCTGGTTTTCTCGCCTCCCGTCTGGTCCTCTCGTGGCGTCCTCACGATCGTCCATCAGCTCGGCATATCATAGGACTGATCGTTCCAGCAAACAGCAACCTCGTCCTCGGGGCTCGGCCTGCGCCCTGAACGCATGTTTGCTTCGTTTTTTCTTTCTCGTGTCTTTTCATTTCTTTCTTCTTTCTGTTCCCTCTGCTTCGTGTTTTTCTTCGTTATTTTTCCTTTTGTTTTTCTTCGAATGTGCACATGCTACCGCGGATATGTTTCTGGTGTCATTTGGCTGCAAGTGATACGGGGTGGTATACCACAGCTCGGTATTAATAGTACCGGTTCCCTTACGGACTGGTATGATGCTGCCGTGCGGGCTACTCGTATCTCGTGCTTGTTTGTTTTTTCCCATCGATACGTGTCCTTTTTTTGTTTCAGCCTGTTTTGTGACCGCAGGCAGGATTTCAGGGAACTGAGCTATTACGGGGGACTTAAGTAAATAGGACCTACGGTATACCCAAAAACCTATATATTTACGTATTTTTACAAACAATATTATGTGGTCCTATTTACTACCAGTATGATTCACCGTGATATTGATAGTGTGAGATCATCATCATCATACGCACATTACACACTCGTGTAGAGCTCTACTGTATGCACGATTGCGGATTAACGACTCATCATCTACGCCGTCTGCACCAAAAACATTCCACCCAAACGTGCCACTGGGACCTGCGTGTGCAGAGCTACCCTTCTGAACGCCACGTAGGCAGCCACGTATGAGTCGTACCACAAGTTTTCTACCTTCAGTATCATATCATATGTTGTGTACCAGTGGAAGAGTGCTCCGACATACCTCGTCATGCTTGCCGTCCATACCGAGATGCCGAGCACCCCCGGGAGTCCGCGTCGACACGTAGGCGCCCTGCCCACCACTGTTATTACTTTAGTAATTGGTGCCCGCTTAGTCCCGATTCATGTGAGGACTCATCTACCCTGCTACCCGGCTGGTACGTACCGTACCTGCTACAACCGGTAAGTCAGTAGACTGGCCAGAACCGCATTTATTATATAGGATAAAGTATGGCAAACGAGAAACACTGTGCAGAATATGGGTGTATCTATTCTGAAGTTTAGTACAGATAGTAGTGCCAGAATAATTCCGCCGCATTTTTGAACGAATTGCGCCGCATGGATCCAAGTGCTCTCTGTTCTCTGGTGATCTGCTGATCACCCAGTCCAGTACCCGTAGGGCTGGAGAGACAGCGATGGTGGAGGACAGAGCGGGCAAAGGACATGTTACCGAGAGCGGGCACGCGTACTTCTGTCTCGAGGTGAGCAATGTAGGCCCATGTTGACTTGGGGAAAGATCTGCGACTGGTAGCATTGACTGGTGAGTACGTACCAGGTACCAGGTACCAGGTACCTATTTTGGTCGAATTCGTGGGGGTGCTGTGCCCAGTGCGGTTGACATGTTGTGGAGGTACAGAGATAAGCTCTGCACAACACCCCTCACACACACAGAGCCCTGGAAAAACAACCTTTAAGCATGCGGGAAGACAACCCTGGCGAACCACTCATACCTACAGTCGCGGGCAGCGTATGCTAGGCTGGCGTATATTTAGCTGCAGGAGAGAGATCAACGGCATCCCTTTTGGGCGGTGCTGTACCCGAGTTCAGACGTGTGCAGAAAATGACCGAGGGAAATACTCAACGTACGAGAACGTATGTATCTACAGTAGCATGTCGAGCTTTTGCTTTACCCGTAAAACTGGTCGAGATCTTGCAAGGCTGTGGGGTCCCGACCGCAGATCATTAATGCATGCCTCATTGCAGCAACGGTGTAAAAGTGCGGGTGGTTGCTCGTTTCTCGATCATGGAACAACCCACCTCTCAATAACATGGGGACTCCCTGCTAGACTGTTAACGTTAAGTCAGCGTTGACTCGTACCCGCACGAGCGTACGAGTATCATGGCATCATGGCGCCCTACGAGGTACCAGGTACCCGACACCAGGTACGAAGCCGCACACAACAATCCCAGCCCCGTAAATCCTTCTACGTGTGTGTATGCATGGATAAATAAAACACGTATTTTTTATACTATAATATCCTACTGCTGTGATCGAGTGCGACATACGTGGTATATATTTACGAAGCAAAGATTTCGGTAGTCAGTCAAGTTTTGGCCTGTCAAGGCCCATAAAAAACTGAATATACTAGTTCTAGTGTTCAAGCTCCTTGACAGATTGTCTGTCAAGCGGTTCAAAGTCTGTCAACCGACATCTTTGGTACGAAGTAGGAACGTATGATACTTTGTATGCGCGTACGGTTGTTCTGCGCGATTGGTGAGATTGTGTGACGTCACGCTTTCTGACAGGCGGTACGCATGTTGGAGTAAGGGAACATCAACTCTCTTTCGATGTTGCCCCCAAGAAACCACTGCTTCGTGAGACCAAGATTTGTCCTTGTTTGGGATTCACGTGTTGTGATTAGGATGGAGATGAGATACCACATGGAAAGCACTACTAACACGTGTGGACGAGTACATAAATACTCAGCAACGGCATTCCTGCACCCCTTGGGTAACAGCTTGACACATGACGAAGTCAGCAGGTTTATGATTTCGTTTTCCGCTCACTTCGGCCTCCGACTTTCCCTCGTAGTCTATTCACTGTTGGCATCCAGCGAGAGTATTGGTATTGCTGACCCCGAACTTCGTCATACAGCTTCATAGCGGGGGGTGGATAATGCTATTAATAATAATAGAGGCGTCTTAGCCTCATGTCGAGGTGTTGGATAGATCTATAGCCTCGTGGGGTTTATTTCGAATACCCGCATCTTCGACCTCCCTTTCCAAATCGGGATGTTCTCGTTGACATGTTTTGATGGTCGTGTGATCTAGATTTATTCCACTATTCAGGGCGGGCGAATGTGATGAGAGTGCAGCATACGTGCTACAGATAGGGTAACGTATGTGCGGTTATTATGTATGGTGGGTTTGATTGTGTGACGTCACGCTGCTGACAGGCGGTACGCACGTCAGAATAAAGGAACATTAACTCTGTAGTATCTTCCCCCCAAGGGTCATGCGACCGTAGCTTTAGACCTGTTTGGGGTTCCTGTATTATGCTTCGGGTGAAGATGAGAGATAGCATGCCATTTACTACTACGGGGCACCATAGTAAATACCCTGGTAGGACCAAATGTTGATAATAAAAATAAGGAAATATATAGGTTTTTGTGCGTACCGTAGGTCCTATTTACTATGGTCCCCCGTAATAATACATGATTGACGAGTAGCCACTCGGCAACGACATTCGTTTCACCCCTTGGGGGACATCTTGACAGGGTGTTCAACAGTCGCCTATTTCAATGCCGCAGATCGTTTTTTCCAAAGTTTTTTTCTCGCGCTGCTTCAAGCTCTGACTCTATTCTACAGTAGAGACTCTGCTACCTGCGCCAAATCGAGCACTCCAAAAACGAACTCGTATACGCTCGCGATCTGAGGCCCTTTACGGAGGCTAAGCTCAAACGCCTACCCTAGAGCTCTGAAAATGAAACTACAGTTTAGTCCTGGTCTATCACGGGGGTCCATAGTTAACAGGACGTATGGTATCCATAAAAACCCAGATATTTAACCATTTTTACGAGCAATATTCGGTCCTATTAACTATGGTCCCTCGTAATAGTCTATAAAAACGAACATACTCGTACTCGTACAGAAACGTTTCAAGTTGCGGAACACCCGAAGGACTGTATTGATTTCATAAGTGTATCATGTTTTTTTAGGATGGGTAAACCTGAGGCCCAGTGCTGACAAAGCGCGCGACGTTTCAAAGAAGCAGCCGACGTAGATTCAGCTACCAATAGCTGGGAGCTTTTACCGCCAGGTGCCCGGGTGCGCAAAGCTCGTAAATACGTAAATACATCCGTGGTATAATTTCCAGGAGAACGTAACCTGGTGGTGGGAATAGGATAGGGGTATCCATCAATCGTCCTGTGCGTTGAAACTCTTGCCATGGTGTCCACAGTCTTGTAGGTGCAGAGGGGTTATCTTTGCCTCTGTGAGAGACGTCATGTTTGTATCCGCTCGCGCCGTATGTTCAGAAGAGGCAAAATCAACTTAAGACCGAACCGGTGTGAGTGACCAACAACGCGTCCTGATACAGGAGGTCTGTATTGTGACAGGAAGTAGTAGGTCCATACTGCCCGCATCAGCCGTGACCAGGTACCAAATACCAGGGTATATCTTAAGAACGGCGCGACCCCCTCGTGTTGCATATGAGAGCCTTCCAACACAGGTTTTTGTGTGTGTCCCACCCCCCCCCCCCCCGCTATTTCAGGCCTGCCCTTGCCGTACACAGGGATCCCCCGCCCCCCCCCCCTCCGTCACGCTCACCCTTCGTGCGACTCGCCCAACTCCTCACGTTTCGCTTCGCGCTTGGTGCAAGCAATGTCTTGCTTGGTCGGTGAAAACCCGACGTGCCCCGTCCCGGCATTGTGGGGATGCGAGGGTCTATGGTCATACGACTACGGCCATGCATGACAACAAGTACAGTGCCCCCCCCCCCCCCCCCCCGGTCACGCTTGTCTAATCTAGTACCAGCATTTTTTTTACGACTCAAAGTCAGGCGTTTTCAGCCATGCTCCGTGCGTAGTAGTTACAAAGTTGATTGTGTTGTAGATACGGTACACCGTACCCGCTGAGCTAACCACTCGACTCGAGTGCATGTATGCGACCCGGATAACACGTTTTTTTTTAAGAACGAGTAGAAGAGGCACACCCCGGACAGATCACGACCTACCCGTCTACAGATAGATCATTTGTATTTTTTCACCCGCTGTTGCAAGAGGTTGTGTAGGATCTGTGTGTAGTACCTATCCTACCCAGGAAAGTGTGTTAGCTCATGCAGGTTGTACGGCTCCCACCCGGAAACATAATGAGCTACAGTAGATCTCACAGATCAGGAAGATATCTGTCCTGAAAGATCTAGATCACAAAGCGGAAATAGATGATCTGTAGATCATCTATAGATGATATGCCCGAGGCTGTGAAAAGTTGCCTTCGCGCATAATATGGGGGTGACTTTTGGTTTCGTTTTCATCCGAAGTCAAGTCAGCGCTGACCTGCTGCAGTAGTTCAGTGGTTATGGCGTCTCTCTGTAAAGGCACTACTTGGGTGTCTTGGGCACAACTCGTGGTAGAAAAACGCTTCTTAATACCGAAATTAATTGTGTGTAGTAGGACACACCCTGCTGTTGGAGATGTAGCAAATGATAGGTCGTGAATTCGATTGTCACAGGCTTCATATTCATATGTCGTACCTGGTAGGGCAGAACGAGCGAGAGCGGGCCCACTTCTCAAGAGCCAATTTTCCTGCATAACGCCTCCGAATGTGTACGCAATCCTCTGCAGTATGTAACCGCCATCGCTGGTAGACTCGCACACGTATCTGCCTCACACGATAATTTGAGCATACCGTACGTAGCCCGAATAAGAGTTTATCAACCCCATTTTTTGCCTTGAGGACCTCGCTCCCGCTGTCAGGGAAAAAAACACCCGGAATTAGTATAGGATTTAGGTACTCGTACAGTGCAGTACTAAAAGGGTCAAGCGGTGCCGCGTCCGTACTGCGGCAGTGGGGGTTACTTATCTTCGTCGACTGACGCCTTGCCCTCTCCCAAAACAACTATGTTTTCCCCGATCGATTCCCGCCCACCCCTGGGTTTCCAGGTGTACTTAGCCGATGTGCAAACGCTGCCATCGCACAGCCGGTTTATTCCTGTGGTTGTTCTGTCCCTTCTTGACTTCGAACCAATCGTTTTCAACCTATCACGAAGCCTTCCCGCCTTGAACTCTGGGGTGGGGTTGAGGCCAGGGCGAGGGGCTCGCGGCGGCGGAGGCTGCGGAGGCGACAGCGGCGACGTTAGCGGTGGTGGCGACGCCCGTAGCGGCAGCGACACCGTGGGAGAAAAAGCTTACCGTGGTGAGGAAGAAGCCCAGCCGCGCGATCACCGTTTCGGTGGCGACATTCATGAACACGAGGACGACGACGACGACGCCGACGCCGTCCATGCTGACGATGACAACGGCAGCCGTCGTGTCGACGGCGAACACAAGGCAAACATCGGCGTCGCGAGGGACGATCGAGGTCACTCGACGTCTTTCTTCTTCAACAAGGGGAAATCGTGCGTCTTCACCGCCGACCCGAGGGGCCTCTCCCGTGCCCTGCGTCGGCCTGGCTCGCTCACGCTCACGGTGGCGTCGAAGCTGACCCGAAAGCAGGTACGGGTAAAAACATGAACAGTTAGGTATTGTGCAAGCCTCACAGAGGGCGACCGAATCATCGCGTCAAGTAGTCACGCGTCCTTTCGCTCCTCCTTCTCCGACATGAATCACCCGCCAGTACACGCTGTGACCATTTCTTTGTCAAAAACGGCAGCGAGCGCGTTGGTCTCAGCGTGTTTGTGGAAATCTTAGGCCCGGCATCGACCCTCTCATTTTCTTGAGCGTTCTTTGTTTTACCCTTCGGAGTGGGCTGTATCCTACATTTCGTCTCGAAAGTACTCCTCGCGCATTCACATATTTTTTTCCTAACATCTGGTTTCGCGTGCCTTTACTCGTGGATGGGGATCCCAACTTGTCACGACGTGTGGCGGAAGTGTGGCTGAAGGGTCCTGTCAGTCATGTCCTTGTTTGTTTTTCAAGACGCGGCGCGTGCCGGGCGTTCCAGGAATATTTAGCGCCTCGATTTTCGGAAGGGTTTGAATTGAGGAGCTCCATGCCCCCTACCCAACAAACTTCCGACGTTGAGCAAAAACCAAAGGAGCTAAGCCGGAAGTATAACAGCCCGGCGGGCTACTCATATACATAAACGAACAACATCGGGAGACGCAGCTTCAGATCAAACGTTTTTTTTTTTGTGTGCTGAAAGGGAGCTCCGCCAGCTTGAAGAATGGGTGGGCTCGAGCGTGCGCATCCCCCTTCCCTATCGCGGCTCATATCCCCCGGGTGCCTACCGGTTCGTCTTGCCAGGCCGTGATACATGGATCGTGCGCCGTCGACCTTTCGGCCTTCGGCCCGGACGCAAAGCTCTGTCACCGTGTTCCGCGGGCGGTATCATCTTGGGGTTCTTCGGTTGGTCGGTGAGCGCATCGATTTTCACGAAGCATATTTACCATTTCTTGTTTTGGCGGAGTAAAGTTGCCCGTGGTATGTTTATACGAACTTCGTACGGAGTACGTACGTTCGCGGAAGCTTTCCATCCCAAGGGGAGAAAATACCCCCCCCCCGCGCGCCCCTCACACAAACGCCAACGATCGTTGCAAACCTGAGGCCCACCGTTATGCCCCAGAAGAAGAGCAGCTATCATCTATCCTATTTACCCCTGTTGGGGACTTCGGAGGGGAAAACTGATGATAAAAAAGGTGACGGTTGCACCAACCATTGTGACCATGACAGGATTGCGGGATATGACACAATGGTTAGTGTCCGAGTTACAGCAGTGCAAGGAATCGTACGGCACGTTTGCGCAAGACGATCCTACCCTTGATGTTGCTGGCCGCTGACGCTGCTTGTAGACGGTTCAATGGTTGATAGCACCAAACTTATCCACCATTGTTTTGTGCCCTATCTCGATGCCCCAAGGGGGATAGACAGTACTGGTAGTGTACTTGGTAAGGATATGATATCCGCCAAGGAAGCACTCGGCGAATGAAAGTTGGAGCACCACTGACGACAAGGAGGAGACAAAAACGCACAACAGGCCAACAGAAACAAAATCCTCGGTTAGCCAGATATTGGTGGGCGGGGGTGGGAGTGGCTCGTGGTTCAATCGGGAAAAATTCCTTGTGGGCGCTATGTTTGGTTCGCTATCTTGTTTTTGTTTTCGAAAGAGCAACAGAGTAGAGGTTGTAAGTCTTGCTTGCTCTCCGCTTGAAACAAACCAATGAGCATGCATTCAAAAGCATGATCCTTTCTGAATACCATAACACAAGCCGTCTCTTCCTTCTTCCATCTGCCGCCCCTTCTCAACAAATGTCTGTTTTTGCACGGGCAACGGTTTCCGCATGCTCCCCCCCGAGACATCAGCGTGGAGCCAAGAGACCCGAAAGGGAAAATCATCGCTGCGGCCGATCTCACGGTGTCATTGTCGTGTTTGGGGTCGAGTGGAACAGCCCTGCCACCGCCACTGCCACCGCCACCGTCACCTCCACCGCAGGCCACTTCTTCATCTCCCCGAGCTAAGCCCGACGCGGTTTGCCCGGCTTGCTCCGCCTGGAGGACGACGCTCGCCGCTTCCTCGACCGCAGACGGGGAGTCTACAGACGCTCCTGCTCCGCCCAGCGATCACCCCCCCATCTTGGTAACCTCGAGCTCAACCGTTTTAACACCAGAGGGGGGGGATCGTTCGAGGATTTTGTTGGCCGGAGGCATTCATATAGCAGACGCCGCTCAAAAGCCGAGGGGGCATGTGAATTCTGAGGCAGGAGCGAACGTGCAAAGAGGCGTTTCTGGCGGCCAAGACGCTTGGACTTGCGAGTTCGACCCCCGAAACGGACATATGAAGGAAATTACGCCGCCGCCCGCGGTACCCCCCGCCCCCGCCTCCGCCGCCGCCACGGTCGCCACCGACGCTGCCGTTACCGCGGCCGCCGGTGAGATCCCTCCGGCAGCTAGCCTCAGACACGCCCCCTGGGACACCCTCGGAGTTTCTTCTCGATCTCACGATGAGCTTCTGGAATCGCTCAATCATACGACAAACGTTGCAGCTCAAGACCCCACGAGCGCATACGGAGAAGCCGATGCAGTCCATCAGGATATCCCGTACGATGCTGAGGCAGCGAGTCGGAAGCCTGTCGGCGTCACCGGGGGTGTCCCAGATAATATCCCGCCGAAGGGTGCGCATGCTCGCCAAATGAACGCCGGCCATCGAAACGGGATACATCAGCTGGATTCACCTTTGGCGTCGTCGTTCGCGGCGGCGGCATCACCGGTGGCGCTCACTGACACGCTACCGTCGGAACTCAAACCGGAAAGTGTCGGCATTGCGGCGGCGGCGGCGGTGTTAGAAATGGCGGTGGAACCAACGGCGCAGAGTGTCGTGGTCGGTGGTTCAAAATTCACCCCATTATCACCTGAAGGTGGTGCAGACTGTGGAGGCGAGGGGCAAGCGGGTGTCGGGGACGGCGAAAAAGGGAGCAGAAGCTTAACTGAGACGGAGCTGACACCAGGACTGGAGGCGAAAACCGGTGTAGTCGGAGGCACAGACGGAAGAGTTGTGGCCCAGGCGATCCGGGTCCGAGCAGCGCCGAATGCTAGTGAACCTGCCCACAAGTCTTACCCAGGTACGAAGTATGAGTCTGGAGATATCTCTACGTAGATAGATAGATAGATAGATAGATAGATAGATAGATAGATAGATAGACAGATATATAGATACATGTATATAGGTGGGCATATGTATATAAGCAGATGATTGATAGATTGATAGACAGATATATTCCAGACATCAGGAGGTACTTTCGTTTCAAGTTCTGTTCCTGGCAAACAAGTTTAAACAAGAGCCCGAGAAATTTTGCATCACTAAAAGAGCAGTGCATGGAAAACAAACATTCGACGAAAATCGACTGGTAGTAGGAAGGCTGAACCCTCTTTCTGATTTAAAAAGAAAACGCATGCACCGGGGGGAAAGCAGGGGAGGGCATCTGCATACCATATCACACTATCACACGGGTGATAACATAGCACACCCCCTTGGGCAAATTTTCGAGCTGCGTTTCTCGACGATGGAGAGAGTGAATGAACGCCGAGCGATGGGTCTACGGAAACTCCTCGACGACATTTTCCCCAAGCTGTCATTTTCGTTGTGTGAGACCCCCCTACTTTGGGGGGAAATCGTCTCGGAAATCAATCCCGGGGGCGCATTAGCTATATCTTGTCATCCGTGTGATCCGGTATGACCACGGCTCTTGTCGAGAAGATCACGAGACGTGAAAAAACCCCATCCGAGCTGAGTTGAGAGGTATAAAACGAAGACCACAACCCCCCCCCCCAGCGTTTTCACCCACGAACTCAACGGTCTCGTTTTCAGTTTGACACTGCCGAGCCACTTCTCCCTATCTCAAACCCTCGATCTTGAGACCGTTTATTCCCCCCCCGCTGGCTATGAGTTTCAACTCAGCTCTCTCGTTTTTTCCTCCGACGTTTTTCACGCACGTGCGCGGGCGACAACGGCCGCAACCTCGACCCAGGGGACAACAATTTTTCCGTCTCGTGGAGGTCCAGCGCTCGCTCAACGGAGGGAAGGCAGAGCGGAATCAGTTTCAATGGCAGATGGACCACAGCTGTCGCAGGCACAACCGGTGGCATCTTCCACCAGAAATCCAGGGCTAAACCATCCAGTGGCGCATACAGGAATATGGGAAATAGGGCTCAACCAATCAGCAGCGCGGATAGGGAAACAAAAGTCAGAGTTCACCACCCAATCAGTGGGGGGCACGTGAGCAGAAAAGCCTGGGCTCAGCCAATCAGCGGCGGAGACAGGACCAGGAAAGCCAAGATTCGACCAATCAGCGGCGCAAACAGAAACAGGAAAGCCAGGGCTCCGCCACCAATCAGCAGCGGCGGCGGCGAAGATGACCGGACTCAACCAATCAGCGGCCCAGATAGAGACATACGTCGAGCATCGTTTTCGGCACGGAGGGAAGAAAGGCTTGGTCGGCAGCAAGGCACCGTCATCGGTGGCAAAAATAACGTTTCTGAGCGAAATGTCTCCACCGACCGAGAAAACAATTCGCAGGGAAGACGGGGCGGAAATAAAAAGAGGAGGCCGCCTTGGGGCGCGGGCCCAGGTGCCGCCTCCTACGCGGCCTCCCACTCAACCTCTCGTCCGACCACGTCGCAATGTTTCCCCTTGGGCGATGGGTGCAGCGGTGGCAGCACCGGAGGTGGTGGCAACGGCTGCGGCGCCGGCGGCGAGGGGGGCGGCGATGGCGGCAGCACCGCCACCGTGAGGGGGAGTGCCGCGCGCAGAAGAAGACTTGCCTCTTCCTCGTCAGGCGTGGGTTCGCCGAGCAATCGCCGCCTGCCCGTACGCTGCTCGAAAGCCGCAGCCGCATCGCTGGTATCCTCGTCGGCGCTCAAGAGGTTTCTCCCTACGTGGACTTCGCTGGCGGCGGAGGCGGTGTGGTTGCGCGGTTCACGCAGACGACGCGGCGCCGACACAGGCACCATCGACGGTGGCGGCGGTAGCGGAAGACATAGGAGTAGGAGTAACGGTAGCGAGGGCATCGAAAGCGATTACACTAAGGGGGGCTGCTGCCGCCGCCGCCGCCGCCGCTCGCGACGATCTGCAGTCAGCAGTAACTTCGAGGCGCTGACGACCTCTGATTCTGGTTGTTTCCGGGAAAGGGAAGACGGCTGTGGTGGGCACCGGGAGAGGGGGCTGAGGGCGACCAAGGGACAAGCCGGCGAGGCCACAAGCCCGCCGGTCGCAGAGGAAATTTTACATCAAGCAAGCGAAGCGAGGGAGGAAACCATGGCGCGTGATCGCCGGGGGGGTGGCGGTGGAGGGAGCGATGGAGAGGGGCGCGGGCGGGGACGGGGGAGGGGTATCCCCGCCCCGTCGCTTGATCCGGACGTCGAGAGGAAATTGATGGACTGGCTGAGGTCGAGGATTGACAGGTGCGCGAGAGTAACGATATGGTTGTACAAGCTGACGCAGTGTGCATTTGTTGTGTACCAGGGAATTGGTGCAGTTCGCTGGGACTCACGGGGAGTTGAAGCGTTCGTCCGTGCACACGCTCGACAAGAGTACTATCACAAGAAACGCCATTTAAACCGTTCACATGCGTTTACTGTAGATCAAATCTTGGATGGGAAATTACCGCAAGAACCATGATTTCGTCTACTACAGCTAGGCCAGACCGGCTATCATTGTGGTAATTCCGCGTTTCGGCTCGGTGGCGTCACTACCCACACAATGTTCAGTCGGCCTAAAGCCGTTCGCGTGTATTGGTTGGCGGAGTCGCGGCAGTGCTCCTTAGGTAGAGGTGTGCTCTGAGCAATACCGGCGCCGGCTCAGCTTTTGAGAGGAGCCATACACATATATTCCTAGCTACCCCTCGTATATTCATTGCAATCCCTAACCCTATTACCCTCTGATTTCGAGGGTCTCTAAAACATGACCGCGACCATTGCGTTCACTACTGCTGTAAAGCCGGTGAGGACTTCCGCGTCCTCCTCTCCCACGCCGACCAACAACGACTATAGCTTGGTCCACTCGCCACCCATGTCTCTGTCGCTTCAGCGCAAGACAGGGTATGTTCGTAGCTCTTGCCATGAGCGGAACTCGCGCTGGTGGGTACCACTCTGTCCCCCAATACAATGAACACTTTGATATAATATTGATATATAGACAGCACTTATATTTCGGTGCATAGTGGTATGCCCCTGTAACTGTCGTCAATCACGGCTGGGCGCGCCGGCGGAAAAGGCAAAGAGACTGAAATAGTTGTTTTTTTATTTCCCGGAGATTTTTGGTTGGAACGGCGCGTGGATCTCCGGCTCCATCCAGCTCCAGAGCAAGGCGCGCCCTGTCCACTAGCGGGTACCACTCTGTCCCAATATATATATAAATATGTATGTATTTTTATTAAATATTGATTTGCAGACGGTGATTGTATTCCGGTACTGAGTGGTATATAGTAGTGCCGGTAGGAGGCTATGTGAAGTAACATGTCGCTTCGCTGAGAGAAAAACAAACGACTCTCACCTTGGACAGATCGTCGACTCTTTTATAAAAAAAAAAATCACACAATGGTGGAAAAACTTCTGGGCAGACGTAACTGTGGAGTCTACCGTCCGCACTCGTAGCTCATGTTGCCGGGTAGGAGCGGTGGATATAATATACAATATATAATATATATATATATACGTCCTGAATATATATGTACGTCCTGAATATATATATACCCCGGAGTATATATATATATAATATATATAATATATATATATATACGTCCTGAAAATATATATATACGTCCTGAATATATATATATATATACGTCCTGAATATATATATATATATATATGTATGTGTTCTGCACAGCATCTCGTTATAGCAGCAGTTGATAGTATATGCCAGGTATAGAAATAGATAGACCGTGATCTGTCGGGTGTGGTATTTATAGTATCGAGATGCGGAAAGCAACACAATACGTACTCGTCCGCAAATAGAATATTTTACGCATTATCCTATTTTTTTTCGCTCTTCCACTCGCCGGTTTTTTTTTTTATGAATCAGGGACGGGATGGTAAGCGCCAGCGGCGAGAAAACAACGGAAGATTGCGACACGAACGACAAAGGCGGCGGCGATGCCGCCGTGTACGGGCTTGAAGGATCGTTCCCGAGCGAGGAGAGAGAACGACGTCAATCCCACGACAACCCACGGTATTGGCCGCAGCAGCAGCAGCGGCAGCAGCATGAGCAATACCAGGACCAAGGCGCGGGACAAAAACTCCAGGCGTACTCGGGGGGGCGGCGACAGTGGATCGGACACTCGGACGCTGGAGAAAGCGGGGGGCCCGGTACCCCTCCCACAAAAACCGGAGAATTACACCGGTTGTTCGAAGAAACCTTCATGAAACTGCTGAAAGAAGAGGAGGAGGAGGAGGAGGCGGGGGGGGAGGCCGCAGCGGTATCGCCCACCAGGCGCCATGCGGTGGATGAGGTCGAGCCTCCGAGAGTGGGCTGGGTCCATGTGGTGCGCAGGATTTCTGCTCTGTCGGTGGGTGATATACACAGTAGACAGCCTTCTGCTCTGTCGGTGGGTGATATACACAGCAGACAGCCTCTGTTCCATGTTTTCACTTTTTTTCGTTCGTCCGATATCGTGTGCTCGAGAGGTGCCCGCTTCTTTAATTCACACTAAAGTCATACCCCAGGTATAACATAATTGACCTCATCCACCTTCGTATACCCTCCTTGGTGTTATTCCGGTTAATATAACTCCCTTTCATAATTTCGGAGGGAAACGAAACTGTAGAGCAGCGCCAACGATGCGAGCAGCCGTGCTGTTCCCAGCGTGTTACTATTCAAGGTTAGGCGGACGGGCATGAAAAGTGGGGAAAGCAGGGAAACACGGTGCTTGGAACCCCCCCCCTCCAAAAAAAAGAAATCCTCCGACTTCGACCTGACCCCTTTTAGATTTTCAGAGGAGAGTACGCAGTCCTTGGCGAACGTAGACGACGATCACAGCATCAGCTACTGTGCGAAGCAGTCTGGGGCTTGGCTGTCGGACGCTCATCTTAGTGTTGGAGCTAATGTATACCAGGGGTATGTGTATGATACAACGCATCGTGACGACATGTTGTCAGCGGCATTTTACTGCAACTCGTACGGCCACGCACTCACGATGCGATAAAGAGACCGCGTCCTCAATATTTATTTTGACCGCGAACCCAGAGTCCCGTAAGATCATCTCAAGTGTCGTTTCGTTCCCCACCTTTTCTTGCATTCGAGCAGTATCGCGGCGGAGGCGGTGCTCCTTACTATTTTCTGAACTCCTCGCAATGACGAGCTGGCTCAACATCCCACCCGAACCGCTACGTACCTCGAAGAGGTTTCGTTCTCGCAACCCGATCTTGGTTTCTATCCGCGAGTCCCAAAAATAATCCCCATGACTACAGTTTTAGCAAAAGTATATATCGTCCTAACCGGTAGTTGATTTCACTTGAGGAGGATCTCAACCGGTCGAAACATGTTGGCCCCTAAAAGCGTAACTTCTATTGCGGGATGAGTCCTGTGTTGCTTGCTTGTCGTTGTGTGTCGTTGTTCGTCGTTGTTGCTGTCGTTGTCTATCGTTGTTGCTTGTGTGTTGCTTGTTTGTTGTTCTTGGTGTGTTGTTTCTTCGTTGTTGTTCGCTCGTTGTTGTTCGCTCGTTGTTGTTTGTTCGTTGTTTGTTCGTTCGTTCGTTGTTTGCTCTTCTTGTTGTTTGTTGTTTGGTTGCTTGTTGCTGTTCGTTGTTCGTTGTTCGTTGTTCGTTGTTCGTCGTTGTTGTACGCGTCTTAAGTTGCCTGGGGTGTCCAATAACGGCCCAGGGGCGTGTGTGTGGGATCTGAAACGGACAAAGTTCCAGGTTTTGGAGACGACGAGATGCGTCCGCCACGTTCGAGCATGGACATTTATACATATACACCGCCAGCTGTTGTAGTCTCTCTTTTGTTCAAGGGGCCCACTGCGGTGACATGATGCATCGTAAATGAAACATTTTTCGAAAATTAGACGAGGAGATTGAGCGCGAGGCGGGGTGTGCGTGGGGGTGTGTACTCGATATCATGCATGGCCGTAGTCGTATGACAACGGACCTTCGCATACCCGCGATGCCGAGGCGAACCACGTCGGACTTTCACCAACCAGGCAGACATCGCTAGCACGGAGCGCGAAAGCGCCGTGGGGTATTCGGCGAGTCACATGAAGGGTGAACTGCATTCTACCAAGAATCGTTCGTGGGACGGACGTTCTTGCACATGGATGACAGCTTCGAACGCTATTTTTTTGAGGGGGGTAGCAGCGTGACGTCCTGTATCTGCCCTCTTCCTACCCCATCCCCTCTTTCCCGCTCCTCTTCACGGTCTCGTCGCCTAAACAGCCGAACTTTCCCCTCTTCCCAATATATCCTTCTCCCGTAAACTTCAACGCGCGGGCGATGTTTTCGGCGGTTTCGGATCCCATTGGTACTACCGGTTGGCACTATATTGCAGTAGTACATGCTATACCACTTTCTCGCTAAAAATAAGGATATTTTTTCTTCCATCCCGTTCAGTATCCTCGCCCTATTGTCTCCCTCCCTCCCTCCCTCCCTCCCTCCCTGTAGTAAGTCAAATCCGGGGTCACAAAGCAGCCCCCCCCCCCCCACCCCTCCCCCCTACGGCACATGTCTTTATTTTTATCGCGGGAATAGTTCAGCTTTTTCTTCTCCCGTCGTCGACTCGCGCCGATTCTTGCAAACTCCCGGTGGCGTTGTCTGCTTTTCCCCCCCCATAACCAGTCAATCCGCCTTGGCTGGAATCGAAAGCGTGACCTTGGCGCTATCAAGAGCACAGCCACGAAGTCTAACCACTCTATGCTATTACGGGGGACTATAGTTAATAGGGCCTATGGTTAACATAAAAACCTATATATTTAATCATTTTTACTAACAGTATTTGGTCCTATTAACTATGGCCCCCCGTAATAAGCCGCCGGGGGCGTCGGCGTTGTATGCTATTTATTCTAGGCTTTGATCCTAACGGTCCTTATAGGTAGACACCAACGGGAGGGGGGGGGTGCCGTCGATTGCAAACGGAGGGGGGAGGGCTGCTTGCCACATCTTCGAGAAAATGGGTGACACGCACTGTGTACGAAACGAATAGCAATCAACCCTATCTCTAACCCTAACCCTAACCGTAAGCCAATCAGAAAAACCCTGCTCCGACCCTAAGCCAATCATATATCACCCCAACCCTGAGCCAATCAGAGCGACCCTAATCCAAGCCTAAGCCAACCAGACATAAACCCGACCCTAAGCCAATCAGAGCGACCCTAACCCTACCCTAAGCCAATCAGGGCGATAAGCTCTACCGAACGAAGGCGAGACACACAAACATATCACACGACCTTGATTGTTCTTATCTGCGTATACAGGCGCAGAAATGGAAGTGGCCGACCTTCGTATGTACGCATACAGAAAGCGCGAAACAATTTTATGTTAAGAAACTCTTCCGTGGTTATCGGGCCAGGTAAAAACAAAATCGTAATAAGTACTTCGGCATGGTGAGTCTTACACTACTACCGTAGAAGTACTACAACTTCAGTGTCGACAACAAAGTTTTTTCTTGTTTCGTGCAAATTGTCGAGCCAATTCTTGTCTTATCTCCCGGTGTATTTTTGAGTGTTGCCGCGTGCTACTCTATGGCCTATAGGAACAAAAAGAACTACTATTAATAATACGGGGGGCCATCGTTAATGGGGCCCATGGTATATATACAAACCTATACCTGGTATATTTAACCATTTTTACTATTACGGGGGACCATAGTTAATAGGACCAAATTTGTTGGTAAAGATGGTTAAATATATAGGTTTTTATGTATACCATAGGTCCTATTAACTATGGTCCCCCGTAATAATAGAGGAAGAAGAATAGGAAGACAGGAGTGAGAGAGAGGCCATCCCGTCGTCCTTGGAATCCTCTCTTCATTTTTTTTTAGAACCGCAGTCCCGTCTAGGAGACGAAGCACTCGACTTTCAAGTAGGTTGGCCCCAACACGGGACTGCGGTCCTTAAAGGGTTCGTGGGACCCCTTTCAGAAGCTTCCCATCCGAGGAAACACATATCCGCCGCAGTCTCCGTAAAACAATAACTAAGGTTACGCGTATCACACCCAATAAGACTTCCCCAAAAGTAAAATCCCACAACAAGCAGTCGTTCTTTTTTTGTTATTCACTGACACAGCCCGCAGTGCACGGTTGGATACCATCCGAAACGCGTCCGTCCGAGGTCGACAAGGGCGCCGCCTGGGGTACGCGGTTACAGGCCATCCCACGTTCAGCCCACTCTCGTTTTTTTTTCTGTTGAAATATGTCGGCGCGATGACGGCATCATTCCCAGTGGCTACGGTCGGATGCTCATTTAGAACCGTACCCCTGTTCTGGGGACAAACCATTCAACCTCCAAGTACTTTGCCCCCAAAATGGGCTGTGGTCCTACAAGGAAGGGATAATACTACCCCGTGACGAGCCAATAAACGTACGCTTATCTCTAAGACGGCCTTATTTTTTTCTGCTGACTATACTAATTTCAAGTATTTTTTGTTTGTGACAAGCCGATGCACCTGGTTTTGTCTCCCGAAAAGTCTTGGAATGTGTGCTGTTGAGAGTGGGCACCCCGCACCCCACTAGTTGTATAACAAAAGTCTTGTTTCGTTCGTACAGTACAGTAGTAGTCGTCGACGTGACTTTCAAAGCGTTTTGTTATGCCCCAAACCGACATGCCTGGATTGAATATCGAAGTGCTACGTCTCTCGTCGCTGCCGACAGGACATTGCGCGTTTTTTTTTTAATCGGTCTCGCCCAAACCCGTTCTTGCCTCCGCTGACGAAGCAGGATGGATGTGTGCGCGAGGCTATGCCGGAGGAGCGACCTCACCCTGTGAGGCATTCTTTCGCAGCCGCACTGCGCGGCCACCCTTCAGGGGGAGAACTAAAAACACAACGACAGCGTGAACCACAACATCACCAAGATCACCAACAACAACAACAACAACAACAGAAACAACGACATCATCAACAACAGCCACAGTTGCGTGGCGCTGCCAGTACTCAGAGAATATCGCGACAGGAGGTGCCTAGAGAGCCGACGGACGTGACGTTCACCCCACCCGACGATGTCTGCGATACCCGCCATGCAAGCGATGCCGGCGGTACCAACGACGCCAGCGATGACCCACAAAGCCGACCCAGCTTTCCCCCCGCCGGGCCGCTCCGCCTCGCCCCAATTCATGGCCTGTCCCGCCGGCATCCAAACTCCCCGCCCCCACCGCTATCCCCACTACGCAACGCTTCCCCGATATCGCCGCCACCGGCACCACGAGCACCGACGCACGCGGCAGTGCTCCAGCTTTCCAGGTTGTCAGCAGAACAAGAACAAGAACAGGAACAGCGATCGTCTGTGTACACCCTCCGCCCGTCATCTCCTCCTGGCCGTGAGCAACGCAGGGTTGTTGCCGTCTCTCCTCCTGCGTTTCCCACTTCTCCACGCGCCTCCCGGTGGCTGCTGAACAACAACAACAACAATAACAACAACAATAACAACAACATCAACAACACCGGCGATAGGCGGCGGGAACGCTCCCGCTCCGGCTTTCGGGGAGAGGCGGGACAGTGGGGGGTCGGGGGGGGTTATGATGGTGCCATCGGTATCGGCGACGCAATCGGCAGCCGCGGCGGCTACGGCGGGGACGTCGTCAGCCACGATAGCTCCGCTTCAGGCGAGAAAAGTCGCGCATCCGTGTCGACGGGCGCTGGTAATGTTGTAGACGCGGGGGCGTGGGGGCACAGCAGCAGTGGTGGCCATGCGGGTGCGGGAGATCGGGGTGACTCGTCAGAAGTGAAAACCGACGAGGAACGGCCGGTAGACAACGGGGGCGGCGGCAGCAGCGGCAGTAGTAGTGGTAGTGGAGACGGTGTGACGGCGGAGGAGTACGAGAGCGACTTCGAGGAGGACGATGAGTAGTGGCGGCGGTGGTGGTGGTGGTGGTGGTGGCAGGGTGCGTACGGTGTGGACATTGGGCCGACAACAAGAACCGATGGAATGTTGTCTGTTGTTGTCGTCATGTTGCCTTCGTGCGTGTAGCGATGTTGTCACACTGACTGCTTTATTCATCAAACTGAGATGAACCGCGGCCAAGCAGCTAGTGTGTGTATACAAGACTAAAACACCTCATATCCGAGTGAGCGTGGCCTTTTGATCCTTTTACGACTGCAATCTCGTTTGGGGGACAAACTGCTTAGAATTGGAGTGGGCTGTCCCTCAAACCGGACTGGAGTTTTTGCCCAAAAAGGGTCGAGCTCCTTTCCCCACCCCATTCACCACCGGTTAGTATTTAAGTGAGCCTGTGCGCCTTACGCAGACAATGTCTCGCGAAAAAACGTGGACACTGCATCACACCCGCGACGTCAACGTGTGTGTGCACAGCACCATCAGACGCACCGCCAGCAGATGAGAGTCTCAACAGTTGATGACTACCAGGTGCACGCTTGAGCGTGTCTTCTCTCAAGTGTGCCGCCCATGATAAAAATGCGAGTTCGGAGGCCCTCCCAACTAACTGCACGAGGCAGTATCAAGAAACCAGTAAACGACCCGCCCGCATCAGGTGAAGAGAAGGAAAGGCCTCTCCTGGCTCCCGGTCCATCCTTATAAAATCAGTCGTAACACTACTCTATCAGCTCCCCGTTTCGAAACTTTGGGGGTAAGACAATCCGAGAGCCTCAAGCTCCGGAGACCACCGCCAGCAGAGACCCGCCATTATCTTCCCATCGCCACTCCTGCAACCAAAACAAACCCAAACCAAACCAGCTCTCACGGGAGCCCACCCCTTCTCTCCCATCTCTCTGTTCCAGAGCGCACCGTATACACCCTCATTTTTCTGAGGCTCGTCACTCGACCTCAGAGTGGGCTCCATACCCTCACCCCCCCCCCAAAAAAAAAAGAGGATAAGGAGAAAACTGCAGGTGCGCACGGGATGGACAGTACGAAAGCTCAATCAAGTGTGTCCCTAAAAATGTTTGTAAAAACACTCTCGGGGTTCCGACAATATTGGGTAGACCCTTTCAAGACTGTAGTCCCGTTCTGGGGACAAATCAGTCAAATTCCAAGTAGTTGTGTCCCCAAAACGGGACTGCGGTCCTGAAAGGGTTTGTGAGGCGACGGGATAGGCACTTTTCATACCAAAAGCTCACGTGTGTCACGAAAAATGTTGTAGAAAACACTTTTTGGTATTCCGACAAAAATGGGTTATAAAGGAGCTCGCACGAGCAAAAAAAATAGTTTGGCCAAAAAATGTGCGACCTCTATCGCAGCACGCGTCCGAAACCGCAGGCTGAAAAAAAGCAAAAGACACTTCTATTATCATTGCCGTCTACCTTCTTCTGTCATCCTACACCCGAAAGGCGTGACCTCCGTGCCACAAAAAACGCTCACGTACTCCTACGACTTCAAGGCACCCACCCCCCCCCCCCCTTTCAGGTGGTGGAAGACAATCGGGACCGGGCTATGTTTTTGGGCAGCGCAGCCCCCTTTTTTTGATACTAATAGTAAGCGTCTTACCATTAGCCCCTGCCGCGCAAAAACCGCGCCAATATTAATACGCTTCCCTCAGCCGCGTGGGTACCATGCCATGGGTCTTACCGTAGCTCGCTCTTTCCATCGGAACAAGTTCGTGTCGGAGCTCTAGCTCGTCTGTCGTGTTAGCCTCATGTAGCGTCTTAGATCGCGTAGCGCTATGAGCCCTGATAGCGTCCCCGCTTCTGGGAGCCTAAGATCGTGAGGGTCTAGACTCCCTACCCCGTTCGCTCTTCTAGAGCCCCAGATACGCGGTCCGTTAGCCCGCCAACGTACTTGCTCCCCTACATGTCAGCCTGCCCGGCCTTTTCGCTTCTTTCTTAGCTCGGTGGAATCTCCTAGTAAATACACATAGCTCCTCATGCAGTATATCCCTATAGCCTTTTCACCCCATTGAGACTCTAACATGGCGCTCCCTGATGCTCCCTATAGCTCTGTACAGCCCCTACCAGCTCCGTGTAACTCCCTGATAGCTCATCACAGCTCCACAGCCAACCACGTCCTTCCTTAACAGCTGTTTTATAGATCCCCATGCACAGCTCCATATAACGCCATTTAGCTCCTGATAGCCCCCTACAGCTCCCCATATAGCCCCGTACAACTCCTTATAGTCCCCTTCCCGCTTCGTTAGCTCCTCGCGCCCTCCAACGCGGCTACGCATTCCGACACCGGCTTCCCCTCGCGGAACGCCGCCATCACCGAGGCAAGCTCCGGCTCGTGGCTGCTCAGCAGCCGGTGCGCCATCAGCGTCGCCCACCTGAGCCGAACGCAGGGGGCGGGTCGCCCAAGAGCGGGAGCGACGACGAATAGCCCGTAGGGGGAGGGTAAGGGGGTGGGGGTGAGGGACTGGGGGCGGGAGGGAGAGGGACAGCGGGAGAGTGGGGGGAGGGGGGGGGGGGGGGAGATGCCCATGCCATGCATGGCCGTATTCGTATGACCATAAGACACTTGCATCCCCACAATGACGGGACGGGACGGGGGTACTCATAGGGGGGAGGAAGGGTGAGGGGGGGTGTACTCGATAGGAGAGATGTACTCGATCTCATGCATGGCCTGAAGCCCATGACCATAGACCCTCGCATCTCTACAATGCCGGGACGGAGCATGTCGGGTTTTCACCGACCAGACGCAGGCGATGGGGGGGGGGGGGGGGGAGGTGAGGGTAGCGGGGCGAGCGGGTAAGGTAAAGCAAAAAAACATCTTAACAGTATCTAACAGGAAAACCTTTCCTGTTCATTTCCAATTAAAAAATAGCATGACATACCGCCCTGACTGTTGGTCAATGTCTTGCTGCGACCGCGGGACTACTGCACATTGTTTTACTCCCTGAGCGCGCTGGCGCAAAAGAAAACCAGAGGGGGGAAAAAAACAACAACACATCGTTTTGGAGATTTTCCGGAGTTTTTTTTCGGGGTCGGATTGGGCGCATCGCCAGCTTTTTTCACCCAGCTACTCAAAATCAAGGCATGCCCCTATCGTCTATCCCCTGTACATTACGCGAACGTGCATATTTACAACTCCTTGTGCAAAAACCGATGGGGGGGGGGGGGGGGTCTCTCACCTGGCCTGCGACTGCTGCTCCTTCCCGTCCATCGGGGGGTTGGTCTGGTTCATGATCTGCCCCAGGTTGTCGAGGTCGAGCGCTCCGCCCGTCGCCGTGCCGAACGCCTGGGCCTCCCCCACTGCCCCAGACATGGCCACGATGGACACCTTCCATTTACATTTTCATTTTCGTTTTTTGTGGACGTTGTTATTGTCGTGGTTTGTTTTTGTGGTGTTTGGCGAAAGCAACAGCGGGTTGCAAGGGCGGGAGGGGAGAGAGAGAGGGAGGGGAGAGAGAGAGAGAGAGAGAGAGAGAGAGAGAGAGAGAGAGAGAGAGAGAGAGAGAGAGAGAGAGAGGGAGAGAGGGAGGGGTTTTATTAACTGAGGGAGGTGGGAAGGGCGCCCAAGGGGTCCGTCTTGCGTCGCCGACTGGCATGCGGGGAGCATCCCTTTCACGTAGGGAGAGAGCGGCCTGAACAAACCAAACCCTCGAAACTGACGTACAAAAAGGGTCTGTTGAGCTTCAGCGGCTGCAAAACCACTCAGCCGATTGAAGTTGTGCGTGTGTATATACTGTGCGTATCTACAGTATCTCAGCACTCTATCAACTCCACCCGCAGTGAACCTGATCGCCCTCTCTGCCGAGTCGCCGTCCTCGGAGTCGTACACAGGGCAAATCGCGTTCGGTGCGGTATATAAAAAAACTGCGACAATTCGACATACCGAAAGTCCGATGATTCGACACATCGAACGAAGTTCTGATACGTCCGGCATGTCGACAACTCGATATATAGACATTCCGATACGTACACATCTAGACGTCCGATACGATACCCCAACACTAGGGCCTATACAAACGTAGATATGCGGACATTCTCGCATTAACTCGTCGCCAAAAACCTAGTATTACACGTGGTCACAGGACAGGCTAAAAGAAAACTAGGAGCTATGAAGGAAAAGAATGCTCCCGAGAAAAATAAATAAATAGTGACATCCCACAAAAAAACAGCATAATACGGTACACCTGTGTATAAAAAGTAAATACAAAATTAAGAACAACAGCTGCGAGATCCAGGACTTCGTCGATTCTCATTTTTTCTTTCTGAATAAGGCGTCATGCCGGGTACACAAGTCCGTAGGAAGCCATCAACTGAAGCTGCAAAATTCAAGGAGCGGGTGTGTCAATATTTGCGAGAATCAAACAAAGAGAGATATTATATATATATATATATTATATATATATATATATATCCGCAATCTCATCACCATGTCCACTTCATCCGCGGTGAACTTCAGCGCCCTTCCCGCCATGTCGCCCTCGGCGGAGTCGAAGAACTCGACCAGCGTAGTGCCTCCGTCGGCGCGGTAGCTCTTAATCGGCAGCCCGCACAGGTAGCCGGACAAGAAGTGCGCAGCCTCGTGGCGCACGCGTCGCTCCTCGAAGTCATCCTGCGGTGGGTTCGCGGTCGTGTTTGTGTGTTGGGGGGGGGCGGGGGGGTTGGGTTGGGTTCGAGGTTGGAGTCAGCCAGGAGCATGAGGTATCATGTGCCAGGGTATCGTGTCAGGTATGCCTGAAGTGAACATACTGCTGTAGCACTCTCGGCGGAAAAATAAGAACCACGTGGCGTTCATATTGGTGTGTCAACGGTATTTATATTCCGGTCCAAAGTGGTACATATAGTACCAATCTGTCGGTGGATGTAGCACGAAACAACAACACCAAGAACAAGAACAAACAACACATTCACCACACCCCCATTTGCATCGCAAACAAATAATCAAGGCGGGGGAATACGGTCACTTCAGAGTATAAGGCCACCCAAGATACATCGATTTTACCTAGAGCACCGCATCAACTCCCCCCCTCCCCACTCCATGCATGGCATGAGCACACACCCCCCCCACTCCCCCCCCTTCCCTCTTAAACAGTAGAGCCTACCACGTCTTTCGAGATTTGGTCTGATTGGCGTAGGGTCGGGGTTCGGGTCGCTCTGATTGGCTTAGGGTTAGTTCTATTCGTTTCGTACACGGCGTGTGTCAACCATTTTCTCGAATAAGTGGTAGGCACCCCCCCCCCCCCCCCCCCCTCACTACCCCCCCCCCCCCCTCCCTGGTACAGGCAATGCTTGGTCGGTGAAAACCGAACGTGCTCCGTTTCGGCATTATAGGGATGCGAGGGTCTATGTTCACACGACTACGGCCATGCATGATATCGAGTGCCTGGTACACTCCCCGCCTTCCCCCATGGTTATACGAACTACGGCCACGCATGACGTGACCCCCCCCCTCCCCCCCCTCCCCCCCCCCCCCCCAAGCGCCCCTATCCCAACCCCCCCCTCCCCTCCCTACCTGCGACTTCCTCCTGACGTTGTTGATGACGGCCGTGATGATGCCTGGGGCCGTGGACCCAATGGCCAAGAAGACGATGGGGAGGAGAGCGAAGAAGTAGGTGAAAGACGCGCCAACATTGCCCCCGATGGCAGCCCCCGAGCCCACGGCAGCGGCGAAGCTGAACACGCATACCGCTCCCAGCGCGTACTTGAGGTCATCCATGTCGCCGCCATCTGCTGCGAGGGACTGCGGGTTTTGTGTATGTGTTGGGAGGCGGGCGGGCGGGCGGGGGGTGGGCTCTTACTTGTTGCTCGCCCTCGTCATTTGAGACCACGCACCTTGTCGGGAAGGTGAGGAGAGGACGGGTTGGAAAGTTGGTTGCTCCTACTATTACGGGGGGCCATAGCAAATAGGACCTACGGTACAGACAAAAACCTATATGTTTACCTCTTTTTACCAACAATATATGGTCCTATTTACTATGGTCCCCCGTAATATTGATAGCGCGTCCGCTGCAACGGGGTTTTGTTTTGTTTGCATATTCGTAAATAGTTAATGGCGGCTTGGGGTGGGGTGGAGTGGAATGGGTTGGGTTGGGTTGGGGTGGAATGGGTTGGGGTGGAGTGGAATGGGTTGGGTTGGGGTGGGGGGTGGGTCAGGGGTGGGAGCGGCAGGGTGAAGGGACAAGGAATGGGGTCCTCTCGTCTGTGGTGACGATGACGCATTGCATTCGTCTTCCTGGCCAGGTCGTATCTATGTTTGTTCCCGGAAGAGATACCGAGGCAAGCGAAGCAGCGGCCGCAAGCTTTCTATGGCATAGCGGTCTCGTACCGTACACCCGCTACAACACGTAGTGGGTTTCCAAACACGAGGCGTGTTGCCCCTCGTCAACCCCCTCCCTGCTGCTCGAACGGCAGGCGCAAGCAGGTACGAGTCACAGATAAGTTTTGCCTTCACAGAGGTTAAACCTACACCGCTTCGTCCGGCAATATAAGAAACGTTTGGCAATCAATATCGATAGCCTAACGTATCCTATATATATAATATAATATATATATATATACGGCTAGAGTGGTAGTCTGCAGCCGCCTGAGAGGGAAAAACAGAAAACTAAGCCGTAAGCGTCAACCCTTTTAGGGCTGCAGTCCCATTTTGGGGATGAACCCCTCAAATTCCACGTAGTTTGCCCCCAAAACGGGACTGCGGTTCTAAAAGGGAACAACTAACGTTTTCCAAGCCGGTTAAAACAGGCACCATTCATACAAAGAAAAAAACAACAACAACTCGACAACGACCACTTCCTGGTGTTAATAGTAATCGGTTACAACCTTTTACGCGTACCAGTACCGGACTGATCGATGCCTTAACCCTTTTAGAACCGCAGTCCCAATTTGGGGACAAACTACTTGAAATTTGAGTGGATTGTCCCCAAAATGAGACTGCAGTTCTAAAAGGGTTAACCCTTTTAGAACCGCAGTCCCGTTTTGGGGACAAACTACTTGAAGTTTGGGTGGTTTGTCCTCAAAACGGGACTACGGTTCTAAAGGGGCTAAAACAAATGGCTTCGACGTCAGGGCGAAGAAAAAGGGAAAACAAAATAAAATACAGCAGCTCACTACAATGAAATAAAATAACCGGTAGCCCAACGCATCAATGCCTCGAGCACCCCGTCCCGTTGTACGGAAAAAAATACTTGGGGGAGCTAAAGTCAGATCCAGGTTTCCGTACGTGCGAGAGCGCAGAAGAAAACAAGGTTTCATAACAATAGAGTGGTGACCAGATTCCGAGTGATATTCTTCCCATCGCTCCGTCTCGTTTCGTCATATCACCTTCCCGTCCAGCCCGGTCTGCATCTTGAGCTGCCCCTGACTGATGGGGTAGCGTGTGCCGAAGTCGAAGCTCTCCCATCTATCCGTGGCCGCGGAGCGATCACGAAGGAGCACACCGCACACCGGACGGGCATCACAGAAAACGACGTATGATGGATGCCAGCAACCATGAAGGATGCGCAGGTTCACAAGGACGCGCATGCCAGTGATCACAAAGGACACACAAACGCACAGGACACCACATGCCACAGCAATCACGAAGGACACACCTGGTACAGGACGAGAATCACAAAGGACTAGAGAGAGGTGCGCCCCTCCCGTACGAGAAGCTCGCGGCCAACGAGTACCTGGTACTCACCGAACCCGGAAAACTACCCCCCCCCTCCCCCCCCCCCCCCCCCCCCCCCAGGTGCTTCCCCCCCCCCCCCCCGGGTGCTCCCCCCCCCCCCCCCCGGCTGCTCCCCCCCCCCCCCCCCCCGGGTGCTCGCGGGTGCTCGCGAGTATTCTAGCCTCTAGTTATGTACCACGTGTGAATTACCGTGGACGGAACACTAAACGCCATAAAAATCAAGTTTATGGGCTTTATTCAGAACACCATCATAAATCGTATCCGGTATGGGTAAAGAGACGAACCCCATTAGGTCCCCCCTCCAACCGCCCCCACATTGTGGAACCCCCCCCCCCTCCGTCTCGAAAGGGATGCGTGGTCAATGGTCAAATGACTAAGGCAAGCAACAAATGAGTACGCCCCCCCCCCCCCTCCCCCCCCTCCCCCCTGCCCCCTTCCCCCTTCCCCCTCCCCCCTCCCCCCTCCCCCCTCCCCCCACCCAGCCCCCTACCTCCCTTCCCACCCCCCCGTCCCTACCTCGGCGCGAGCCCTGCCGCCTTGAGGTCCTTCATCTTCTCGATGACCTGCTTCGAGCCGGGCGGCAGGTCCTCCAGCTGAGCCACAAGCGCCGCCCTGGACTCTGGCGTGGACTTCACGGTCGCCCCGGCGACGGCGGCGGCTAGCGCCACGGCGTTGGACGGATCGACCGCGACGGCCGGACCGGAGGCGTCGCCGATCGAGCTGACCTTGGCGCCCGTGGGCACGAAGTCTTCCAGCCCTTGCTCCTTGCGGTAGGCGATCTCCATCTCCTCCGCCTGTGTAATTATGAGATACACGGTATACCAGGTACGATTTTTTTGTTCGAGTTACCGGTAGGTATTTTCACGTATAGAAGCGGATAACAGCTTCTTTTTTTTTAACGTACGTACGTGCGTGCGTACGTACGGGGCATTCTTTTAGCTATTTTTTTTCGAACGCAATACTATTGATGAGAAGACTTCGTACCCAATACGAAAATCCAAGGTGAACAACTATCCCACGAAACTAAAAAACAACAACAAAACAACATGACAACAACTATTGAAATTGAAACATCACATAGCGTCAGTCGTTTGCGTTATACCCCTGATATCATAGATCTATGGAAGGGACATCACGTGGTAACGCCCGTCGTTGGCGTAAAAAAAAACTTTAGATTCTCTGGACGACTTAATTACAACCGGGTCGGACGGAAGTGTCCAAGCCTATTGTCTGGTGCGATTTTGCCTTTTTTCAACTTCCGGATCGGCGGGAAGATTCTAGGAACACGATTTTCTGGAGCGTTTTTTCTCTTTTTTTTTCTCCCCCCATTCAATCTTTCCCCTCTCTCTCTCACCTCGGCGCGGATCTTGGCCGCTTGCGCCAGCAGCTTCTTTGTCGCCTCGGGCATCTCGGACTCTGCCTCCTCCGATCCCGACATGTTCAGTGTCCTCAGCGCGCGAGCGCGGCGGGTGGTGGCATTGATGGAGTAGGAAGAGGAGGAGGAGGAGGAGGAGGAGGAGGAGGAGGAGGAGGAGGAGGAGAGGGAGTACCAGCAGCTTTGTCGCCTCTGCTGCTGCTGCTGCTGCCGTTGTCGGGATTTGAACGCGGCGTTGGTTCCTCCGTTGGCATGAGCAGTCGCAGGCGGCAAGAAGAACCCCGGGCTGGCGAAGGCAGTTACGGGGGCCTGCTGGGCCGATCCGACGGATGCATACGCTGAACGGAGTGCCATGATGATGGCTTGACTGGGGTTACACAAAAAAGAGAGAGTTTTTTTTTTTCGTCACAGAAGGCGGATGCTTTTCGGGAATGCTTAGAGATCACGGAGGGGGAAGTAACGGCGGAAGGGGAGGGGAGGATGGGAGGAGGGGAGGGGAGGGAGGGGGACGGGGAGGGGGTGGGGCGAGGGAGAGGGGGGGGGGGGGGGTGTCAAGGATAACTGTCTACAGGTACGCATATAGTAAACCGTACCAGGTATGCCCTGGGGGAGAGCACGTATCGGATGAAGGAGATGGCAATAGGGTGGGGGTGTACTCGATAGGAGATAAGTACTCGATCTTACGCATGGGGGGGGGGGGGGTGCGTAGCGTTAATATGGTGCCAAAACAAGTAGCCCTGAGTGTGCTGGTGGAGGGCAAGGCAGGAACGAAAGAAGGGGGCGGGGGGGGGGGGCGGTGCCGGCGTTATCATGGTGGTGCGCAGCAAAACGCCCTATTTATGAGTGTGCTTTGAGGCAGGCTAAGAACGGAAGCAAATGGGGAGGCCCCCGCCCCTAGACTGCGACCCTCGCCCAAAATAATATTTGTCGCGTACCTCGTATACAGGAGTACTGTCTAATATACCGGGTGCACTGTACCTGCCCTCTGATAAGACATGCCATAATAAACAGCCCCAGCAGAAACTTACGGTAGTAACTCAGCCTGAGATTTTCAGGGATTTACCAATCCGGTTGCGGTTTCAACACTGAAATTGCTAGTTAATAGGACCTACGGTATACATAAAAACCTATATATTTAACTATTTTCACTTCTATTATTTTGTCATACCGGTATTAATTATGGTCCCCCGTAATAGTAATATTAATATAATACTTCGCTAGGGCCAGAGATCCCGCCTTCTTGTTGGAGGGCCGTTACAGCCGTTACAGCACTAGTAACACTACTTGGAGTGCTCGTACGAGCTATTTCTTGTAGTTGTTGTTGTTGTTGTTGTTTTTATTGTTGTTGCTGTTGTTTATCTCAGATTAACTCTCAAATAAAGGAGTCCGTGGTCACTCAAAGGTGCTGGAGCCCAGGGATTACAACTCCACCACTGCTGCTGTCTGCTGCTGTCTGCTGTCTGTAACTCTATCTGTACGCGAACGAGTACGTACCAGGTACATGTACCAGGTGTACAGAACTACGCACTTGCAGCCAGTGGCTGCTGCTGTGTGCGTGCAGTGCAGGTATTATTATTTCTGTAATTCGTAGTACGAAGTGGACACGGCCTCGCATCTCAGAATGGCGTTCCGAACAGCTTCACATGATCGAATCGAGAGCGATACTTTTCGATTAAAACGCTTTGCTGCTGCAGCTGCTGCTGTTCTACTGCTTGCCATTGTTGCGCCCTCGAGGCCAAAGCCTGCGCAAACTCAATACCTGGTACGAGCTATCGTACCAGTACCTTTCAGCACCGTTGGCTTGGTCGAGCTGATCTATGATATACACAGATACACAGCACCCGTACCTGGAACGCTCTCGAAACGCGCAAAATAAAAAGACACCCAACACCCCTCACGATTTTCCCAAGCCACTTTTCTTTGTTCATCATACGTACAATGGGAGGATTGCAAACGTCGAGCGAAGGGTCGATGGAAATGTCTTGTCGATGTCTTTTTTCCAAACCCACCATCTTCTTTCTGTGTGCCCCCCCCCCCTGGTTTCAAGAAAACCGGCTTGGAAATTCATCACGGGGGTGTGTTGTGTGCAACGTCTGTGCGTGCTATGCAGCGACTCATGTATCATGTCATGCGACAAAATACGTAGTCCCGCCGCATCATCGTCATCCTTCTCACAACTATGGAGCCTTTTCGTTACCGAAATATTCATCCGTATCCAATCCCAACCTCACGCACCTCGACTCAGGGTGGGCAGGGCGGCGTGTGCTCCAGTATGACGTGAACCAAGAAGTGGAGAAATAAAGAGAGAGGGAGTAGAGGGGGGGGGAAGCAGCTGGAGCAGTATGCGTCACTGCCCGACTGACGAAAAACGAAACAAGGATTTTCTTGTGGAACTCCCTTGAAGAGGAAGCGGGGATGGACCAAAACAATCCCCTACTTGGGGGCATTTTTCGGCCACGGCAGCAGCAGAGGCTCATCCGCGTTCTGCAACCCAAGCAGCGTTTGCTTGGGTTGACAGTGTGACCTCCCAAGGGGACCGGTGGAAACTCTCGTCGAGTAGGGTAGGCATCGCCGTGGGACAGTATAAGTTCTGCTGTCTAGGGGGGGGCAAAACAGAGCAAAACGCGAGTTTCTCGTCCTCGCGTACAATTACAAAAGTGTGTGTGTTTTTTTCTTCAGGAAATTGTCGCCGGCGCTCTGGCTGGGGCCTGAAAAGCTCAACGCTCGCTGGTGGCGTGGTTTAATCGACGCAAGAGACAAGGGGAGGGTTGAAGCTAGGGCATCTGCGCGGCGGTGGGAGGAGACGGAGGAGAGTATCAACTCTCGGAGTTCGAGACAGTGGAGGGGGGGGGGGGGGTAGAGTTGGAGCTACCGCAGGCGTCGGGACAGGATGGGGCAGCACAACAGCAATTTCGAACTGGCCAGTGAGGCTCGCAGGGCAGCTGAACGATGTGAGTTTCCAGCATTTTCTGGTTTCGAGTAGCTTGGGAGAGGAGTGGCAGCAGTAGGAGCAGCAGCAGAAGCAGCAGTAGCGGCAGCAGCAGCAGCAGCAGCAACATCAGCAGCAGCAACATCAGCAGCAGCAACAGCGGTAGCAACAGTTTCTGTGAGAGGGAGAGACGGGGATTATAGGAAGAATAAGAATAAGAAGAGAGGCCGTGTTGACGTCCTGCGTCTCTTGGTGCGTGGAATTTTCGGCTCGACCCTCTTACTTATAGTTGCTTGACTGGCTGATGGTCCCTTCATTTTCCTCCGTCCCCTTGTATTCACGTACATTCACGCATTCACTACTCCGTGGATCACGGCTTGTATCGTCTGGCAACACTTTGACAAGTAGATCGATTGATACGGGGTGCCTGATATGTACTGACTGCTGCTGCTGCGCGCTTGGTAGTACCGGCACTACTCCTCTGAGACTGCTTGACGTGGCGGCGGCGAAAACTGCCATAGAAATGGGGCCGACAGCAGCAGCAGCAGCAGCAGCAGCAGCAGCAGCGACAACCCACGTACAAGCAGTGGTTTTAGCACAACCTGTGGTATACATAAAACGTTGAACACACCGTATACGTATCATACAGCCTGCAATAGCAGCGGTATACCATACGTACAACAGAGTGGTCATGGTACCAACACAGGGTTAGGTTCCAGGTTACGTTGTGTGTGCTGGTTGCTCTATACACTCTATACACACCTGTAGTAACTCAAGGTCTTCGGATACAAGGCAAGCACAACTGCCAACACAGCACAGGCATGATAACAACACGAGTTCCGATTACACTTCGTTTTTGTTTTACAGATTTTTTGAAACGTTGAAAGCTTGAAACCTTTATTTTTTACTGCTGTTCCTCTGGATAAGAGATACATTTCATTCTCTTACGTCCTTGGCGAGGTCCTGTTGAGACAGCTATCATACCAGGTATCACATCGTTCGAGCTGCGGTGGGATCGACGCTTGGTCTCGGTCTACGCGCGTAGCGTGCCGAGCGTCGAGGCATATGACCAAACAGACATGTTTATCCGTGTAGCGAAACCTTTTCTGATCATAAAAATCATGATCATCTTCTGGGTACACGATTGTCCCTTCCCCGGGTATATACGTGAAAAACTTTTGACTTTTTGATCGTTGACTTGTTGACTGCAAAGACAGCACACCACACACACAGCACACAGCACACAACACATAGCACACGCAACAACCTAAGGAGCTTCGGTACGAGGCTATACTCGTGGGTACTTATCCTGATGTCATACACGTAACGCTAGAACCAGCATCCCGTGTTGTTTTTCTTCACCAAAATTTTCCAGGTGTGTATCTCCCAACCAAAGCATGGAAGGGGATGACTCCCGCTGCCGCGCCGCTGCTGTGCTGCTGCACCATTAATCCTCACCCCTCATGAACTTTCCTGGCGCTGGCTGGCAAATTTGCCGCAACGATGCTGTGATATGATAAGATGGTGCGACGTGCCACGCGCAATATGCCGCGCTCCTGCTGTGCTTGGAACGACTGGTATCATTGTATATATACCAGTAGCTGGTATGCATGATGCGGTTGGGCACGCACGCTCTTGCTGTCGTTTTTTAAACTTGAACCAAATATGTTCTGGAATTTGTGATATGTGTCGCCGTTGGGCCCAAGGAAAGTGACCGTCGCAAGCGCAACCCGGATCCGGTGTATGTGTCGTCGTGTCGTCGTATTGTCATATTACCCCTTTTAGGACCGCAGTCCCGTTTTGGGGACAAATCACATAGAGTTTGACTGGTTTGTCCCCAAAACGGGACTGCGGTTCTAGAGGGGCTAATAAATCTTGACTCTTACTTCTGGCACGCACGAGGCTTTTGTCTACCGCGCCAAACCATACTCCACAGCGGTACGACAAGTATACCAGGTATACAGCAGTGTACATATGCAGAGTACCGGACACCTACGTATCATATTAAGAAACAGGAGAGCTGGCTTTGGCGCTGGATTTCTCATTTGTTGGTGGATGCTATATACCGCACACTATTAATAGTGACTTCAGTGCATTGACTCCTATTCATTGTCGTCCTGCAAATCCGAGCCTGCCTTTCTTGTTGCTCATTTTAGTATAATATTAATAGCAGAGGTATACGCGACGCTTCCTATTTTTGGTATGTTTGGATAGGTTCTTGTTCCTACGTATGGCAGGGGTGTGTCCCAAGCCAAATTTATATTTTCATTAGGAAATACATGCGGCTTTCTTATGTTTCGTCACGCGACGCCACTTGTTTTATTTTCGACCGGGTTCTTATTCTTACGTGAGGCAGGGTGTGTCCCAAGACTAATTTGTTTTTTTCAGTATAAAACACGCACGGGTTTCTTATGTTTCGTGTACCGTTAAGTCGAGCATTGACTCCCAATTTCTTAACTGCTGTCGTGGCGTACTCGTACGCGCTGCTCTGCTGTCGAAGAATGAATACATTATTAGACTTTGTCCAGTACCTGTGGCTGCTGTAGTTTTTCATTGGCTATGTAACGTATGATGTTGGTATTTTTTTCACCCTTTTATGTTCAGGACAGACGCAGTCCCGTTCAGGGAATAATCTGTTGGGGATTTTGGGGGCTCCTAAAAGGGTTGGTGCCCGGTACTCCGGCCGAGAATATAATAACTGTTTGGTATGTGACGTGAATATCAAACGGGGATTATGTTCCCGGCCAGAATGGCACATCCAGTACCATGTACCGGCATGTGTCCTACGTACGTGTTGCATCATCCAGTACCGTGTACCGGCATGTGTCGTACGTACGTGTTGACGAATGCCTGTGCACCTGTTGATGGTGCCAGGTACCTGGTATATCATATACATACCTGGTATATTGTTGTTGTTGTTGTTGTTCTCACATTAACTCTTTGACGAAGGAGTCCGTGGTCACACAAAAGGTGCTGGAGCCCTAGGAAGATCCGAGAAACGAAAAAAAACGAAAATTCGGCTGCCTCAAAATACACGAGACGAAGAAAGCGCACACGAGCTAAAACCAATGTGCAAACTGAACTAACATGGCCACGGGTATATCCTCTCAACTACAACATAGAAGAGTACCCCCGTTCCCACCACTAACCAACTCGTGGCTGCTGACTACAGCGGACGCTGTCTGAAGTGCTGCCTGCACCGTACGAAACGCACGGTAGTCGTGAAAACGAAAGAAGAACACCTGCCTGCTATCTGGAGTGCTGTCAGAGGGAAGACTCGCGGATATGCAGTGAAAAAAGGAGCAATCGAACCTTACTACCTCACGAATATCAACGCTCGCTATCTCTTCCTGGATTGTCAGACACGAAAGGGTGCAGCACAGTTATGATACCACGTCCCTGATAATTGCGTAGGTTATTCCCCATGAAGGGTATACAACTCGTTAAACTACAAAGACCAGTGACGACGTTAACAACAAGTACCGGTAGATACTATTCTGCCTCGTGAAAAACAATACCACGAAAAAACAAACTATGACCGCTTCTTTTGTGATGATGGTGTGCGCGCAGATCATTGGTCTCCGTGCACCGTCTTCCTGCCGCTCTTCATGGCCGCCTCACCGCCTTGGCCCAATCCACCCGCTCCTTTGCGCGTGCACTCGTTGCCATTCCCTTCCAGTCGATTTCCTTTCTCCGTCATCCTGAAAAACAAAATGCTCCTCGCACTTGCGGTGCTGATCTGAAAATTAAATTTCTCGCGCAGGGGGAGGTCAATCCGTCTCTTCCCCGCACGTCGACGCTCAGTCTCCCTCCTCCCTCGTCGTCGAATCCAGCCTCCTACCGGCGCAATAGACTGTGCCGTAGTGTGGCCTGTGGTGGCGCCTGCCTCCGCGTACGGACACCCCGATTGAGCATTGCTGCTCTGCCGCAGCTGCCTAAAAAAGACGCGCGAATCGTAGGTCTCCGTGCCTGACGCACCACGTACGACCCAACTCTACTGCCGCCTGAGCCTCGCGGCCACAGGCAGCAGCAAGAAGGTATCACTCCTTGAGGGTGAGTCCGGCCTTACACCCGCCAGAAAGACCTACCCCACTCGCTATAAGCCTGATAGGGCATGCCTCGCAGCATTCCTTGCCGAGGCAGCGAGGGGAACGGATACCTCGTACCAGGTATGTGAAACCCTTACCAGGGTACCTCTAGTATTGTGCGGTATGGGCCAGGCTCGAGTTCTTTGTACAAGGAAGTTTATGTTCTATTAATACTTGTTTCTGTATGAAAGGGCCATACTATTTTCTTCGTCTCGAAATCGAGCCTGAAATAGGAGTTTCTTCCCAACTTACCAGATATCGGAGAAAATGGTTGTCTGCGAGACGAATAGAACTACCAGGTATATCCGTAAGCCTAACCCCGAGCCAATCAGAGCAACCCTCATCCTCACCCTGAGATATCAGCCAAAAAAAAACGAATTATTAATCGTAGTGGTAAAAGCTCTACTGCGTGAAATCGAATTCTCAACTGCTCTGCTGCTTCCGCGTTCGTACATACTACGGTAATTACCTCTATAAGCTCAAGGGCGCGTGTACACAACATCATGTGTATGTTCTTTACGTTAAACCGTTCTTTCTACCCGTCGACATCCAGCACAACCAGTGTCCGTGCCGATCCTTCAATCTATATAGAGAGATACAAGTTCTGCTGTCACAAAACTACGGCACAGAGATGCTGTTAATACTACTGTGCGTTGTCACGTACCACGTACCTGGTATGCAGTAAGCACAGACAGGCAGTATTTATATTATTAGTATTACGGGGGACCATAGTTAACAGGACCTATGGTACACATAAAAACCTATATATTTAACCATTTTTACTAACAATATTTGATCCTGTTAACTATGTCCCCCCGTAATAGCAGTAGACAATGCAATGCCATGCCAGCATACTGACTCTCTATATCACAATACAGGCACGACACACATACATTCTACGAAAGAGAGAAAACGAAAGGAAACAAAGAAAAGAAAAAACAAAGAAAAAAATCATATCACAGGATGCGAGCATTCACGGCAAGCAGTAGTTATTCGTACTGTAGGAGAAACACCTCGCAGGAAGCAGGGATGCTGCCCGAGCCTGGACTTCTTACGCATAAAATGATGCCCTTCTACCCCACCACAGGAAACACCGCCGGTGATGGAGAAAAGCAAAATGTGATTTTGCTATTCCCCCGGGGGGGTTTCTACGTCATGCTATGGCATGCTACACGGTTTTTGAGGGGGTAAAAGTGACGACTAAACGTCACGATCACGAACCGCAACGGTCCACCGCATGATTGGACGATAGAAATTGGTGTCCGAGTTTCAATGCAGCGAGTATTTACGCAGGTGGAACCGATTTTTCCCCCAAGAAACAGCCATTTTCAGCCTCTCCGAAAAATCCAGTGTCTCCTCTCGTCCAGGGACAGCAGTGAGGCATCACTCGGAGGCGGGGACAAGAAATATAATCCCCGGTAGCCCATGTACTGCATGAAGCCGAAGTGTACGATTCGTTCATCGCTTCGGGTCTTCCTTCTCTGCGGTGTTGCGTATATACGTGCTATTATTGATCATAGTATCTATGAATTGCAGTTGCCCACAATCTGAGTATTCCAAGCATGTGGAGATGGTTGCAGTTATTTTTTCAACTACTTTTCAACTACCTGGTACTTTTCTATACGTTTCCCATTTTTCGTGCTCTCGTTGACTTGAAAATAATGTATGTTTGGGGGTTCGGAGCCCGGTGAATACTACACACGTAAACAGCTGTACGTCGACAGCATAAATGGAAAAATCAAGGGCTTCTATGCTATTGGGGGGGCGTTTTTTGGTTGCGACGGGGGGGACAAGAGACACGCCAAACTTGCTCTATTAATAGCGCGAAACAAAATAAATTATTTGAGCTCTATTAATCTCGGGTAGTTAAGCGCTCCTGGGAAATACTCATCCCTGGCTGGTGTACGTAGCTAGGGCACTGGCGCAGCATGACCCTGACCTACTCGTACTGCTGGGCGCTGGCGCAGCATTACCCTGACCTACTCACGCTCCTTGGGGGGTTGATCACAACGAAGTTGGCACTGGTTCGGTCACTTCATCGGAATACAACTCCTTTTGAGACTTGAGCAGGAAAACAGAACAAAAAAACGTCGGAAAAAACGGACGGGTGATACCGTCTGCCACACACACGAGACAAGCAAGCAAGCCGGGACGCCGGCGTGCGAGTGTGGCCATACTGGAATGTGCGGAGCCGTTTGTTACGTCACTCGCGGCATGCACTTGTTTGTATATTATTATTACGGGGGACCATAGTTAATAGGACCAAATATTGTTATTACGGGGGACCATAGTTAATAGGACCTATGGTATACATAAAAACCTATATGTTTAACCATTTTTACTGACAATATTTGGTCCTATTAACTATGGTCCCCCGTAATAGTAAAAATGGTTAAATATATACCAGGTAGGTTTTTATGTATACCATAGGTCCTGTTAAATATGGTCCCCCGTATTAATAGTGCTGCACGCTTTTCCTCGCCGTTTCATGGTCGTTTTTTCATACATACATGCCCAAGAAAAGAGTGAAAGCAAGGCTTTCAAGCTGCTCACAACTGGGGTCCACTTTTTCTGGGACCAAGCGCTTGATTTCTTTTAGAATGGAATAAATTCAACATGAGGTCCAAACGTAACACACGGGTTACAACTTTTTCGCGACCGAGCCAAGAGTAGAGAAATATATACCTGGTATTTACATACAAATATATATATACAAATATATATATATATATATATAGGAGAATACGGAGCCCCACTCGCCACCGTGTCGGAATCGAAAACGAACTTCGTACGAGTACAGCAGTAACGTCGTGCGTTGTGGATTGGGGTTTTCGTCAGAAATTAAATAAAACATACTGGTACCTGGTACGAAGTATTTCAGTATTGTTAGCTTGATTTTAGGATACCTTTACCCCCTCCCCCCTGGCTCGAAGTAAAAAAAGGTGAGGGGTGGGGGTATCGTATCTCTATCGCACCAGGTATAATATATCGTCCTTTTTTCTTCTTTTTTTTTCGTGGACCCGTGACTGGGTTCCACTTTTGGTCGTGGCCAATCGCTTGGAATTACTGCTGTAATATAGACTCGTAGAAGGACACTGGGTGTGCTGATCGATGTCGTCCGGTGGAAATAATCGTTCACCAGCAGTACAATAGTAAAACAGTACGTGGTCAGTAGGAAAAGCGTTTAACTCGGACCCTTTTTGGACCCCGAAAAAAGCGGCGAGAATAATCGAGGGCACAGCAGCAGCAGCAGCAGCAGCCAAATATGTCAGGAGTCATGTCACGCGTCGCAAAACGCGCGCTGTCATGGAAGGGTGCATGGCCGAGTGTCCCACACTAAAAGGCAGTGGTTTGGTGTCGGTCAAGGCGTGTCAAGGCGAAGTTGCTGTCTGTCGAGGGTTGAAAGTTAAGAGTGCTGTCTCCTGACATCTTCGGCAGCAGCAGCAGGCATCCTCATCAACCTTTTGGTGTGGGCACGCTGCAGCCGCCAGTGTTAATAGTACTATTAAATAGTATGCTGCTTGTGGTTCGTTGCGGGCCGTGTCTTAAAGCCCTTTTAGGACTGCAGTCCCGTTTTGGGGACAAGCCATCCTACAGTCCTATCAATAATAAGGTCAACATCTTACAACTCTTGGATTTTCTATTATTACGGGGGACCATAGTAAATAGGACCAAATATTGTCAGTAAAAATAGGGAATGATATAGGTTTTTGAGTGTACCGTTTCTACTATGGTCCCCCGTGATAATAGCGCAATTGTTTGTCCCCCAAACGCGATTGCAGTCCTCAAAGGGTTAACATCTTATAGGTCCTTGGATTTTCCAGCACACCTTATTGGACAAATCATCGATTCCCGCTTTGTCCGTGCCTTTGTCCTGAAATATAGGGGCCATTTATATACTAATATTAAATACTTAAGTTCCTTCGATTTAGGGACAGAGTTGCATTAGTATATGTTTTCGAGGCAGAGCTACAGTATGTTCTCGATCGTGTATGAGCTACTGCTGGACGTGTAGTATTACGGGGGACCATAGTAAATAGGACCTACGGCAGACACAAAAACCTATATATTTACCATTTTTACTAACAATATTTGGTCCTATTTACTTGGTCCCCCGTAGTAGCTCATGTGGCCGGCTGGGACCCGTAACATGTGCTGAGCGATCTACAGCAGTAGTAGTAGCACAAGTTTCCTGGGTTGGAAATGTACTCCTGCAGATGCTGCACAACCTCTCACAACCGCAGGTGATGAACTAAATGATGCATCTGTAGATAGATGGGATAGATCATAATCTGTATGAGGTGTGGGTTGTAGTTGAAAGGTTCAAAACGCACACCTCTATATTTGAGATGGATTTTTTTTTCGAACCTCGAGTTTTAAAAGGAGGCGTTTCCCCATTTGGGGTTAAAGTGTTTTTTTCATTTCCGCGATGGCATGGCGTGGATTTGCGAACGCGAGAGCGTGGGCGTACCGCGTGACACGCATCCCTGATTCCAAGTGCGGTTGTCTCCGAAATATGGATGCGATCCCCAAACAGTCACGTATTTACCCCCTCTGAGGGTTATAGTGCTAACGAATGTAAGAGAGACCTAACGAACGGAAAAACAAAAAACACGATCCGTGATGACGAAACAACAGCGTTTCGTGCACCATTTTTAAGAAAATGGCGTTATTTGTCGTATACATACGAGTACCCATGTTTAGTTTATGTTGTTGTTGTTGTTGTTGTTGTTGTTGTTGTTGTTGTCGTTGTTGCTGCTTTGGTAGGAATGCCCCTTGTTGTTTTGTACGTCTATACTACAACGCAGCACTTGTCTGACTCTGAATAGAGTACCCGGAGTAGTTCACCCTCAATATCGGGCGCGGATTTCGAACCTGACGTTCTCCAGCAGTACCCGGTACCAGGTACTTTATTTATTTCAGGTCTATCTTCCGTGTATGCCGATTGCTTTTTCTTTTCAAGGTTGTGCCGCCCGCTGGATTCCAACCGCTTGAGCTTAAGCCGCCAGGAAAAAACTTGAACTCTATACGAGTACAGTACGTCGAATTCTATCCTCCAGTGCCTATTTCCCCACGAAGCTATTACCCCACGGTGACATGCTTCCACAATAATTAAGTTTATTGCACCAGGGATCAAGCGGTTGTTCCTCGCACCGCTGTGGTTTTATAGCATATGGCATTTTCTTGTAATTTTATTTCTACGTGATTGAGTTTTCGAGCGGTTCAGACGGTCCTAAATGTGTCCATTGATCCCTGGGTATCGCACGCCATTCTGGGCATGTGGAACAAGAACTGCAGCTGATATACCCGCATTACAAGCGAGACACCACCTACCTTCTGGGACGAATATCGGACCTGAAAATGGTGCCTATGGAAGTATTTCGTCGAGAAGGTTGCATAGACGCATGCATCGCTCGTCGTACTCAGTACGCCCTCCCCGTGGTCCAGAAACCCAGCTTTGAAAAACGTCCGAGGGGGTGTGTTATGTTATCACCCTAGTGTGATACGGTATGTGCGCATTAGTAATATTAATATTCTTCGTGAGGTGTTAATAGGATGCCGATACGATATATAATATAAGCGTAAAAAACTACGACCGTTTTGAAAACGATTTCGAAATTTGATAATGCATCGAATCTTTCGGCCAGTGTCTCTGCATGGAAATCACGGGAATATGCTACAGGGGATGGAAGGCAAAACCGCGTGTGATACGAAAGCTCGATGCATCGAACCTTCTTATACCATATCCAACGCTAATATTATGGGGGACCGTAGTAATCAGGACCTGTCATAAATACCCCCCCCCCTGTATATTCCGGTATTTTTATCTAGCAAATTGTGTCTTGATCACTATTACAGGGGACCATAGTAAATAGGACCAAATTTTGTCTGTAAAAACAGTGAAATATATAGGTTTTAGTGTGTGCCATAGGTCCTATTTAATATGGTCCCCCGTAATACGAGGTATGTTCCCCCGTAGCTGTATAATAGGAGTGTGCATGTGTGCAAGCCGTGAGCGCCCAGAGTTTTTCAAGATCCGCATACTTCGCACATATCATGATCTGTCTAATCTGTCTACTGTAGATGATCTATTAATAGTTCCTCACCCGCCGTTGTGAGGGGTTGCAGAGGATCTGTATACTATTATAGCACAGGTCGAACCCAGGAAACACGTGCGCTACTGCTGCTGTAGTAGATCGTGCAGCTTGTGCATACGGGTCCCACCCGACCCGGCGACATGAGCTACCCCGTACATCATACATACGGTATCGGGAATATGTTTCTGCCTTGAAATATTCAGATCAAGCGATAAGTCGATGATTTGTCCGAGGTGTTAGGAGGTGTGAGACGATTTTCCGTCCGGCTACCGGGCGGCATCCTTTCAGGAGTCGCAAGTCGCCGAGGAAGGTAGAACACGTGCGCGGGACAAACCCATATTTCACGGAATACAGACAGCTCAGGTTAGGGATATACTTCGTATAGGGTTATAGACTCCCGGGTCGGGGTGGTTGACCCATTCAGGCCTGCAGTCCCGTTTTGGGAAAGACCACTCATATCCTGCCAGTAAGTAGTTCGTCCCCAAAACGGGACTGCAGGCCTAAAAGGGTTGAAATCCGAAGCCGAAACAAGTATCACCCGTCAGGAAGAGAGCAACCCCCCCCCCCCCCCCCTCTCTGCACATGGTAGTCTCGTGTCATCAATACCCTACCTCATCGAAACAGCTTCCTTCGTATGCGGGCACTTCTGAAGAAGTTCGCCTCAACGGGCAGACGTACCGCCGCTTTGCGCATATATGCCTGTGGGCTCGGCCCAACATTTCCTGAGCGACGAGTCTCGTGGCCGACAGAACTTCCCCGAATTCTCAAACTACCCGAAACCTTCGCAATCCCCCGCTGTGTTCCACGATTTTCAGAGCCGTGAGTCGGCACGACTTCAGGCACCAACTACAGTATTACGGGGGACCATAGTAAATAGGACCTACGGTACACACAAAAACCTACCAGGTATGTGTGTACCTATTTTTACTAACAATATTTGGTTCCATTTACTATGGTCCCCCTCAATAGTTATCAGTCGGATTAGTAAATAGTAGCTGGTGGCAACTGGAGTGGCCGACTATCCGACTTACTGGGTTTCCATGCTGGTAGAAAAGATTGCTGCGTGCGGGATACGTTTTTGTTCTTTGGGCGGAGGGGGGGGGGCTCCCTCGGCAGTGGGGGGCTGATTTGGCTCGATTCGCTCGCCTGACTTAAGTCGGCAAGTCGTCTGGCCATCAGCTGGCGTCGGCAGCCGACTTGACGCTTTCGGGACTGCAGCCCCGTTTTGAGGTTAAACTACTTTGGATTTGAGTGTTTTTTCCCCCGAAGAGGATTGCAGTCGTAAAAGGGTTACGTAGCGACTACGGTAAAGTCAGTTAGTCGGCTGACGGCACCTGCCGATTAGGCACGAAGTGATCGTTAAATCCTGCCGGTTTCACATATCCGGGTTTTGGGTGATGTCTATGTGGCACCAGGTACACAGCTCATGTTATGTGCACTACAGCAGTAGTGAGTACCCCGCGATAAGGCAAACACTGATAAAACAAAAGTAGAGATAAGGCAGGGCCAGTCGGCTCTCCCCGATTCTATAGACTCAGTACGTGCGGTGTCCAAGCGATTTCTCCCTTTTAGAACTGCAGTCCCGTTTCGGGGGCAATCCAGTCAAATTCTAAGTAGTTTGTCCCCAAAACGGGACTGCGGTACTAAAGGGGTTACGGCCGGTTTCCGCCTTATCCCGAGTGATTTCTCCCGCCTTAACTCTTTGAGACCTGCAGTCCCGGTTCGGGGACAAACCACTCAAATTCCAAGTGGTTTATCCCCAAAAAGGGACTGCGGCCCTAAAAGGATCAACCCTTACCGTACATCGTCTAACATAAAATGTTCTTCTCTGTTTCCTATTAATAGTAGTAGGTCCCTAAAAAATGGTCGCAGTTTTCAAGACGTTCAACCCTTTGAAAAATGCGGTCCCATTCTGGGAACAAACGACTCATACTTTTGAGTAAATTTGTCCCCAAAGCGGAACTTTAGTACTAAAAGGGTCAAGGCCGGTTTTGGCCTTATCCCCGAGGCAAGGCATACGTGGCCTTAACCCTTTTAGAACTGCAGTCTCATTTTGGGGACAATCCAGTCAAATTTCAAGTAGTTTGTCCCCAAATCGGGACTGCGGTTCTAAAAGGGTTAAATAGAGGAGAGGGCAAAAATAGCAGTAAGGCAGGTGCAACTATTAATAACTGCCTCGTCCCATACCTGTCTTATTGGGGGGTACCCACTGTCGTATTGAAAACTGAAGGGGAATACTCGAAGAACATTCTAGTAATAATATTACGGGGGACCATAGTAAATAAAACTAAGTACTGGTACTAAAAATAGGCAAATATGGAGGTTTTTGCGTGCACCGTACCAGGTAGGTCCTATGAACTATGGTCCCCCGTAATATTAATAGTAGGTGCGTAACCCCTCCAACGGCGTTGGCCATAGGCTGTCCTCGAAATATGCATGCAGTTGAAAAAATTACCTGCATTCTGACAGGGCGGCGAATCGGAAACCCTTCACTCCATACATATAAAATCCTAAAGGTACATGGTACTGGTACATCTCGTACCGAGTAGAACGGTCTGCGGGTATGATACTCGTGCCTTTATTCGATGAAAAAGCACCAGCTGTGAGATCGAGAACTTAATCGAAGCCCATCTTTGCAAGCTGCGGGTGATGCACCAGGCACCAGGTATACTTCGAATCGTCCGTACCTAGCTAGCCTCATGCAGGATATAGATCCCGTACGTATAAAATACCGTATGAGTTAGGTTACGTCTCGAGTCTATACGTACGTACGTACGTACAACACCACAACGCACTGCTGTAGATTGTCAATATTATTGTTCGTATTAACAGTCGCCTGTTGTCTTTTGGGGCCTGTCTACGACGCGAATTGGCGAGGGGCACAGTATTTTTCGGGAATTTTTTCTCATACCCCGGGTGTGTGTTGATCAATGGTATCTGGCGTTTGGCGCAGTAAATAGTTCGTGCAGGTCCCGTTAGGGTCAGGGGCTTGGTTCAGCTCGGGTTTAGTGCGGTCAGGGGAATTGTTACACCACATGATAGCGAAACATAAATGATACCAGGTAGTGGAACGTGGAACTTAGACGCCCCTATCCCCCACCCATCCTTGATTGTGGTGATTGTTGCTCGACATTTATAACCGTTTTCACGGGTGGTGCAGTGGAGGAAGGACCGCTGGGCACTGACGAGGTTGTTCTTGCTCTTTTACGTTGAACCGTTCTTTTACGTCTGCGTTAGTTGTTGTTCGACACTTGACCGTTCCCGCTTGTGGTGTAATGGAGGAAGGATTGCTGGGCACTACGAGTGCTAGTGGTCGTCGTCGTTGTTGTTGTTGTTGTTGTTGTTGCTGCTGTTTGCCACGTTCAGCCGTTCTTTCGGTACACGCAACGACTTTCCCCCTCATATCATACAGTACCCTGGTATACATTTACGAGGACAGCAGTAGGAGACAGGTTCATTGTGTAGAGTATGGCTCGTGGTCCGACCTGCGAGATACTCCTGTTGGTGCTGTATGGGGTGCAAAATGAGCACGGACGCTGTGTACGTGCGCTACATGTCAATCGGGCAGAAAAATCGGCTTGACCCTCTCAGGACCGCAGCCCCGTTTTTCGGACAAACTGGTTGGAATTTGAGTGGTATTGTCCTCGAAACGGGACTGCGGTTCTAAAAGGGTTAAGTGTGAGGAAGAACCCGCACAAAGTACGCACATCGCAGATGTGAACGGTGTAAGGTAAAAGGAGATGCGAGGATTCCACGTTCACACCTCGAACGGGTAGATAGTCGCTCCTCATACCGTTCATGATCTAGATCTTCCATGTCAGATATATCTACTCCCAATTTTGTACGATCTACGTATATCTCATGTTGGCGGGTGGGACCCGTGTAGTCTGCATGGCCTTTCACAACGGCACGCGAGGAACTAGATGATCTATCTGTAGACAGATCAGATAGATCATCATCTGTCTGCCCGAGGCGTGCAAGCGTTCTGCTACAAGCAGTAGTACCAGGTACACCGCAGTAGTACTGCTGCACGTGTCTGTTTTGTGATTGGCTATCTCGACGGAGAAGGGAAACTGCTTATTTTAGTGGTCAGCCTTAACAGCGAAGGGGGGAACCGTACCACATAGCGAACAGATCACGACCGTACCACGACATGGCACACATCATGATCGGCTGTAGGTCATCTACCGCGGATCCTAGATTCGCTTGCAAGGCTCCCCTTCTTGGCGTGGTTGGCTTGAAAACCTCCGTTTTTTTTTTGCGAGGTGAAACGGGGTGAACACCGCAGACATCGCTTTGTTTTGTGTACGAGCCTGGGGTCCGCTGCTGTTGTGCCTCCGTTGTTGCAACGCTGTTGTTGCACTGCTGCTGTGCACCGCGTGGGTGCTTTTGTTTTTCAGAGAATTTTCGGGGTTGAAGTCGTCCAGATTGTGTCCCTTGGGATAGCACGCACAGGCGTATACACACAGAAGCACCGCTCGTGGCTGTCACCTATTACGGGGGACCATAGTTAATAGGAGCTGTGGTATACATAAAAACCTACACATTAAACCGTTTCTACTATCAATATTTGGTCCTATTAACTATGGCCCCCCGTAATCTAGGAAATACCTTGCAGGTGCGGCTGGTGTTGTTGCACCGTGGCTGCCACAAAGCGAAGAGTTTGTATGTTGCGGATACAGAGGCAGCAGACAGCGGAGCTCGTAAAACAAATAAAATTAGACACTGAAATTGCTCCGCTCTTCTTGACATTGCGTCCCTGGTTCCTACCAGTAGGGTCATACTGTGGGTCCTATGATGACACGCACAGACGGGAAGAGCGCGATATCGCAACACTGCCGCTCACACGCACAGCAGGGGCAGTAAAAGAGAGACTATCGGTACAGTATCTGTGTGAGCAAGAGGACGCGGAGCTCTTCTCACGGCGAAATTAAGTTGATCGTACTTGCTGTAAGACGAGTGGGCTGTAGTGAACTGCCTGCACAACGCGCACACGCCCGCACGCCCGCACACACAGGGACACCGTTCGTTCGTGGCTTACCACAAACGCAAACCGCTCGAAGCGCGAGCCTTGCTGTTGCACCGTGGCCGCCTCGAACAAGTATCAAGATTTCAAAAGTGGTACTCGTGCGTGATCATATAACACAACAGCAAGAGCACTGCAGATTGTGGTTTCCATGACCCGGTTCGCCGGGGCGGAACTTGACCCCTTGACGAAGAGCGAGCCTGCGATTGACTTTGGGCGCCCAGAGCACGCGCCACGGAGCTCGAACGGGGCCCAAACATGCGCTGTTTAGCGGCAGCGCGAGAAAATACCCTCGGCCGGCGCAGAAGCGCTTGTATATGTGAAAAATCCAGCGTTTTTCACGGGTCGCGATCGGACCCGCGGGTCGGGTCAGGAGATATTCAAAGCCTCACGGGTCGGGTCGGATCGGGAGGTATTGGAGTCTCACGGGCCGAGTCGGGTCGGGTTGGGTCTGGTCGGAAGTGACCCGACCCGACCCGACCCGATCCGACCCAAACCGCGAGTGTTTGACCGGACGGGTGAACAGCCCTGGAGATACATTTGGTACCTAACACTCAACACATATTTACCGTCGTCGTGAAATGTGGACGCTAATATACTTTTGTACCATGCGGTCGGGACGACTACTTAGCCGAGCTTTCAGGTACGACTTATTATATTTTAGGAGAAACTAGGCTAGCTTTTGGCGCCAGAAGCTGACAGGGGGCGACGTACGCCAAACGACTACGTAGCCTAAGCTGGGTAGCTTAGCGACAGATGGCAGCAGGCGACGTACGCAACGACGACTAGCCCGAGAGGCCGGGAGCATTTTGTGCAAAGAGCGGTTTCATACACAGACCCCACTCGGCTAGGACGGTCTACAGGTATTAATAGTAAACCCCAGGGTTAGGGTTAGGGCTAGGTTTCCGTATACATCGGTATAGTGGTGGTCCCTCTATTATATGTACCGGTTGAGTGGTGCCGGTGAAATCGCTTGGCACACAGATGGGGATTGTCAACCTGTGTGGCGGTGTGCGGAGTAATTAGTGCCGGTTGGTTGCCGCTGTATATAGTGCCAGTGTTGTTGGCTGGCGCGTACGTACCGGCACCACAACAAAGGGATCGGCACTATTGCTGGAACACGCAAAGTGATGACACTCCCTCTGGGACAAAAAGTTTCTCCTGAGGCGGTTTCGTTTTCGAAACACGAGGGTGAGGCGCACGAAACACGAAAATGGCGGCTTTGCTTTTCTTTTTTGGAAAATACCTCGTCGACGTCTTTTGCCGTGTAGATGCAGACCCGAACCGTCGATCGGCGTTTTTACGCTCTCCCCGTTGTCGAGAGAGAGCCAGCCCTGGAATTCGTCCGGGAGGGCTCTGTTATCTTATCACTCGTGTGTTGTTGTATTATCTTGTCACCCGTTTGTTGTTATGTTATCTTATCACCCGTGTGTTGTTATGTTATCTTATCACCCGTGTGTTACTGTTTTATCTTATCACCCGTGTTGGTATAGTATGTTATCACCCGTGTCTTGTGGTAGGATCTTGTAACCCGTGTGTTCTTGTTACCCGTGTGTTATATTATCTTACCACCCGTTTGTTGTTATGTTATCTTATCACCTGTGTGTTGTTATGTTATGTTATCACCCGTGTGTTGTTATATTATCTTATCTCCCGTGTATTACTATATACCTGGTACCTTTTTCCTTCTTACGAGGTATACGGTGTGTTCCAGCCGTGACGCGTTTCTTCCCTGTTTTTTTTGTCTTATTTGATTCGGTTACATACATTTTCCCCTGAGGTATTCTTCCCCTCCGGTTCCCGAAGCCTTCCCTAGTGACCACGTGCTCACTACGTTGGACATGATATTGATGTGAGAAAAACAACTTGTGTGTGGTTATCGTTCGTTCGTTCGTTCGTTCTTGGGCCATGTTTTTTTCATCTTCCGTTCAGATTATCGATCTTCCTATACCACGTACAAGTAACAACAGCAGAGTTTTGAGTCAACCCCCCTCGTGAGATAGCCCACATCGTGGGAACAAAACACTTGGAATTATGATCATGCGTTTGGTTTCTGTAGACTGCAGCCTTAGCTGACGGGGTCGAAACGCTTTTTAGGACCACAGACTATTACGGGGGACCATAGTTAATAGGACCTGTGGTACACATAAAAACCTACCTGGTATATATTTAACCATTTTACTAACAATTTTGGTGCTAATAACTATGGTCCCCCGTAATAGTCCCGTTTTTCTTTGGGGACAAACTGCTTGGAGGTCGAGTGATTTGCCCCCCAACACGGGACTGACTGCAATTGTTGCCCTTAGGCTGTTTCCTATGCGGTTCGATTTCGAGCTTCAGATTTGTATTTTTCGATCTCAAAAACGAATGACCCTGCTTATGCAGTCGAAATATGCAAAATCTGACGGGAATTTTTTCGATTTGAGAATCCGATGACCCAAGTCGTCGGATTTTGGCCCAAAATCCGACGACCTGGGTCATCAGATTTTCAAATCGAAAAATGGGATGCTCTCTAAATTCAAGATGTTATCCATAGCAGCAAACAGCAGCAGAACGATCGATGAGTTGGAAGGTTACACAGCTGTATAGCGGCGTCGCTTCGGGGCGGCGGGCGGCGCGACCCTCCGTGGCCAGACGTCAGTCGCCTGGCGCGGGCTCGGGCCTAGAGACCAAGAGAAGCGCACTCGGCACGCACCTCTCCGTGGATACGTACGAGTACTTGTACGTACACTGCTGTACAGTAGCAGCAGTCAGTCAAAACATGGAACCCAAAATACCAAGACAGGTGGCTCTAGCGCACTCGCCACGTCTCTTCGCCGCCAGACCAGAGATGGTCAGCCTTGGCTCGGACGCTTGGGTCCTACGCACAGTGTAGCGCACCCAGCGCGTCTCTTCGCGGCGCCAAACCACAAAAACAGCAGTTGGTCTCGGCGTTTGCTCAAATCTCTACACACACAATAAATCTGATTTTTCCGCATAGGAAGGCTGTTTCGATTTGCCAACATCACATCTGAAAAGGCGATCGGGCCAAAATCTGAAGCTCAAAAATCGAACCGCATAGGAAACGGGTTTATCGTAAGCCTCTTGGGACTTCGGAGGGGGAACTTGACGGTGAAAAAGAGACCTTTTTTTTTTTTTGCGACGGCCACTGCACGATTGGGAGGATGATAAACACACACACCACTGCCGTGTCCTACTGCTGTAGACACCGTATTGCGGGGGGCCATACTAAATAGGACCTACTGTAGACACAAAAACCTATACCCTGGTACGTCCCTATTTTTACTGACAATAGGTCCTGTTCACAATGGTCCCCCGTAATAGTGCAAGGAGTCGTACGTACGTATGTGTGTACGTATGTATGTACGTATATATGTATGCATGTATGTATGTATGTATGTATGTATGTATGTATAGGTATGTATGTATGTATGTATGTATGTATGTATGTATGTATGTATGTATGTATGTGTGTATGCACGGCAGCGGCGAGAGCAACATGACCCTACCCGTAGCTCTTATCCCTCACACATGCCACTGGAATAGTCAACAGCCTGACTCCGTGCTTACACGTACCAGAACGTCGTATATAATCGTGGCTAAAAAAACGAAATACAAGCACCCGTGGCGCACGTTGTTGTGGCCATTCTTCATCTCGAGGCCCTGTTAGGGCTGCAGTCCCGTCTTTGGGACAAACCGCTCACAATTGCGTTGTTGTGGCCATTCTTCATCTCGAGGCCCTGTTAGGGCTGCAGTCCCGTCTTTGGGACAAACCGCTCACAATTGTGAGCGGTTTGTCCCAAAGACGGGACTGCAGCCCTAACAGGGCCTCGAGATGAAGAATGGCCACAACAACGTGCGCCACGGGTGCTTGTATTTCTTTGACTTGCAGCCCTATTAATAATAAGGTTTTAACCCCCTTCGAGCTGCTCCCTCGTTGTCGGGGGCGTTACTTGGATTTTGTGTCAGATGCGTTTCGGAGAACTTTGTGTGTGCTCGTAAAGGTTTTTTGAGTTGTGTAAGAATGCGGGAATGATGACATTGTTGACGCTATACCGCCACTGCTGACCTGTTTATACCTTTCCGCCCCCCTTGCTGCCCTGTCTTGTCCTGTTGTACCGTTTTGCACTGTCCTGTCCTGCCCTGCCTTGTCCTGTCCTGTCCCGTTGTCCTGTCCTGTGCCGTTCCTGTCTTATGTTGTCATGTCCTGTCGTGTCCGTCCTGTCCTGTCCGCTGTCCGGCCCTGTCTCGTCCTGTCCTGTCCTGTCCTGTTTTATCTGGTCCTGTCTTGTCTTGTCTTGTCCTCTCCCGTCCTCTCCTGTCCGGTCCTGTCCTGTCTTGTCCTGTCTTGTCCTGTCCTGTGATGTCCTGTCCTGTCTTGACCTGTTTTGTCCTGTTTGGTCCTGTCATGTGTCCTGGTCGTTTGCATCCGTCGGTGTGTGTCTGTGTGTGTCTGTGCTGCTTGCGTACATGCCTGTGTGTTGCTTCTGTTGGCTGGAATTCTTGTGTTGCGTACGCTGTGTTGTGGTGTGGTGTGGTGTGCTCGCCGTATACAGTCGACCAGTGCGAGATAAAGCTCATCAAGGAGACCTTCAAGGACCTATGCCACCTTAACGGCGGGTCTACGCGAATCGACAAAGAGCTGTTCCTGCAGTACCTTCCGCTTCCCGGCCTTCTCGGAGGCAAGAGAGATAAAAGAGAGATGCAGGGCGTTCGGGTTTGTAGAGCAGGGGAGGCGGGAAGGGGGCGGGGGGGGGGGGGGGGAGTTCAGGTTTTCGGTTCTTGGCCTGGTCGGAGGCAAGAGAGAGATAGATGGAGATACAAGGCGTTTTGGGTTTTTGGAGCAGGGAAGGCGGAAAGGGGGGGGAGGGGGGGGGGGGTCCAGCAGCGCATTTCTTGGCTTGGTCGGACACGAGAGAAAAATAGAGAATAACGGCGTGTGGGTTTTTAGAGGTAAAAGGTGGGAGGGGGGCGGTCCAGCAGCGCATTTTCTGTCTTGCTTGGAGGCAAGAGAAATATAGATACAGGGCGTTCGGGTTTTTAGAGCAGGGGAGGCGGGATGCGCGCGCGGTGGGGGGGTGGAGGGGGTCAGCAGTGCATTTCTTGACCTGCTCAGAGATGATATATGTATTATGCAGAGCGTTGGGCTTTACAGCCGGGAAGGCAGGAGGAGAGGGGGAGGATGGGGGTCACCTCTTGCTGGCCCATCTCCCCTCCTTTTCTGTGTGCCGTAATTACGGTTGTTGCAGCGTGACATCGTGGCTGCTGCCGTTTGCTGCGGCTGCTGCTGCTGCTGCTGCTGCGGCTGCTGTTACTGCTGCCGCTTGGCGTGGAGGTGGTGGTGGTGGTGGTGGTGGTGGTGGTGGCGGCGTGTTGTTGTTGCTGTCAACTGTGGTGATTATGCTTACGGATGCGTCTTTTTTCAAAAGAAGAGGATTTTCGTCCCGTCCGCGCCACTACTGACTGCGCTCTTGTACTCGTACTGCTGTTGCCCTTCTATGTGGCCTTGCAGAGCGGCTGTTCGCCGTGTTCGATAAGAAGTGCTCCGGAGAGATAGACTATGAGGAGTTCGTTTGTGGACTGGCGGTTACCTGTAGGGGTAGCTGGGACGAGAAGGTGAGGACCTCCGACTGTTCTGTGTCTGTGCTCGTCTGTCTGTTCGGCTATCTGTCTTGTCTGTTTTGTCTATCTGTCTGTTTTGTCTTTTTGGTCTGTTTTTCTTGGTCTGTCTCCCTCTGTGCCTGCTGTCCGTTCGTCTGTCAGTCTGCCCTCATGCCTGGCTCTCTCTCTCTGCCTCTCTGTCTGCTTGCCTGTTTGGCTCTCTGGCTGCTTTTTTATGTTTGTGTACGTCTGCCCGTCCATCCGTCCGTCTCTCTGTGTATCTGTCTCCGTGTTATTCCATCTGTCCCATTCATATTGCAGGGACTAAAACACCTATTGGCGGATCTCTCTTATAGATGCCTATTCTTTCCCATCTCTCTATCCCCCCCCCCCCTTTTTTTTCGGCGGTCACGACGGCTGGAGGTCGAGTTAGATATTTTTTGTGCCGGGAGGACCTTGACTCCGCACAAGGGAGATGATCGTATCACGTAGTGTTCATGGCAAGGCACCCCTGACGCGGTTACATAATACACCCATTGCTGTCTCTAAAAGTCGCCACACCAGAAAATTAAATCAATTAGTTGACGCTGTCCTCCATTTGCAAGGAAATCCGCCTCAAAAGCGGTTTTTAGTCGGATGCAGCTCACACTTCATGCGACTCGCCGGACACCTCGCGGTGCTTCGCGCTTGATGATAACCAATGTCTGCCTGATCTTTGAAAACCCGACGTGCTTCGTCCCGGGATTGTAGGCATACGAGGGTCTATGGTCATACGACTACGGCCATGCATGATACTGAGTACCCCCCCCCCCCTCCCCCCATCCTCACCTACCTCCTATAAAACCCCCACAGGTGGAGTTCATCTTCAACATCTACGACATGCACGGCCAGGGGGCCGTAAACCGCGAAGAGCTAGCGGCCCTACTCAACCACGTCCCCAAATCCATCATGCGCTTCGGCCGAGCAGTTACGCTCGACACTTCCGACCACCAACACCACCACCACCACCACCACCAACACCAACACCACCCCAATCACAAACACAACCACAACCATCACCCCCACCACCCCCCTCACCACCCACCTCCGCCCGAGCACCGGCGGTTACCTGCTCCCCCCCAGCAGCACCCGCCACCATCAAGCACGGGCACTGCCTCGGCTCGATCGGATCGGTGTTCGCCCGAACGCACTTCAACACCGACAGGTTCGGCCCTAGTCCCAGCGGCGGCGGCGGCGGCGGCAGCGGCGGCAGCGGTACCTGTGAGTAGCGCGGCTTCCGCTAAGGCCGTTGCTACACCTACCGCGGCTACGCCTACGGCGGCAACGTCCACGGCGGCTACGTTCAAGGCGGCTACGCCCAGGGCGGCTACTACCCCAGGTGTGGTGATAGCTGTTGCAACTCCATCGGCCGAGGGGGAGGGGGCGGTTTCGGTGGTGGCCGGAGAAGGAGTTGTGGATGCCGGGGAGGCCGCGGCGGTCAGTGAAGCTGCTGGAGGGGAGGGGGGAGTCCTGGAGCCTCCTGCGGGGGTTGGGGAGGCCGGGGGGATCGGGGGCAAGGCGGGGGAGGAAGGGTCCCCCCCGCTGACCTCGGGGAACCTGATGCAGCTTCAGCTCGCGTCGCTCTCGCCAACGGGGGAAGGTTGCGCGACGGGTAGCGTGATCGTCGGTGGGGGTGTGGGTGTCGTCGCGGGCGCGGTGTCCTCGCATGGCAAGGAGGATCTAGGGGAGGCGGAGGAGGAGGAGGAGGCATCATCGGCTTCGGCAGCAGCAGCAGCAGCAGCAGCAGCAGCAGCAGCGGGAACCCTCTCCCCGGCGTCTGGCGCGTGTACGCCTTCGATGAGGGCGGTCACACCCGCGGGAGGAAGCACGGAGACGCTGGCGGAGGCAGGAGGCGTCGACGGAGGCGAGAGCGGGGGCGGGGGTGAAGCTACTATGGCTAGCCCTTCTACGGCGACGCCGGGGGCGGCGGCGGCGGCTTCGGCGGTGGAATATTCCGATGGCACGGGGGAAGGTAGTGCCGCGCATGTCATGTCTGGGGACGAGCTCGGGGCGCAAGCGGAGGCTCCGCCGCCTGAGGCGGCGGTTGTGGGCGGAGGCCGGGCGGCGGGGGGGGGAGGGGGCAGCACCCCGTCTGTGACGGCGGGGGGCACGCACGTGGGGTCGGGGGAGAGGGGCAGGAGGGGCACTCTTCGGTCGGACGCGTCGACGGACGACGGGACGACGACGAGCGCGGCGACGCACCCACACTATGCACACTGGGAGGACTTCACCAACAACGACATCGTCGACCAGGTATGTAAGATATGTGAACTTCGCATATTTTTTATGTTACGTGCATGTATATACCATGTGTGTGTCTCCCCCCCCCCCTAGTTTTGTGTTGTACTGTCTGTGTTCTGGTTCTGGTTCGTGGTAATCTGTTTTTCTTGTTATATTTGTTGTGCCACGTAAGAGCGGCTTTCTGATGCTCCATGTGTACGCTGTATACTACAGTAGTATGCATGCGTACAGGCAGTGTCTCGCGATGGCTTAGCTATTTGGCAGGCACAAGGGGTGGGGTTGAGTTGATGCGAACGACCCCGGCGGGCGGACTATACCTCGCTCTGCCTGGCGGACGACGCGGAGGGGACATAAGTTTTCGCTGATCGTCGATTACTTTTTTGGGCCTTCTTAACCCCTTTAGAACCGCAGTCCCGTTTTGGGGACAAACCAGTCAAATTTCAAGTAGTTTTACCCCAAAACGGGACTGCGGTTCTAAAGGGGTTAAGAGGGAAAGAAACATCGAACGTTTTCGGGACGAATCCGGTACCATCCGCCACGCAAAGTATCCCGGGCTGCTGCGAGTGGAGGATATGTCGAAAAATCGACGGCAATTTACAGCCAGCGGAACCGAGACACCCGCTTGGAGAAGCGAGGGACAGTTTAGTATTGTCGTTCAGTTGGAGGCGAGCTTACAGCTTCATATATATATAGGGGAACGACCCGTTTTGAAGAATGCGGAGTGTGGTCATTTTCAAAAATCGAGTTTGGGTACAGCAAAGCGGTGAACAACCCCGACTTTACACCTCCTTTGATACTCCCGAGATAGCCACCAAATAAATGGTTGGTAAGTTTGGTCCTGTCAACCAATTGAACCGTCTATGTACGAGCAGCGGTATGGGCAGGGTCGTGTCGGCGCCCCGGGCAGTACGACTCCTTTTTTCCAGCGCGGGCACGAACCGTTGTATCACATTCCCCCCGGAATACGCAGCGAAACCGTTTTTTGGTGTACGTAAAAATTGCCCCCTTTTCGTCGTAGCATTTTCCCCCCGGAATACGCGGCGAAACCGTTTTTTGCTGTATGTAAATGGCCCCCTTTTCGTTTAGTAACGTTTTCCCCACCGTGAACTCCCAAGGGGGGATGGTTGACATCGACCCTTTTAGGGCAAAAAACTGCAGCAGTCCCGTTTTGGGGACTAACCGCTCATAGTTGGTGTGGTTTGCCCCCCAAAACGGGGCTGACGATTTGAGTGACGGTGTCCCCAAAACGGGACTGACTGTTTTTTTTGCCCTGAAAGGGCGATGAGAGAGGGCACGCTATCGGTTGAGAGAAAAGTACCGTTGAGAGAGGCCAAGTCGGCTAGACCCGTCTACGCTACTATTAATATTTACGGGGGACCGTAGCAAATTGGACCAAATGTTGTCTAGTAAAAATAGGGAAATTGGTAGGCTTTTGTGTTTACCGTAGGTTCTGTTTACTATGCCCCCCCGTATACAGTGAAGCTGTGTACCGCTCTGCGCGGAAAAGGGCGCGGGCAGCAGTTGTGTCGTAAATATGAATACAATATATTTGTGTCGTACCAGGTATACATGAAGACACAATCTAATGGGCCTTTTTTACTCCCGCCGAAAGTGAAGAGGTACCAGGTATTGGCTTGACTCGTTTAGGACAGCAGTCCCGTTTTGGGGACAACTACTTGGAATTTGAACGTTTTGTCCCCGAAACGGGACTGCAGTTCTGTTTTTGTTTTTGAGAACCGCAGTCCCGTTTTGGGGACAAACTCCTTGAAGTTTGAGGGGTTTGTCCCCACCTATGGGACTGCGGTTCTAAAAGGGCTAAGACACGGTGTACACACCTCTCTCTCTCTCTCTCTCTCTCTCTCTCCCTCTTGACCTTTCCACGGCTGTACTGCACGTACACTGCATATCATAGCTGTGCGAAGAGTACTGTCAGAACGAAAGTGGCGGTGGGTGTCCTCAGCGGGCTCGGTCGCACGGAGCTCGCTTGATATTATACCTGCGGCAATACGTCGCATGCAAAGTATGTGTGCCTCTTGACCCTTTCACGGCTGTACTGCACGTACACAATTTGACTAATTCCAGGTAAGGTGTGCTCTAAAAGTCCAGGTAATATGTGCTCTAAAAGTGGAAGTCCTGTGCTAACAGGGTTTATACGTTGGGGTACCGACCCACTGCGCTTTTTGGTATGTAAGGCAAAGGGCGGTTTTTGTGTGTGTGTTTTCTCCTGTTTTTTATTCATTTGGAGGAGACCAATAATGACATTTCCGAAAATTATCGAGAGCCAAAAATCGGACGTCCTCGAATAATCAGTTGAATACCGGTACATACAGCGGCCGCTCGGGTATAAATGTAAACAGGGAACGCGTGTAAAAGTGCAACGTTTGTAAGGAGGCGGTAAACGGCACGGGCACAGGCAGCATGGTTGACTTACTGTAGAGGTATGTATACCTGATAGCACTCTCTGGCCGGTAATGCAAGGACCGTTTTTGTATACTTTTCGAAGGCTGAAGATGCCTCTATTTCCGGACAGATGGGTTGGCACGTGTGTGCCGCTTGCATGCGTGCTCTTGCTGGATGATTGACAAGGCAACAATGCTACCGTAGTTTTTTCTTCTTTTCGTTGTTGTTTTTTCCCCCCCTACCGTTTTCGTTCCTCCTGTGGGTCCGGAATATATATATATTTTTTGTTTCTTCCGGCAGCAATTTTTGTTTCACGACGACTTACAGTTTTCCTGCCAGTTCTCTTAAAATCCACTCTTTTTTTTTTTCTTTTTTTTTTCTAATCCTCCGGCGGATTGGTAAAAATAAAGCTTGAAAGCTCACCACACTTCCACGTGCCTCCACGCTCCAATTTCGTGCCTGGTGCCGTACTTCCTTCCCCGCCGAAAGCGCTGTCGCTTGCACTAAACTGTTGCTACGTACCCGTACTGCAGTACATGTTTAGTTATGCGCTTCTTTTTTTTTTTTTTTTTGTGTGTTTTTTTGTTTTATGTTGTTGGCAGGCATTCCAGGATTGCGACTTGAATCACAACGGGAAACTCAGCTTTAGCGAGGTGAGCGTATGCTCTACAGCAAAGAGCGAAAGACGGACCCTTTCCGATGGTGTATTGGGTTGGTGGGGGTCGTTCCGTCGGTGTTAGTGTCGGTGTCAGTGGTGGTGTTGGTTATGGTTGTGATTGTGGTGTTGGTTGTTGTTGTTGCTGCTGTTTTTGTTGCTGTGGTTGGTGCTGGTGTTGTCGGCGCTGGTGGTATTAGTATGACTGAAGTGCACCAGAAGTCGACAAGCCTCTGTGGTCTTTCCCCTTCACCTCTTCAGCTCATTGTTTCCCTCCCTTCCTCCCTCCATCCCTCCCTCCCTCCCTCCATCCCTCCCTCCCTCCCTCCCTCCCCTCTCCTAATTTCGCCAATGCCTTTGTCGATTTTATCTTCGTTTATGCCCCACGCGGCATCTGCACCGATTCGCCTCCGATTCGTTTCCGATTCGTCTTCGATCCGTCTCCGATCCGTCTCCGATCCGTTTCCGATTCGTCTCCGATTCGCGTCCGATTCGTCTCCGATTCGTCTCCAATCGTTTTCCGATTCGGCCCCGATTTCGTCTCCGTCATTTCCAATTCACGGCCTGTTCGGGTGTTTCGATCGTTCGGTGGTGTCTCATCAATAGTTCCGCCTTTGGATTGAGCGGAATCCGATGGTAACCCAGTTCCTGCAATCGGTTTTCCCGTACGACGAGCACAGGGAGTGGGGGGGCGACCGGAAGCATTTGCCTTTCATCCATAATCGAGAGGTGCGTGCTGCTGGTGGCGGAGGAGGGGAAGGATGGCGGGGTTTGTGGAGGGAGGGGTGGGGGGGCGGTATACTCATGACATGCGTGGCCGTAGTCGCGTGGGGGACGGGGGGGTGAGGCGTTGGCAATGACGGGAGGTTGGTGGTGGAGGAGCGGGGGAGGGTGGTTTTGGTGGTGCCTGGTGTTGTTGTGTCACGTTCATGGATAACGGGGAAGCATGTAGTCATGTCCGAACGTCCTTTGTACAAATATTGAAATATAGTTTTTTGTGAAAATTTGATGTGTCCCTGATCACTATTTGTATGGTCCGCCCGTAATAGTTGTTGGTGCTGGTTTTGGTGTTGGTGTTGGTGTTGGTCGTTGGTCGTTGGGGGGGTGTGTGTTTCCATGCCTTCGTGCTACTCCAACGGTGTGTTGCGTTGGAGCTGCCACGGCGTGTTATCCGGTCACGCTTTTCGGCGCCGACTGGACTGCCTACCGCCTCGCCTGTTTTTTGCCGCAGGGCTCAACTGTTCAGCACGCACAACCTGGCTCGCACTGCTAGCTACCCACCAGTACACGGCACCGTTTATTTCCCCGCCCTACGCCCACGCACGTGCCCTTTCCTGTCCCCCCCGTCCCTGTCTCTCCCTACTCTGACGTGTTCCCTCTTCAACCCGCTCTGCTCTTTTTTGGACTGCGGTCCCGTTGTGGGGACAAACCACTGATATTCTAAGTAGTTAACCCCCAAACGGAAACGGCCGTCCTAAAAGGACTGACCACCACTGCACTCCCTTTTTTTTGGGAATATATTTTATTACGGGGGGCCATAGTCAATAGGACCAAATATTACGAGTAAAAACAGCGAAATAAATAGGTTTTGGTATGTACCGTAGGTCCTATTTAATATGGTCCCCCGTAATGGTTGGAAGTAGACTCAGATGCGTGTTCCTGGACAGTGCAGTCGTACGGGAGACCATTGTTAATAGGACCAAATATTGTTGGTAAAAATAGCGGAACACATAGGTTTTCGTGTGCGCCGTAGGTCCTATTTAATATGGCCCCCCGTAGTAGTATGTACGTGTACGTAAAAAAGGGTTTTGAACTTTTACCCCCTTTGACCTTAAGGAGAAGTTTCACCCACGCTTCTTTAGGGAAGGCATTAAGTAGTCTGCTCGTTTTTTTTTTTTTTTTTTTTTTTTGTTGGCGACACGTCAGACACATGACGAGCCACTGTACTGTAGATACTCTCTTGGATCACCTGCAGAGCATTTACGCCGTAGATCCGAGCTGCCTCCGCCATGAGGTCTTGTGCAGGATCGGCGAGGAGGGCCACGTTCCAACCCAGGAAACATATTCCGGACCATGCAATGCAGATTGCACGGGCGCCGCCCGGCAACACGATCCACTGTAGATACACACGGAATCAGGCATGCGTCTTCTTCCCCAAAATGTCTGCTTTATTTAGACCTTGAAATGGGAAGCGATGGTGTGTCGAATGCGTGTGTGCGTGTTTTTTTTTTTCGTGCTGTACTACAGTCCCGTTGTTGGGGGGCACGCACTGCTGGGAATTTATTGGCCTTTTTGAGTTGGCATGTCCTCCCAAGACGAGACCGGGCTCCTCAAAAAGGGTTCTCACGGTGTAGAAGGCCCACGGTGTCTTTTGCGCTGCATCAATCTCGTTGCTGACCCTCGGAACCGTGTATCTGTCTGTCTGTCTGTCTGTCTGTCTGCCCGTCTGTCTGTCTGCCTGTCTGTCGTTACCAAACAGTTCACTGGTAGCCCGATGCTGAGCGATGGCGGCATCGGCAGCGGCGAGTCGGACAGCTCTGACGATGAGACGAGGCGCCTGCTCTTGAAGTGAGCGAGACGTAACGAAACGCCCGAATCGGCGCTTTTTTTTTTCGGAAACGAATCGGTATCGAATCGGTATTGAATCGGAAACGAATCGGTGGGGAGCAACCGTTGGCGGGCTCAGACGAGCACGATCTGAGATTACGGGACGTGCGATTATGGAGAGGGGAGGGATGAGGGGGCCAGGGGAGGGAGGGGTGATGATACGGAAGAAATAGAAGAGGGGAAGGAGGGAGGGAGGGAGGGGTGGGTGGGAGGGACGATGGGAAAGAGTGGGAGAGGGCAGGGAGGGAAGGAGGGAGGGAGGAGGGGGGGGTTGATGCCCGCCGTTTGTTAGTAGTGTATATGGGAATGGTCTGGGCTCTGGGGGGGGGGTCAGGGTGAGGCGGCGGGGAGGGGGTTGGCGGGGGGGATCGAGTGGGAGCGGGGGGGGGGGGGGGTCTAGAAGCACTGATACCTGTGTTCATGAGTGGAATGGAGTGGGAGCCTTCGGGCGGTGTTGTCGGGTTGGTGTAGGTGTTTCTTATGCCACATGTCTTTGTTTGTTTGTTTGTTTTTTTTTTTTTTTTTTTTTTTTTGTCGTGCTGTGGTGTAGACGCGCTGTATGTGTACAGCCGAGGCAGCCGCCAGGCTTCCCCCAGGTCTTCGGCGCTCCTCCTTTCCTTTTCGTCCGATAGATGGCAGCGATTTCCCGAACCCGTTACCCGCGCGTGCGTTCGTTATTGTGTGTCGTGTTTCGTGTTTCGTTGTATCTAGGCATGTGCGCTCGAAGCTTTGTTCTTTGACGGTTTTTTTCGGGGGGCTTACGGTAGCCGCCCCCTCTTCCCCTTCTCCCGCCTCTTGTGTTTCCCTTTCCGTCTGTCTGTCTGTCTGTCTGTCTGTCTGTCTGTCTGTCTGTCTGTCTTGTCTGTCTGCTGTCTGTCTGTCTGTCTGTCTGTCTGTCTGTCTGTCTGTCTGTCTGTCTGTCTGTCTGTCTGTCTGTCTGTCTGTCTGTCTGTCTGTCTGTCTGTCTGTCTGTCTGTCTGTCTGTCTGTCTGTCTGTCTGTCTGTCTGTCTGTCTGTCTGTCTGTCTGTCTGTCTGTCTGTCTGTCTGTCTGTCTGTCTGTCTGTCTGTCTGTCTGTCTGTCTGTCTGTCTGTCTGTCTGTCTGTCTGTCTGTCTGTCTGTCTGTCTGTCTGTCTGTCTGTCTGTCTGTCTGTCTGTCTGTCTGTCTGTCTGTCTGTCTGTCTGTCTGTCTGTCTGTCTGTCTGTCTGTCTGTCTGTCTGTCTGTCTGTCTGTCTGTCTGTCTGTCTGTCTGTCTGTCTGTCTGTCTGTCTTGTCTGTCTGTCTGTCTGTCTGTCTGCCTGCCTGTCTGCCTGCCTGTCTGTCTGTCTGCCTGCCTGTCTGTCTGTCTGTCTGTCTGTCTGTCTGTCTGCGCCAGGGCGCGAAACACGACGCGTAACCCCATGCTACGAGAAGGCATCGACCGTCTCATAGAGGAGGTAAAACTTACAACTTAAGTCAACACATTTCGTGTGCCTAAGAGCAAAAGAGTAAACGCGCACCATACGATTGCACACTACGGCAGTGTAATTCATTCACGTACTTTTGCACGTACTGTAGGTAGATTTTTGCTGTGTTCGTTACTCGGTACGATCCGGTGCGACTCTCATTGCGAGCCAGCGGGTAAAGAACCTTCACCAGAATACCGAACATTGGGGCATATGACACGAAGTTGGTGGTGAACCCCATTTCAGGCAATATTGTTACGGGGAATATACCCTCTTTTTTGTCATTTCTCGAAAACTACTACGGGGGACCATATTAAATAGGACCTATGATATACACAAAAACCTATATATTTACCTATTTTTACTAACAATATTTGGTCCTATTTACTATGGTCCCCCGTAGTAGGAACTGCACCGACGGTTGTTGTGCCGTACTATACGTACTTGATTTTTACGTTCGATACTTTCTGCGGTGTAATGGAAGAATTGAGATATGAAAAAGAGCGGGAGGCGTGAACTGAAAAAAGCCGTACCCCCTCAAAAAGATCCAGCCGTTCCTACGAGAGATCCAAACGTTTCCACTTTTCGCGAAGATTCAGTCGATTCGGCCCCAACTTGTCTGATACTGATGACAAAGGTTCAGCCGGTATGGCATCCGAATTTGACCTGTAAGACTTACGTGCATATTTTATGAGATCATGGGATACTTCAGCTGTGAGTTCGACTGATTAAATGGTTGATGCTCGACTTTATGCAGCCGCCAGCCATTCCGCTTTGTAGCCGTATAGCAGTCCCAACTCACGCTCGAAGATCCGGCCGTTAGGGGTCCAATCTTGTCCTGAAAGATCCGGCCGTTGAATATATATCCGAAGTTTTAGAGGAAGGTGTGTAACCGTTGAATGTTCGACTTCGTATCTTCAGAGAAGATCCAGCCTTCATGGGTCAAGCTTGTCGACGTATCAGCACATATATAAAACATGCTCCATTTTAGGCTCCGAACCCGCCGCCCGGAAGATCCAGTTGTCCGTTGCCCATGGAAGATCCAGATGTCCGCGTGCATCTATCCGAATGAACCGGCCCGGCTTTTGCTGTTGGATGCCTGCGGTACTATTTACGGGGGGGACCATAGTAAATAGGACCTACGATAGACACAAAAACCTTCATATTTACCCATTTTTACTAGCAATATTTGGTCCTGTTTACTATGGTCCCCCGTAAATAGTTATGCGTTTTTTTCTCCTTCGTCGAGAGTTTCGATTTTTTTTCTTCACGTCTGTCCCTAAATATAGTGAACTTTTTGGTTGGAACATTGGTGCCAAAACGGCCCTAATAAATCGTAACAGTGTGGCAACAGGCTTATATCGGCATTTTTTTCCGTCTTCCGTTTTTTTTAATTTCTTGTTAAAAACATTTTATTGTTCATACTGTCTCAATTTTTGAGTTTTTTTTTTATTTTTATTTCTTGTACCTGGTAGAGTGTATGTATGTATACCCCATTTTCTCTTCTGTTACCTGGTATGTTTTTTGTGGTACTCCTGTTCTTCGCTCTGTGGCTTTCGTTTTCGTGTGCGTTTTATCCTCGATCATGGAAATTTCAACTGCGCGTATCACGTTTTTTTTTTTTTTTTCATTTGCCGGAATCGATTGGATCGTGGGAATGGCGGGGTTTCCACGTTCTCGACTGCAGGCGTCGTTGGGAGGGGACCACGGGGGTGCTGGCGGAGGAGATGCGATGACCACCGGCCCGATGGGATCGGCTAGCAACGGGGTGGCCGTCCTGTCCGAAGGTGATCATTTTGTTCGGTTTCTGGTGATGGTGGTGGTGGTGGATTGATTGCTTTTGATGGGTATAGACGGATTACTAGATGGATCTGTAGTGGTGGTGGTGGTGACTGTTACGGTGTTGGTGGTAGTCGTGGTGTGGTAATTGCGACTGTGACTCAAGTTTCTGTTTCTTTGGTGTCTTGTTCTTGTCCTCGTTTTTTTTTTTTTTTTTTTTTCCCTTCTTGTTCCTTCTGCATGGTTTCGTTTTTCTGTTTTGTCTTCTTGTTCTGAACTGTTTGATGCTACGAGTACTGTAGTGCTTTTTGTGTTGCTGTCGTTGGTTGTTGTTGTTGTTGATCTTTGTGTTGATTTTGGATCTGGTGTTGCTTTAGTTGTGGATTGTTTTTGGTTCTGCGCTGCTTCGCTCTGGTTCGCATGGTTCCGTACCGGGTATCGTTTTGTTCTGCCGATTTTTGTATCTACCGCGATGTTTTGTTCTGCTTCGTTCTGCATTGTTTTGTTCTGGCGTTGTGCTCGGTATATATATATATTATACCTCGATCCCGCGGAAGGTATGACATTTGATACTGTTATTACCATGCGGGGAGTTAGGTGCCCTGACCTATTTTTGATATGTTCTTGCTCTCATGTCTTGTCTCATCCTTTTTTTCTTTTCTTTTTTCGGACCAACTCATTGACCAACTCATTCTCTTGCCTGCCACCGCCGCTGCAAAAACGAAACGCGAAAACTAAAAAAAAGTGTCGCAAAACGGGGACATACAGAGGGGCAACAGCCGCAGGTCCTCGGCTGGAAACGTCGTCGGAGGACTCGGGTTCATGGGCGAGCTCAGCCCTAGGTCCGCGAAGGCGATGCAGCACCAGACCGTGGCCAAGCAGGGGTTCTTGTGGAAACAGGGTACCGCCTCCGCACGTGGAAACAGCGATGGTGAGTTTTGGTAGAGAGGGGGCGGACAGGCGCGCGCGCGGGGGGGGGGGGGGGGGGGGGGGGGGGGGGTGTTC